>CM039721.1:7041361-7475828 GCA_022539455.1 Dendrobium nobile | reverse complement strand
TCAACCAGCCCTTATGCATATTGACTTAATATATATATATATATATATATAGCTCGACTCTTAGGTTTGTGAGCATAAAAAACTTCAGCAGTTAACTATAATGATAAATAATTAAGTCAATATGCAGTCTCATGATTCCTTTACATTATTTGGTAAAGGTGTATTTTTATAAAAAATTGCCTCCTGTATTATAGGAGGGAGTATAAGATATCTTCTACCTTGTAGGATGATATAGAGAAAATTGCCTCCTGTATTTCTGGAGGGTGTATGTCAACTGCTCCTTATATTGCAATAGAACATGTAAACTTATATCCTCTATTGTAGGAGTATATGTTGGTCATCTCCTATTGTTATAGGAGAGATTAGATATTATCTTCTACCTTACAGGGAGATATATATAAATTGCCTCCTATATTACAGGAGGAGTTTTCATAATAACATTCTGTCAATTGAGAGGTTATGGGTGATATTTCTTCAGATATTGGTCATTAATTGGTGACATAGGCCTTTGACCAAAAATATCTATAAGTTGGTAGGCTCCTCCTTCATATACCTTTTCGATAATGAAGGGCCCTTCCCATATTGGGTCGAATTTACCACCTATACGGCGGTGGGGGATTATGGGTCTTTTGCAAACTAGTACAAGTTCACCTTCTTTGAAGCTCCTAGGACGGACCATTCGATCGTTAGCCTTAGTCATTCGAGCTTTATAGATTTCTAAATTTGTTGGGTTTAGATCTAATTTCATCTAAAGCTTCATAGTTCTTCCAATAGAAGATCATTTCTCTTCTCGGGTTAATTCGTATTGTATAGCAATACGTAGCGATGGTATCTCCACCTCGAGAGGTAATATCCCTTATCCCATGTGTAACATCAAAGTAGAACACTGTCTAACCATTCTCCTCTATTACTTAATATTAATTAACATAAACCTTCTATGTAGTTTGTTGTTAGTGTCCAAAACATATGATTTCTAGATGGTTCATTTTATTAAGATTATTGAAAATAATTGGATAAGCCCTATTTTTTTCCAATAATAGCATATGTGGTGAAAATAGATTTGTGGTCTAAACTGCACAGGTTGAAACATTAATTGAGATGGTGGAATAAATGCATCTTCAAAAAAAAATTTATTGTTAGAGAGGTTGAAAATATTGTTAATATTTTGGATGCTATTTATATGAATGATCCTTCTAATGTGAATTTGTCAAATCCAATAACTAAAAAGTGATTTGTATATTTTGTAGAAAAAAGGTGTTTTGAGTAGAAAAGAACCAAAAATTATCCTATGGATGGTGAAATGAACACTAACTTTTTTCATGCTATTTCCAATAAAAAAAGAGTTATGAATAACATTCACAAAATTTCTACTCTTGAGGGAATTTATCTTTCTAGTGATGATTTGATTGCTTCTTCAGGGGTTGAGTATTTCGAAGGCATATTTAGAATAATGTTATGCCTAACCCTGTTACTAATCATCGCATTATTTTTGAATTAATTAATGATGATGGTAATAGGTTTATTATTTAGAGTCCTTTCGAAAAAGAGATCTTTGATACCATTAGAGGCATGAATTCTGACTCTTTTTTTTGTCCTGATGGTTTCACTACCAAGTTCCTTTATAAAGCTTGGGAAGTTACCAAAATGGATGTGATTGATGCGATAGGAGATTTTTTTAATGGGTCTCCTTATCCTAAGTTTTTCTCTTCTTCAAGCATCATTTTAATTTCTAAAGAAGAGATTTCTAACTATTGGGTGGATTTTAATAAGCTTATTTCTATGATCCTTATAGGGACATTAGCTCTAATGCTTCCTAGAATTATTTCTCCTTAGCAAATTAATTTTGTTAAAGGTCATGGCTTTTTTGAAAATGTGCTTATTGCTCAAGAAATTACTCATGATATTAATGCTAAAATGAAAGGGGTTAATGTGGTTTTTAAACATAGCATTACTAAAGCTTATGAACACCTAAACTGAAATTTTTTGTTATAAGATTTTTGTTCTTTTTGGTTTTAATTCTTCTTTCATTGGGCTTATTAAGAATAACATTCAGAATTGTTTTTTTTTTATAATCATTAATGGGAAATGTCATGGTTTTTTAAATCGTCTCAAGGCTTAAGACAAAGTGATCCCATATCTCTTGCTTTGTTTATTATTTTGGTTGAATATTTATCTAGAGGTTTTGAGGACCTTTTTAGTCAGCTTTATTACAATACTATTTGTGGTTTTTATATTACTCATCTTAGCTTTGCTGATGATTTTATAATCTTCTCTAATGGCTCTTTAAATAATCTTAAGATTCTCTTTAAATCCTTGTTATAGTTTCAAAACCTTAGTGGCCTTACCACTAATAAAGATAAGAGTTATTTACTTATGCAATGACTTTGACTCAGTAATGATTAATGCAATCCATCATAAGTGGTTATATTTCTAACTCTCTCCCTATTAGCACTTAGGGACCCCCTCTTTAAATGTAAAAAAAGATCTCACTTATTTGTGGACATTTTTGATGTTATTCAAAGAAAATGCTCTATCTATGTTTTAATTTACTATTTTTTGGTTCGAGGTTATTTTTAATTCAAAGTGTTCTCTATTCTTTTGCGCTTTAAATTTTCCATACTATCCAGCCTCCTTTATCTATTTGCTTGCGTATGGAGAGAATTATCAATAAATGCTTATAGGGCTCTAAGAATAACAACTCCTGTAGTCTTTGGTCTTCTTGTAAGAATATTTGTGGGGTCTTTGTTGAAGGTGGCCTTGGCTGTAAAAGTATTGTTGACATGGCTCAGGATTTCTATCATAAATTATGATTTTCCTTTAGATCCAATAAAAGCTTATGGGCCAATTTTTCAATGCAAAAGTAATGTCATGGTAAACATCCTCTTTTATGTCATTATAAAGGGTCTCACTCCTTGGTTTAGAAAATGATTTTCTCCATCAAGTGGGAGGCCGAAGAATACATTCAATGGGGTATTGGCAAAAGTCATGTTTTCTTTCATAAAGACAATTTGATTGGCTCGTATGTAATAACAACTATTTATGTTCTCATACCATTGAATCTATTACTGTTCATAGTTTCATGGATAATGGGAATTGGAATGCTAACAAATTTTAGGAGTGTGTGCCATAAAACTTAGTTGATCGGATCATTTGGATTCCACTTCAAATCAATGCTAACGATTGTATTTTGTTTAATGTCTCCATCTCTGGTAATTTTGCCATTAAAATTGTATGGAATTCTATTAGTAATATTAATTGTAAGACTTCCATGTTTACTTCTATTTGGCATTAAAACATTTATATGTCTTATTCTATTTTAGTTTGGAGAGTATTACATAAGAAGCTTCCTATTGATTCTCATTTGATGAAAAAAGGGATTTTGTATTCTCTCCAAATGCCATTTTTGCTATCATATTGGAGTCTTTGGATCATGTTTTTTTAATGGTACCATTGCCATTAAAGTTTGGAGATATTTTATGATATATTAAACAATTATAAAGTGAGTTATTTTAGTAATATCCCCTCTATCCTGCATTCATGGTTCTCTCCTATTAATGGTCACATCAAGAACCTTATTCATGTTCTTATTTTATGGTTTTTTTGGATGGAATAGAATGATTCTAAACATAAAACATTAGGGTGGATTTCAGACATGTTATTTCTAAAGTGAAAGATAAAGTGCTTCAATTATTTTTTGTTAACCTTCTCACTGCTATGAATTTCTACAATTATAAATATGTGGTTCAGAATTTTGGTATTTCCTTAGGCATGTAAGACATTGATAAGAAGGTGAGGATTGTGAGGTGGCTTAAACCTTCCTTTCCTTTATTTAAAATGGATACAAATGATTCTATTAATAATTTATATACTAGTTTTCGTGGGATTATCAATGATTTTCTTGGTAATGTTTGTTGTGCTTTTCCTGGTCCTTTACAACCTTATACAATTTTATTGTGGAGCTTAAGGATCTTTCTTGTTGCCTCCATTTGTTTTATTCTTTGGGGATTACTAATATCTAGATGGAATTTTATGTTATGATTCTTTTGCATTGTATTAATGGTACCACTTCTGGTAACCCTAATAATTTTTATATTACTAGAGAGGTGAAAAAGAGTTTTTGTAAATTTACCATGAAGCTATTTGTTGTGCTAATTGTTTGGAAAAATTAGGGTGTCAGTTAGATAATTTTCATAAATTTTTTGCACTGAATTTACCTTAGTATTGAGAGGGATGGCAATTTGTACAAACTGGTTTGTTGAAACTTGTTAATTATGAACTAGGTTGATAGACCTAAGCTTATATCCCAATGGCTAACCAAGAGGGGGGGGGGGGGGGTGAATTTGTAATTTAAAAAAATTCCTCTTAAACCAATTTAAATTTAGTGATTTTTAAAAATGATTTTTAACCACAGATAAAAACAAAAGTAGAAAGAAAATAAAAAGCAACAGAAAATCAAAGATACAAGATTTATAGTGGTTTGGTCAAACACCACCTACATCCATTTCCTGAAGTCTCCCACTTCCGGTATTGCACTATTACCACTAGTCTCTCTCCTTTTGCCACCACAGCAAGGCCAAGAATCACTCACAAAAACTCTGTTCCACCACTACCCGGTGCGGCAGAGAACCGTCGTCCTTTTACACTCTCCAAATGTTGGCAGAGTACCTTCATCCTTTTACATCCTCCAAGTGTAGGGAGAGAACCTTTCACTGTTCATACTCTCCAAGTGTAGGCAGAGAACCTTCCGCTGTTCACACTCTCCAAGTGTAGGAAGAGAACCTTCCTCTGTTCACACTCTCTAAGTGTAGGCAGAGAGCCTTCCGTTATTCACACTATCCAAGTGTAGGCAGAGAACCTTCGACTGTTCACACTACTTGAGTGTCGGCAGAGAACCAGATCTTCTTGAAAGTTCTTCTCATGATAAATCTAGAAGGACAAGAGGAAAGAGTGAAGTAATCACAAACAACAAACAGAGATCCTTACCTTTGAGTAACTAAGTGAACTCTTCACGCTCCAGTTGTAAGAACTTTCCTTCAAACACTCTGTCTCACTCTCTCCTTCAATTTCCCTTCTGTATGCACGAAGACAAATTGACATAAAGATTTCATGACAGTTTTAAGTGGACCTTTTATAAGAAAGACACAAAAAAATCGTCCAAAAACTGCATTTTTCAAATTTATACATTTATGATCGTTCCGTACGATCTCATTTCGTATGTACAAACATATAAAAATTGTTGCATACAAACTCAATGTACATTGGTATGAACTGCCTTCGTACACGATCATCGTCTCATACTAACATGGCTCGTCCGGTACGAACAGTTATTCTCAAGGTTCGTTGGAACAAAAATGCAGGACGGAATACAAGTTCAAAGAACATAGGACATTGTCTTGAGACGAATGGGTTAAATTGTTTGGATGAATAGTTCAAGAGCATATTTCCAGAGGACATCATCTTCGGACGAATGGGTTAAATTGTCTGGACAAATCATTCAAAGCATAAGTCATGAGGACATCATCATGGGACGAATGAGTTAGTTCATCTGGATGAATAGTTCAAAGCGCAAGTCCAAAGGACATCGTCCGGGGATGAATGGGTTAGTTTGTTTGGATAAATAGTTCAAAGCATAAGTCCAGAGGACATCATCTTGGGACGAATGGGTTAGTTCGTCTGGACGAACAGTTCAAAGCACAAGTCCAGAGGACATAATCCTGGGATGAATGGGTTAATTCATCTGGATGAATAGTTCAAAGGAAAAGTCCATAGGACATCATCCTTGGATGAATGTGTTAGAATCATCTGGATAATCAGAACATAAAAAAAAAATTTTGCCAGCTTTGTTCGTTCCATTGCTCTTTGGGGAGTATAACTGACCAGATCATCCCGTACAAACATGGTTCATACTGTACGATCAATATTATAAAATTGTGAATTTTTAAAGCTCTCCCTGGTGTGTGTGCTAAGTTACTCAATTACAATCACATTGTCTCAGACTCAAATAAAAGTAAAAATACAGACTCTAAGTTACAAAAAATTCTAAGCAGATCTTGATTTGAAGTCTTGAATAATCTTGAGTATGATTTTCCTGAAATGTTAGTACACACAAGAGCAAAAACAATTCTTCCAAAATGTGTTAGGAAAAAATAATAATCAAAACAATAATATTTGGAATCATCAAAACATACAAGTTGCAATAATATAAAGCATGCAAAGCTAAGTATCAACTCTCTCAACATGGTTTACCTTATCTGAGACTTTAATATTTTTCTTTTGTAGTTGTATGGTTGCTATCACCCTCAACAATTTGTCTTGGGTTTTGTCTTTTGCCTTTTTTTATGTGGTTGTTGGGTGTTAGTTTTTGTGTTGGTCATTATGTTCTATTTGTTCATCTATTCTTTATTATGTCATGAATCTAATATATATCCCTTCTTTTTCTCTTCCGACCAATCATGTTGAGTTGGTTGGTATTGGCAATGCTTGCAACTACCTCTAAAAACTTGATTGGCTGCTAGCAACTGACCTCTTCGATTACTTTGGGTTGTGTGGGTCTATGGGAGGAATGGACGTGGAATCTATTGGGAAGTTCTCTATTTTTCTTATTTGGTGTATTGCAGTCGTATATCCTCTTTTGTTGTTTAGCTCATTATACTTCCTTATTTGTTCAAATACCTTGATTGTAGGCTTCTTTATTCCCTTTTAATGACATGATTTGTGAGGTTCTTGACGGTTGTTATCACCATTTTTTCGTGGTCTCGACTAGGTGTCTTCATCCTATTTTATGGGGAGGTTGTTAGATTAGTTTGATTCATCTTTTATTGTTGTGTCTTTGTCTAGTTATCTTCATGTTGGGATGTAGCTTTGCCTTTAGTACCAAGGAGATTACTTTGGTTCTATTTGGTTCATTGGTTAATGTTTTGTTTCTACAATTTTCTTTGGTACTTTATTGGTTTTCTCACTTACCTCAGGATTCTCTCGCTCACCTTATGCTGGCCTGACCTTTGTGTCCTTTGGATGGTATCTTTCTACATATGTTTTTCAATTATGGTTTTACGTTGTTATAATTGCTTCTGGTTTGGTGGTTTTCTTTTGTAGATGATTCATTTTTACAAGTATTTGGTTCATACCTAGTGCTTAAAGAATATCCAAGCTATGGCTTATTTTTTTGGGTATGGCTGCTTTCCTGCCATTTCCTTTTGATTTTTGTATCATAGTTGGGTTCACCAACGCGTAGGGTTTTTTTTCACTTTTTTCTTGTCACTCTTTGAGCATTTAGGAAGTGGGAGATCCCTTTAAGGACTTGTATCATTTTTGGTAATTAACATATACACCTTTTATGGGTTTTAACTAAAAAAAATCATGAATGACTAGTAGTGTTATATCCCAACTCAATAGGACCAATAGATTGGATAGGTCTTATCGTACTTATTTCCTACAAGCAAACTCCAAAATCTAATTTTAAAAATTATTCAAAATTCTTCTTCCTATTAATTGTTAAAACTCATCCGTAAAATTTCTTTTCATCTCATCATCAAAATGTATATATAATGATTATTCTATAGTACATGACTACAAACTAGAGTACAACGCAATTCATAACAATGAAAAGCAAGGTTTATACATAATTTAAAAGAGAAAATACCTATACATACTCATTTTTTATCATGTCTTGAAATTACTATTCAATTGGCTCTTTCCCTTTTTGGACCCAAAATATAAAAAGCAAAACATCTATGAGCAAACACAAATCATCATGTCACATTTATTAATCTAAAAATTTAATAATTCATTTGTCAATTATTTAACTAAATATTTAAATTTCATATAATAAATTAATATACTAGTTATAAAAGTATTCGTAGTTATCATAACTTTAAATAAAAGTACTAAAAAAGTAAACACCCAAGCACTTCATATATTAGGACAAACTATCATACATAATTCAAAAAATTCTTATCCCTATGCCACTTAATAGTAAGAGTTCAAAAAACTCTGACCCTCATGCCTCCCTACAAATAGACAAAACTTGTAAGAGGAAGAAGAACTTGTTCTTCTTGATCTTGGATGAGAGAGAGAAGAGGGGGGAGGAGATAAAAGGAAATTAGATTGTCCTTTTATTAATTATAGGTTATTATAAGGGGGTGTTTTACAATAGGCACACAATGCCTATTTATAGGCATTTACACTAGTATGATGCATTTAGGATCAACTTAACCTAAAAGATGCACTAACTCCATAAGCAATCCTGCTGAACCGAGCCCAATTCTACTAGCGAACAGCCTCCACTGTGCGTTCTGATTCATGGCTCCAGCTCATGCTTTCGCACGTTCCAAACCATGTGCACCTGCTTTCATTGCTATTCCTCCCTTAATCTGGAAGCCCATACCTTGTGCATTGCCAGCACCTGCATAATTCTGACCCATGCATATGCTTCTTCGCAATATGCTCACACTCCAGCATCAAGCACATTCCATCTTGCCAGTCTTCCTCAGACACCCATGCACACTATGATTTAAGACTTTGCAAAAGCCACCAGTCCAATCCTGAGGTTCTTGATCCTAATGCTTTGTGTCCGTTCTTCGAACACACACCAACCCTTCTGCCTTCCGAACTCCAACTAAAGTGAAGCCCATGCACAAAATTCACATCTGAATTACATGCACGCCTTCTGATCCCATACGAAGTGTGCCCCAGCTTCTATTTCTGGTTCTGCACTCTAAGAACCGCCCAACTCATCCTCAAAAGATCTAGACCGATCTTTAATAAGAACAAAATCCCTACATCTTACGCCTGCTGGCATGATATTTCACTGAGGGACCATTTCTCATCTCTCTTGAATGAATCATTGGTGAACTCCCATTGATTCTGTACATTTTTTATGAAACCCCATAGCTATTATGTTGTTGAACGAAGCTATACGTTTATGACCATACACCTGCACCGCTCGATGTACTGCCAAATCCGATGGCTTCATTTTCGACCTACTCAACTCGTTACCGCGAAACCATGGCTTTGCTTCTTGCAAGCATCTAGCTAGCCCAAACAACTAGGTGATCCCGTGTCAAAGTCTAGCAATTTGACTAGTTTGTTTAGACAAGAATTGTGCAAGACCAATGGTACAAGAACTTAAGAGAAAATAGCCATTCCATTTCTTTGAAGTTATCATATCAAAAAGCCCTAATTGTTTAAGTTTAATTATTATATTTTATTTTAATTATTTAAATCTAATTATTTTATTTTATTTTATTTTTATTTAATTCATATTGATTTTTTTTTTCTAATTTTAATTTATTTAGGTTTTATTATTAATTTATTTAATTCAAATCTAATAATAGCTTTTATTTATCAAAGCTTGAAAATTTGATTTATTTGTGTTTAATTATCTTGTTCTGTTTTTTATTTACACATTTATTTTATTTTGCATATTACGATTCATGAAAATTAAAAAGGAAAATTCTAAATGCGGGTAATAAATTAATATTACATATTCTTAGACTTATCACTAACGAGTAAAATCATACTCATTACAGTGTTATCGTGTAAGAAAAATACAGAAGAAAGGAACATGCATGCAAACGATTGTAATGAAATAAGAAAGTATAAAGAAGAATATGAAAGAGATTAAGCAATTAATGAGAATTAATTTATTGGTCGCTTTCTAGATCATAAACCTGCTTTCCAACAAAATTAGAATGCTTAATTAATTACAGTACTCCTGACTAAAGAAATAGTGAAACTGACAGAAGTCCCCGTTCGTTCATATATATATATATATATATAATATATTATAATATATATATATATATATATATATATATATATATATATATATATATATATATATAAGAAATAGTGAAAGTGACAGAAGTCCAGTCTGGATTTTCAATAGAATCCAAAATTTCTTTTTCAACATAAGCAAATAATAAATCATTCATCCATTGATCGCCAATCCTATTTCGCTGTCGATTTTTTATAATATTCATGGCAGAAAATGCTCTTTCAACGCCTGCTGTAGCGAAGGCTCTGAAAACCGGACCGGACAACGAACCGGAAGAAGGAGAGGTTCACGATTTGACCGGTTCGACCGGTCGAACCGGATGACGTAATAAATATTAAATATTATTAAAATTTCATAAAATTAACATAATGATAATGTTATCATTTAAAGTATGAGACAAACAAATAAACTAAAAAAATTTATGAAAAATAAAACTTATATAATTAAGTAAAAGAATTATTTTTAAAATCTCACATAAAAGCAAAAAAAAGAAATCTAAATCTCATAATTATAAAAATTTACACTCATAAAAATATGATAATTTTAAATTTAAATAGTTTTCAAATTTTAAATTTGATTTTTAATTTAAAATTATTTTAAATATAACCATATAATTTAATATAAATTATTATTAATTCATGTTACATATTTAATATAAATTTAATTCTAACATAAGTTTATAATTTTAATATAAATTAGTCTTATTTTATAGTATATGATTAAATATATTTTACATGTTTATGTTGTATAACAAAGTTATTTTATAAATTTATATCTAAAATCATTAATAAATAAATAAAATTATTAATGATATATTCTTTTTTATAATGTATAAATAAATAAATTTTTATTATTAACTAATAAATAATTATCATTCTCTTCAAAAATAATTAATTAAAAAATCTGTTTAAAAATAGATTTTATAGGCATTATATATGTTATGAACTCATACACAACTCAACTCTTTTCTTTAGTCCCACATCTCTTGTAAACACTTTCTTGCTATTGTTTATATAGCATTTTGAGTTTCCTTGGAATGAAGATCTCAGGTAGAGTGGTGGGGCTATGTGAAGATGTTTCATGTTGGTTTGTGGGTAAATATTTGAATTAAGAAATGTATTATAATTTAAATTAATGTTTTAAAAATTTATTTATTTAAAAAAATATTTAAAACTTTTTGGATTTGAACCCGGTTCAAAAAAATCAGAGCCAGTTCACCGGTTCCCCGTTTGAACCGGCGGTTCAGACTGGTTCATCCCGGTTCAATGCAGAAGCAGTTTTAAGAGTCAACCGGACCGGTCTTGTGATCGGTTCACGGTTGAACCGATTGAACCGCCGGTCCGGTCCGGTTTTCAAAGCATTGGTTGTAGCAACAGGTAATACCAATGCCAATTCTAGTAGTTTAAAAACAACAGGATATATTATATCCTTCCTACTTTGGATCATTTTCTCAGCAAGACTTCCAACATCTTTTAATGAGGTGAACTGATCATCTGAATATAAAATCAACCATATAAATACAAAGAAACAAATAATAAAACATATAAAATTTAACAAAATAAAATAGATTTGCTCCTTTACAAATTCCGGCCTAACATCCCAAAACCCGCTATTCAAATCCTTGCACAAGGTTGCATCTAGTACCAAAAACTAAATGCATAAACATTTGATCGAGCAGAAACACCAAATTATTACGTCCTCTGACCTGACGTAGAGGTACGTTCGGCCGCCAATAACATGTCGCCACGTGCTCTTATTCTTTACCGCGCGGCCCGACGACTTGACCCGGAGCGGAACCCAGGAATGCTTTATTTTTTTGCTCAGGATTTGCTCGGGATTTGCTCAGGATTTGCTAGAAAAAACTAGGTACAACTCAGTATTTGCTCAGGATTTGCTTGGTATTGCTAGGGATTTGCTCGGTAGTGCTAGGTATTTGCTCGGTATTGCTAGAAAAAACTAGGTACAACTCGGTATAACTCAGTATTTGCTCAGGATTTGCTCGGTATTGCTAGGGATTTGCTCGGTAGTGCTAGGTATTTGCTCGGTATTACTAGAAAAAACTCGGTACAACTCAGTATTTTCTCAGGATTTGCTCGGTATTGCTAGAAAAAACTCGGTACAACTCGGTACAACTCAGTATTTGCTCGGTATTGCTAGGGATTTGCTCGGTATTGCTAGGTATTTGCTCGGTATTGCTAGGTATTTGCTCGGTATTGCTAGAAAAAACTCGGTACAACTCAGTATTTGCTCGGTATTGCTAGGGATTTGCTCGGTATTGCTAGGTATTTGCTCGGTATTGCTAGAAAAAACTAGGTACAACTCGGTACAACTCAGTATTTGCTCAGGATTTGCTCGGTATTGCTAGGTATTTGCTCGGTATTGCTAGGTATTTGCTCGGTATTGCTAGAAAAAACTAGGTACAACTCGTTATTTGCTAGATATTTGAAATATATCCAAAAAGTGATGGAATGTTGTTCGGCTCATAAAGGAATTAAAAAAACGCATGTGCGAGAATCCAAAAAACAACGGGTCGGGTCGGCGACTTTTCTTCATGCTACGTGGCGCTAAAATATTGGTGGCCGAACGTAGATGAGCGTACGTTCACCGGACCAAATAATTGTTCCTCTCCGACTATCTTCCACCGCTGCCGGTTGCCTCGATTATGAGCTGCAGTAGTGCGGCGTCGCGAAAGCAACGGGTCGAAATGAAAGCAGCGGCTGCGTGTGAAAGAACGAATGAGATGAAGCGGGCGTCGGGCGACTGAAAATATGAGATGAACCGGTTAACCTAAATTTTTTTTTTACTTAATTTATTAGCAGACTCGGATCCCGAAATTTTTTTCTTTTTGGGGGGGGGGGGGACGTGGCAAGGGCCCTTGAGTCCAGAAGTTTGAACCCATAAAGCAAAATAGGAAAAGCCGGTAGATATGGCATTTATTTTTTGTTTGGGAAAAATGGCATTTATTTTTACAGCAAAAATTGAGGGGTCATAGCGAATTATTCCTCTTTCAGAAATCATTGTCATTTTTTTTTAATTTCTTTGTCAATTTGTTAGCATACTAATTTGAACTAAATATAATTAATTTAACAGTGAGATTCATATATAATTATTTAATCTAAAATTCTTAATTAATTAATTAGTTAATTCAACTTAATTATTTAGTTAATATAAAGTTAATATAATGAATGAATTTAAACTTAATTTTAATTTAACTGTGGGCTTGTAATATAATTCATTTATTTACAGTAATTTTTAGTTAATTTCAGTTAGTTATTTATTAATGTTAAATTACTCAATTAGTAAATTATTTTATTTAATTTTAATTAGTTAATTAAATTAAATTAATTAAATTTATATTAGTTATTAAATTAGTTAAAGTAATTTAATTAAGATTGTCCTAAGGAGGACTTGGTTTGCATGCCCATTATGATAATGCCATGAATGAATTGATCAATTGTAGTTATTAAAATACAAAACTTAAATCAATAATCTATGAAGTAAATTATTTAAAAATCATCAACCAACCATCAAATTTAAATAAATAGGTAATTGCGGGGTAACAGATGCTTATGAAGGTATTAAATTAGCTCCAATGAGGGTGAAATAAGCCTCATAGCCCTGGTTTAACAAATGAAATTACTATTCAACTTAAATAACCATTGAGATGGTAATAAAATATCTAGACATTTGAAGCCATCGTACACCTTGCTTGACTCCTTTTAGGAAGGTAATTGTGTATTTGATTGGAAACTATAAATGACTAATCAAAATGTCTTAAACAAACAATCAATAATCAACTTCAGCAGTTAAAATCTATCCTAAAATAAATCTTAAAATATCAAAAATATTAAAACTTCAACTTAAACTAAAATTCCTTTAGCTTTCACCAAAAGGTCAACCCTTAGAAAATTTTGAAATAATAACAAACTCAGGATATATCTAAGCCACACAGCCGTATGCTGACGTTGCTTTTCACTAAATTAGGGTCGGGAGGGTTGACTTGATTTTAAGTCAACCTAGGTTAACAAGACCAGTCTAAATCACCATTATTTGATTTTAAATCAATTTCAAATCCCCTTAAGCCCAATTCCTAATCAATTTGTGTTGGATTTACCATGTTGACAACCTTGATTTGGTCAAATACACCCCCAAGCCTCCCCTTGACCCAAAACAAGGCCAAGGGATCTTGGATCTCTCTTAATTAATCCTGGGAGGTGATTTTTCTTGTTGTAGATCTTACATGGTGGAAATTTCTTCTTTTGGGAGTTATCTCCACCCTTTGTAGTCTCTTTAGACTTCTTCTTGGAATCCTTTTTCTTTTGCTTCTTTAGGTTGTCCTTTGACTGGAATGTTGTTTCAAGAGTCATATCCTTCCTTCCATCATGTTGAAGCTCATGAGTATATAATGAACTCATCAACTTAGTCACCGGTAATGAGGTAAAGTCTTTTGATTTTTCGATCACAGCCACAACATGATCGTAACTCATAGTAAGGCTAATGAGGATCTTCTGTACAACCTTCTCGTTAAAGATATATTCACCATACACCACCATGTAGTTTACCATGATAATTATTCTGGAGCAGTTCTCTTTGTGTTTTCTATTTATTTCATTTTGTGATTTTCCAATTCCTTTAGCAAGGCTAGTAATTTTATAATTTTTATTTTTAAGTTTCCTTGAAACTTCTCTTACATGATCTCCCATGCCTGTTTTAACAAAAATCTTGCATTAGCCTTTGAAAGATAACGCCACTAATGGCTTGCTGAAGAATGAAGAGTGCCTTTGAATCCTTTTGTTTGTTCACCTGAATTTGCGTGAGATTAGAAGAGCCATCATAGGTACTAACAACTTCAGCAAAAATTCCATCTTCTACTATCTCCCATAGATCCATCAACCAAAATAGCATCATCATCTTCAAGCTCCAATAATCGTAGTTCTCGTCGATGAATATTGGATATGGTGTAGAAGAAATTGAATCCTTTATCATTCCCATAGATTGAAGCTACTCTGATACAACTTGTTCGGAAGAACTGAAGATAGTTATGGAAGTAGGAGAATAGATTATCTTTCTTAATTCTCAACAGTACATCATCCCTAGTTATACTAATAAATCTATACTTCTCTACTCATTCTAGAGAAATCAATATTTAATACAACATTTACTACAAAAGATATTTTCTAGAATATAGCATCCTAGAACATTTTAATATTTAATGGTGGAATAGTCTAGGATAAGGAATACTTTAGAAATGGGAAGCACATGGATCTAATATTTTTATAAGGTTGATAAGTAAATATTGGTAGCTAAGGCAATACATACCAACGTAAGATATTCCATGTAGATGGCAAGATGGGTGGTGGCTGAGCCAGGAGTGTTAACAAAAAGTGTTATCAATCCACTAAAGCACATTATTTGTTCAACCATTCTAATATGTTTCCACTCTGGTAAATCAATATCTATGTCATTCGGCTTGGGGATTGGGGATGGTTGGTTACTTGATTTGAGATCATGATAGGTGTTTAAGGAGAAGATGGGGCTATCAGATTGGGTTGGTCATATGATATTGTTGGGTGGGAAAGGAAAAAAATTGGTGGTGGTGCTGTTGGGATTGGAGATGGGCTAGGTTGCTGGTGGTGGTGATGGATTGAAGATAATTAGAAGGTAGGAAATTGTGTCATAGAAGGTGTGTGAAATAATAGGCATTATTAAGAGATGTTCGACATCTCTTCATTTGTGGGTGTGAGTTCAAAGAAACTGGAGGGGTCATTTTATAGGTTTTATAATTGAAGATGTGAATTCAAATGTCGATAACAATTTTGATGTCATATATATATATATATATATATATATATATATATATCAATCGATACTGTGGTCGTGCTCTGCTCTGGTGCCTCGGGCGATCTAGTGTCTCACTCGCTAGCCTTCTTCTAAGGGGATTTTTGTGTGGTTTATGGTGGATTTGTTTCAATTGATATGGTTTTCTTCCCCTTTATGTCTTCTTCTGCATTGATTTTGTTTTCTTTTTTGGTTTTCATTTCATTTTTTGGCTGTCTGGAAGATGAAGACTTCGTCGTCATCTTCCTAACCGATTATTATGTTTCCTAATGGTAAAACTTGATCATTTAAGGATATACTTGTGGGCTCATCCACTGCTTCTCCTCAGCTTAAATTTGTGCAGACTTCGTTTAATGGTTGTCTCGCTCTAATGTTTGATGACTCCATTGTTTCATTACTTGCTGCTCCTTTTTCCCTTACGATGGTTGGAGAATTTTCTCTTAGACGTTCTAATCTCAATATCATTCAAAAAAATTTTTGAATCTGAATGATTCGGGTTACTTTCACATAGGTCTACTTGATTAGCAGCATATGGCCATTCAGCTGAGCAATGACTTGGACTATAGCCGAATTTTCTCGAGAAGATCTTACTACATCTAGGCATGTCAAATGCGTCTTTTAAAATGGACACCTAATTTCGATGTTCGGGAAGAGTCACCTATTGAGCCAGTTTGGGTTTCTTTCCCTAACTTAAGGCTTCTTTTTTATAATTCACAAATTCTTTTTGGCCTAGCTTCTCTTCTTGGTAGGCCTCTACAAACTGATTAGGCTATGGCTTCTGTTTCCCGTCCATTTGTAGCTCGTGTCCAAGTTGAACTTGATATATCTAAAAAGCATCCTACTGAGATTTGGTTAGGTTCTGAATTGAACGGGTTTTTCCATAAAGTTGAATTTGAGAACTTGCCTATTTTTTGTAATCATTGTAGGATGCATGGTCATAACATTTCAGAGTGTTTGAAGTTTGAACCAAACTTGAAGAAGGAAAAATTTAAGTTGAAAGAGGATATCGTCCAGGACACGAGCATCATTCCTACGAATGAGATTTGTGTTCAGGCAAATCTAAGTAATGAGTTGGTTAATGTTCAGCCTGTTTGTGTTCAGGCTGGTTAATGTTCAGTCTGTTTGTGTTCAAGCTGAACCGATGGTCACTAATGAGGTTGATAAGCTTATTCAGCAAACTGTGGACATTTTTTGAATAATCATACTATCTCAATAGGGGAGAAGCAATCCGATAGCATCACTATCGCTCCTTTAATTTCTAATCCCTGTATTTCTAAGGAAAATCTAGTTGAAAACATTCCTATTATTATTGAGACTAATGATTCTAATATGCATATCTTTGAATCTTTGAAGGTACAAGCTAATGAGATTATGATGGATAGTAATGAGCCTATAAGCCTTGAGGTGGTTTTGCCCATTGAGAAGTTGCCAAAAATGCAATCCGAGACTTTGGATTATAATAATAATTCAGTGGAAGATGGGGTATTCTTTGGGGAAGGTAATTTGCCTCTTGGTAAGGGGAAATCAGGTATGATGAATGATAGTAACTTTTATTAAAATGATACTTATCTTAGTGATACTTATATTAATACGGATGAAGTTCAAATGATGGCTAAGTTTTTTGCTAAAGATGATAATGATCTAAGCTTTTTTAAGTTTTGCGGTAAGAAAGGTAGAGAACCGAATCATGTTATTTTACAATCTCCTAGAAACACACACTTGTATACTTCTCATTAATCATTATTTTTTATGTTTAATGCTATTATTTGGAATGTGAGGGGTGAAAGTGCTCAGATGGCACTAGAAAGTGCTCTGATACCACATGAAAGTTTGTTAGGGCTGTTAGGCCATTATGAACTAGCTCATGGCTAAATAAGAGAGTGGTGAATTGGTTGTTAAAGATATTTTAAAACAAAACTACAAATCAAAACCAATATCACCATTAAAAAATCAAATGCGAAAATTAATGCGGAAGTAATAAAGGAAAGAACACACCAAATTTATAGTGGTTCGCTCAAACCTTGACCTACGTCCACTCCTTGGAGGCACCCTCCAAGTATTGCACTAAACTAAGTGTCTCCCCTTTAGCCCCCACAGCTAGGCGGAGAAGCCCTTATAAAATCACTTCCACCTTCCCCGGTGCGGCGGAGTCGCCGGGTCCTTTGACTCCAAAAAGATCTTTTTCTTTGGTGAACTTCCTTCAAAACAAGCCTTTAATCCGATGGTATTTAGGTGCAAGCCTGCCGGAGCAACCGTATGGAATATGTTAAGAGAGTTGCTATTTGCATGTTTTACATTCTTGCAACTTGTATAGTTTTTATGATTCCAAATATTATTGTTCTAAGCTTTGCTTTCTCCTAACTATTTTTGGAAAAATTGTTTTTGCTCTTGTGTGGACTAATATTTCAGAAAAAATGAACTCCAAACTAATGAAGACTTCAAATCAAATTCAGCATGAGATATTTTATAAATTGAATCTTGTACTTTTCATTGTATTGAGATTGAGAGGGAGTGATTGTAATTAAGTAACTTAACACACACATACTTGGGGAGATCGAGAGATCTTTAAAAAATTATACTAATTATACGGGACGAATTAGGTTCGTACGGGACGATCAAGTTAGTTATCCCCTCGGAAGAGAAATGGAACGAACAGGAAGTGAGAAAATGTTTTTAAGTCCTAATCATCTAGACGAATTTTTTATTCATCCCTGGACGAAATGGTCTCTGGGAATTTTTAGTTCAGACGAAATCCTATATTCAGCCTAGGATGAAATGCTCTCTATAAAAATTTCATACAAATGAACTCCAATTTGTATCAGGACGAAATGCTCTCTGCAAAATTTTTATTCAGACGAGTTTCTATTTAGCCCAGGATAAAATGCTCTCTATAAAAATTTTGTCCAGATGAACTCCTATTCGTCCCAGGACAAAAATGCACTAACCCTTCAAATTTTGATAATGTCCTGCAGTTTATCGAAACCGACCCATGTTATAAATGTTTGTACCGGACGAACCTAGTTCATATGGGACGATTATCGAGTATAAAGTGAATTCGTACTAATATACATTGGGTTCGTTTCCAAGTGATTTAAGTAAATTCATTCAGGACGATCCATAATCGTATAGGATGATCCAATATGAACAGACTTGAATTTCTGCAGTTTCTGGATGGTTTTTTGTGTTTTTCTTATATAAAGTCCAATTATAACTGCCTCTTAATCTTTTTGCCTACTGATCTTCGTGCCTTCTGAAAGGAGAGTTAAGGAGAGAGTGTGAGAGAGTGTTCGTGCCTTCTAGATTTATTGTGAGAAGATCTGTCAAGGAGACTCGGTTCTCTGCCGACACATGGAGAGTGTGAACAGCTGAAAGGTTCTTTGCCTACACTTGGAGAGTGTGAACAGACGAAGGGTTCTCTACCTACACTTGGAGAGTGTGAACAAACGAAGGGTTCTTTGTCAATACTTGAAGAGTGTGAAAGGACGAAGGGTTGTCTGCCCACACTTGGAGAGTGTGAAAGAACGAAGGGTTCTTTGCCTATACCAGGAGAGTGTGAAAAGACGGATGGTTCTCTGCCAACATTGAGAAGAGTGTAAGAGGATGACGGTTCTCTGTCGCACTGGGTAGTGGTGGAAGAAGGTTTTGTAAAGGCTTCTTCGCCTTGCTGTGGGTGCAAAAGGTGAGTCACTAGTGGTATTAGTGCAATACTCGGAGGGTGCCTCCGGAGAGTGGGTGTAGGTCGTGTTTGACCGTACCACTATAAATCTTGTCTTTTATTTTTCCTCTGCTTTTGTTTTTAGTATTTTAATCTGTGGTTGAAAAATCTTTTTTTACAAAATTCATTAAAGTAAATTTTTGGTATAAAATTTTAAAAGAGGGATAAATTTTTAATTACCAATTCACCCCCCCATCTTGGTTAGTCGCTGGGACCTAAACTTAGATTTAACAACCTAATTCATAGTGAAGAAGTTTTAATAAGTGGTATCAGAGAATTATTTCAAAATTATAAGTTTAGACTACTTTTTAATTAACATAGATGGCTACATTTAGAAATTGAAATATACCTAAGGGTTACTTTATAACTAAACCTCCATTGTTTGACAATATTCTTTTTTATTTTGGGAAAACATGCATGTTTACGTTTTTACAGTCACTTGATTACCGAATGTGGATCTTAATTCAGGAATGGTATACAAAACTAACTAGACTAGTTGACGGAATTAGAGTTGAAACACCTTTTGTGGACTTGACATTATAAGAATGTGACTTAACACAATTAAACGTCAAATGCTTGAATAGTTTCTTTTGTGCTCTTAAATCAGAAGATTACATGCGGGTTTCTACTTGCAAGAGTGGAAAGGATATATGGAATAGACTTTGTATAATGTATGAGGGGACTAATGAGGTTAAGCAATCTAGACTTAATATCTTGTTGCATGATTATGAACTGTTTCGCATGAAATTAAATTAATCTATTTTTGATATGTACATAAGATTCATATAAATAGTCACCTCTTTACATGCATTGGGTAGGGAACTAATGAATGCTGAAATGCTTAACAAGATACTTCATTGTTTGCCTACTAATTATGATGCTAAAATTACTGTAATTACAGAGTCTAAAGATCTAAATATTTACTCTATTGACAATCTTCTTGGTTCGCTAATTGCTTACGAGCAAGGAGTTAGCCAAAGAAAGATTGATGCAGGTGAACCACGAAGGGACAAGAACATAGCATTGAAAGTGGAGGAGTTTGAGAGTGAAAACTCACAACCTGAGGATGAAGACGACATCGCAATGATGACTAGACAATTCAGAAGCTTTCTGAAGAGGAAGCAGAAGAGACGCCAACAATAGAATAGAGGTAAATTTAATAGAAATGTCAAGATTTTAAATGATGTGATTTGCTATGAGTGCAGGAAACATGGACATATTAAGACAGATTGCCCAAAACTCAAAGCCACTCATAGCAAGGAGAATGTAGAGGAGAAACCATTTGTGAAGAAGGGCAAGAAAAAATTTCAAAGAGCTTTTTGGGAGAACTTTGCTTTGGACTCATCAGAGACAGAAAAGGAAGAGGAAGTCACTAATCTATGCTTAATGGCTGATAGTCTTGATCAGTCAGATCAAGAAGAGGTATGTGACTTAAGTTATGATGAACTTTTTGAAGTTTCTGAACATATGCATGATGCATATATGAAAATAAAGAAAATGTATGCTAGTCTAAGCTTAGAATTTAAGAAACTACAAATGGATCATGAAATCCTTAGGAAAGATCATACTTTAATTGATGACAATCATGTGAAATTACTTGATGAGTTTGATGACTTGAATAAAAATCATTAAAGTTTAAAATCATTCTATGCAAAACTTGAAAAAGAATTTAAAAATTTTAAGGATGAATTTGAGAGCAAGATTTATAAATATAATTATATAAATCAAATTTTGAAAGATATGAATTCATATTAAATTTTGAAGATAAAAGCTCTCGAGGATAATATGATACCCCCTAAACTTGAGGATTTCACTAATCCTATTTTGTATCCTAAATTTATACAATCCCTAAATAGATAATTAAATAGTAGAAGACTTAGGAATCCTTTTCCAAAACTCAAATGTAATAATTATGGATTGATTGGACACATAGCTCACACCTATACTTTGAAGAAGAAAAATTATTTGGTGTGGAAACCTATGAAGCATAACCCTAGACATATCATACATGCATCTATTTATAAATTGCCAAAAGGAGAACCTAAACTTATTTGGGTTCCTAGGTCTAACGTTTGATATTCTTGTAGGGTCATTTTCATACAAGACCTCATGAGAGCATATGGTACCTAGACATCAGATGCTCAAAGCATATGACTGGAGATACTGCATAGTTCATATCGTTGGAAGCCAGGAGTGGAGGCAAGGTTACACTTGGAGATAACACCACAAGGAAGGTGATTGGGATAGGTATGATTGGAAATCTTAAGAATTTTTACATTGAAAATGTATTATTGGTAGAAGGCTTAAAGCATAATTTGTTAAATATAAGCCAACTATGTGACAAAGGATATTGTGTAAAAATTTTGTTCCACTAGCTGCATATTAAGCCTGAATGGAAATGATATTTTGAATGGTAAAAGGGTAAATAATATTTATGTACTAAACTTGAATTGCATTCAAACTCCTACTGCTTTTTATTTGAAAACTATTTCTGATGAGTCGTGGCTTTGGCATATGAGACTTTGTCACTCTAGCATGAAAAACCTTAGAAAGATTACCCAAAAGAATTTAGTGAGAGGTATACCAAAACTAGACTTTACTAAGAATCACCTTTGTGATGCATGCCAATTAGGAAAATAAGTAAAGTTCTCTTTTCAGTCCAATAAGGATCTTAGAACTAGTAAACCATTGGAGATTTTGCATATGGTTCTTTTTGGACCAGTTGGAATAGTAAATCTAGGAGGAAAGGTATACGGATTTGTGATTATGGATTATTACTCAAGATTTACATGGATTAGATTTTTATTTCATAAAAGAGAATCATTTAAGGAATTTAGAATTTTTTTAACTTGGATTCAAATAAAGCCAGGGTGTGAAATAGTGGCTATACAAAGTGATCATGTAGGAGAATGTGAAAATGAAAGATTTGAGGATTTTGTAAGGAGAAAGGAATTGATCACAACTTTTTTTTCACCTAGAGCCCCTTAGCAGAATGGGATAATCGAAAGGAAAAATAGAACATTAATAGAAGCTGCCCGAGCAATGTTGGCAGAATACTCACTTCCTAAATATTTTTGGGCTGAGGTGGTCAGCACTACATGTTATGTTCTGAATAGGGTGAATGTGAGATCTAAATTAAATAAAACACCGTATGAATTGCTAAAAGGAAGAATACTTAATTTGTCTCATTTGCATATTTTTGGTTGCAAGGTGTTTATTCATAACAATGAAAAATCTGCCTAAGAAAAATTTGATCCAAAATAAGATGAAAGAATTTTTGTAGGATACTCAAGTGTTAGAAAATCTTATAGAGCATTCAACAAAAGAACTTTTTTAATTAAGGAGACCACACATATTGTATCTGATGATTTTGGAATTTTGCAAGAGCCAAATATTGTAGAAGATGAAATTGAGATTAACTCCCAAAAGATTGATAAAATAAATTTGGAAGAAAATTTAGAGATAGAAAATCCTTTGCCTAAAGATTTGAGATTTTCTAAAAACCACCCAAAGAAATTGATAATTGGTGAACCTAGTGAGGGTGTAAGGACAAGGCGTGGATTAAACAAAGAAGTTAATCATTCAGCCTTTATTTCAACTGTAGAACCCAAAAATATTGATCAAGCACTTTCTGATGAATTTTGGATTTTGGCCATGCAAGAAGAGTTAAATCAATTTGTAAGAATTAAAGTTTGAGAATTAACTACAAGGCCAAAGGATCAAAGTGTAGTTGGAAATAAGTGGGTATTCAAAAAGAAACTGAATGACTCAGGAGTAGTCTTTAGAAATAAGGCTAGATTAGTTGCTAAGGGGTATAATCAGATTGAAGCGATTGATTTTGAGAAGACTTTTGCCCCTGTAGCTAGACTTGAAGCAATTAGGATTTTGTTAGCCTTTGCCTGTTTTAGAGGATTTAAATTGTATCAAATGGATGTAAAAAGTGCCTTTTTAAATGGGGTAATTCAAGAAGATATTTTTATAGAACAATCACCAGGTTTTAAAATTCTAAATACCTAAATCATATTTTCAAATTGAAAAAGGCATTAGATGCATTGAAACAGGCACCCAGGACTGTATGAGAGGTTGAGCACCTTAATACTTGAAAGATCATTTGAAAATGGAAGTGTGGATACAAATCTTTTTTTGAAGAAATTTGGAAAGGATATACTCATTGTACAAATTTATGTGGATGACATGACCTGTGGATCTTCAAAAAAAAATTTTTGTGAAGATTTTTCTAAAACAATGAGTAGTGAATTTGAAATGAGTCTAATGGGAGATTTAAGCTACTTTCTAGGCTTTAGCATTAAGCAAATTGAGGAGGATACATTTCTTTGTTAGTCAAAGTATGTTAAGGACATCCTCAAAAAGTATGAAATGGACAATGCTAAACCTGTTAGTATAACTATGAGTTCCTCAGTTCAGTTAGATAAGGATCCTAAGGGAAAATATGTTGATAAAAAGAAATTAGAGGGATAATTAGATCTTTATTTTACTTGACTGCTAGCCGGCTCGATATCATATTTAGTGTTTGTTTGTGTGCTAGATTTCAATCAGATCCAAAAGAATCACATTTGAAAGTAGTAAAAAGGATTCAAAGATATCTGTTAAGAACTCAAAACTTAGGAATATAGTATCCTAAGTTTAGCTCTTTTTTTGAAATTATTGGTAATCTAATTCTAACTTTACAGGTTGTAGGGTGGATAGAAAGAACACTTCTAGAACATGTCAGTTTATTGGAAATTCTTTAGTCTCTTGGTCCAATAAAAAATAAAATTTAGTAGCCCTATCTACTGCTAAAGATGATAGTTTAATTCTGACTTTACTTGATTGCATTAGAAAGTTGTGTGGCATAAGTACTTTGATTGAAACAACAGTTGATTGATTTAGGATTAATTATAGGCACTATTCTAATTTATTGTGATAACACTAGTGCTATTTGTATTTCTAAAAATCCTATTCAATATTCAAGAATCAAATAAATAGACAACAGACATTATTTCATAAGGGATCATGTATCCAAAGGAGAAATTGAACTCACTCATGTTTCTACTAAAAATCAACTTGTAGAGATTTTTACAAAACCTTTAGCCTTTGATACTTTCAGTACATTAAGAACAAGGCTTGGTGTGATCGATTTGAATGCTTAATTAAAAATATTTTTTACAACATTGATGTGTGTTTTTAGTTAATATTTTGAATGTTTTTTATGAGTTTGTGATTTCTTTGTATTTGTGATTTTATGATTTTATGTATTTTCTATTGTGTTTTTTGTTGTATTTGTATTTTTAGTTTTTATTGAGTGCATATTTTGAAAATTTTGAGTGACAATCATCCGGGATGAAAATATTTTTGTACGACACGAATTGTGTAGTGTATCAAATTGTCCGATTTGAACCGTTTTCGTGCAGTTTTTCAGTTTTTATTTTTCACTTCGTCTGTACTATCGTCATGATCGTCTGGATGAAATTTTCAAACGACGGGATGATTGATTGATTGTTAAATGGATAAGGTCATTTTTAATACTATATTCGTACGTACGAACCTTTGGTTAGTCCGGACGAACACTTGGCGGTTCGATGTGGGAAGACATTTTCTACTGCCATTAAGATGATTTTAAATTTCTGATCGTCCAGGAAGAACACCTGTTTGTATGTACGATCGTTTGGTCAATAGTCTGCATGAAAGGACGCTTTGCAAGTTGTGTAATTACGAAAATTCATTTAATTTTGGACTCATTCGTTCGTCCATACAAAATTTTTTTGTACGGGACGAACTGAATTTTGTATGGGACAAAACTAATTTTATCTGTACGAACAATCGTATTTCAATAAATTGACAGACTTTTGAACTCAATAGTCATCACCCACACATCCCTTTCAAGCCCTTTCTTCCTTTAGATATTATTAATGGCAAGTTCAAGCAAACGATAAGAGATTCTATCCAAGGGTCCACCCAGAAATTCTGGCGATAACTTTCTGTCCAAAGCCAACGAAGAATCTTTTCCTAGATTTGTCTCCGCTAAGATCACCCCGTATAGAGTTCTTATTCAGGAACAATTGACCTTTAAGGTAATGAATTTATTTGCCTCTACTCAATTTGGTCTCATTCTCACACTAGTCCACCTCTACAATAATGAGACCTTTCATTATTTATTAGCAAACATGTCCTTCAATTCTGATCACTCTGTCATAAGATCCTATGTTTTTAAAAAGAAAGTTAAAATCACCAAGGCTGACCTAGAAATCTTTTTAAACTTAAGGACTGAGGGAACTAGAACTCATACCATGACCACTGCTTCTAATTTTGACTGTTCTGAAATTAATGAAGTGATTAGAGGAATTATATTTAAGGAGCATATGGCTAAAGTGTCCAGTCTTGTTTGCAATGCTCGTATCATCTAGTATGTTCTTAGAACTTTTATAATTCCTAAAGCTGGTGATAGAGTCAACATTACTCCTCTTCTTTCTATAGTAACCTACTTGATTATGACTGACCAACTAATAGATGAAGCCCAACTTATACTTGACTATCCTTATGGACTACCTGAAATTGGTCATGTTTCCCATAAAAGAAAGAAGAGCATTGCTTTAGGACATCTTGTTGCCTATGTTTTGGAGACGAAGTATGATTTTCTTCATCAAGATCAAGATTTTGAAGAACCGCTCTTCTACAATGACGGATCATTTAGAGCAATCTTCAATAAAGATGAACTAAGTAAAACACATGCCATTAGTGATACTGAGGAGGAATATGAACCTGCACCTGCATCTGCTAGTGAACAAAATTATCAGGATTTGGTTCAGAGATTTGATCGCTTAGAGTCTCATTTTGATCAAAGATTTGATCAATTTGAAACTCATTTTCAGCAACAGGATATTCAATACAATCAAGACATGGGATTTATGCGAGAACAGATAAATGATATAAATTCCAATATGCATATGATGAGCAGTTATTTCATCTTCTTCAGTACTGTACCTCCTCCTCCTCCTACAGATCAGAGACCATCAGAATGATTCATGTACTTAGTTATGTTTTTCTTTAGTTGATGTGTTTGTGTTGTGTTGTAGTAGAATGTGATATATTTTGATTTAGTTATGTGTTTGTTTTCATTTGATATTTTAGTGTTTGAGTTTTATATAATATTGATATCTTTTCTTAAAATTGTAATATTCACTATCTTTATATCAATATAAGTTATCTTGTTTTGGTTTTTATCTTGTTTTGAAATGTGTGTTAGCCCATATGACAATCTTTAAAATTTTTTATCTTAGAAGTGCTCTACCTTAAAGTGCAACATAAAATTTAATTCATTAGAAAATCTAATTTTTTATAAATTTAAGTTTTACTTATAATTTGATGTTATTAAGATTGTCAATTTCATGTCTCTTATTAGACTACATTAATGTTTAATATTATTATTGCAATTGTGATATTTTCTTATTTTATATTTCACTTATCAATAAATATTGAAGCACTTAGAAAAATTTGAAAATATTTATTATTGATTTTGAAAAGATCAAAATTACTCTTGAAAAATGTACAAATATACAAAAATCAAAAGGAATGTCCAATGGTTCGCAATTTGAAAAAGAGGCACAAAATAAGCCAACAAGTGAAAAGATGCATAAAAATGTGCCAGAACTTTGAAAAAAATGCACAAAGCGCCACATGTGGTAGTTATTTCTTTCTACAATCTTTCAATCTCTTAATTCAAATTGATATTCTGAACATTTATATTTCATATTGAAATTTGAAATATACAAATTTTATATTCATCCTTTATGCAATGATATTATTTATCTTAGTGTCTAAATTGATTCAAGTTTTCGGTATATTTTATCATCAATGTTATATCTTTTTTTAAATTCTATGAATCATTTTTATTTGCCTAATGATTTAATTTTATTTGCAAAATTTATTTCAATCACTTTCAAGCATCAATTTTCAAAGGATTATCATATGACTACTTACATTTTATGTCTTTTTCTTCTTCTCTTTTTGTTGTTGTCAAAAAGGGGGAGAAAATATTATTCGTATTGTTCGTATCTTTGTTATCATAATGTTCATTTCTTTGTTCTTGTTCTGTATTTGTATTTTTTTTGTTTCGTATTGTATCTGTTGTATTTAAAAAAAAAGAAAAAGATAAATTAGTTGTGATATGCTTCCTTATTTTTATATGTTCATCAATTTAGGGGGAGTTTAGGAGATTCTTAGAATTTGAAAATTATACAAACAATAATTATTTTGCCATCATAAAAAAGGGGTAGATTGTTAAGAGAGTTGCTATTTGCATGTTTTTTATTCTTGTAACTTGTATAGTTTTGATGATTCAAAATATTATTGTTCTAATCTTTGTTTTCTTCTAACATTTTTTGAAAAATTTTTTTTGCTCTTGTGTGGATTAATATTTAAAAAAAATCGAACTCTAGACTAATGAAGACTTTAAATCAAATTCAGCATGAGATATTTTGTAAATTAAAGCTTGTACTTTTTTTGTATTGAGATTGAGAGGGAGTGATTGTAATTAAGTAACTTAGCACACACATACTTGGGGAGATCTTTAAAAAATCATACTAATTGAATGGGACAAACTAGGATCGTACAGGACGATCAAGTCAGTTATCCCATCAGAAGAGCAATGGAACGAACAGGAAGTGAGAAATTTTTTCTAAGTCATGATTGTCCAGATGAATTTTCTATTCATCCCAGGATGAAATGGTCTCTGGAAAATTTTCGTTCAGAAGAAATCCTATATTCGGCCCAAGACAAAATGCTCTCTGTAAAATTTTTGTCTAAACAAACTAAAATTAGTCCCATGACGAAATACTCTCTTGAAAATTTTCATTCATACGAGCTCCTATTCAGCCCAGGACGAAATGCTCTCTATAAAAATTTTGTCCAGACGAACTCTTATTTATCCCTGGATAAAAATGCACTAACCCTTCAAATTTTGATAACGTCTTGCAGTTTGTCAAAATCGACCTATGGTATAACTGTTCGTACCGGACGAACTTAGTTCGTACAAGATGATTATCGGGTACGAAGTGAATTCGTACCAATATACATTGGGTTCGTTTCTAACTGATTTAAGTAAATTTGTTCAGGAGGATCCACGATCGTACGGGACGATCCACGATCGTACAGGATGATCCACTATGTACAAACTTGAATTTCAATAGTTTTTAGATGGTTTTTTGTGTCTTTCCTATATGAAGTCTAATTAAAAATGCCTCTTAATCTTTATGCATATTGATCTTCGTGCCAATTGAAAGGATAGTTTAGGAGAGAGTGTAAAAGAGTGTTTAAAGGATGATTCTTATTACTGGAGCGTGAAGGTTTTACTTGGTACTCAAAGGTAAGAGTCTCTACTTATGTTTTGTGATTACTTCACTCTTTTCTCTCATTATTCTAGATTTCTTGTGAGAAGATCTATCTAGGAGATCCGGTTCTTTGTCGACACTTGGAGAGTGTGAATAGCCGAAGGGTTCTCTGCTTACACTTGGAGAGTGTGAACAGACGAAGGGTTCACTACCTACACTTGGAGAGTGTGAACAGATGAAGGGTTCTCTACCCACACTTGGAGAGCATGAAAGGATGAATGGTTCTCTTCTCACACTTGGAGAGTGTGAAAGGATGAATGGTTCT
Organism: Dendrobium nobile; assembly: GCA_022539455.1. Classification (NCBI taxonomy): domain Eukaryota; kingdom Viridiplantae; phylum Streptophyta; class Magnoliopsida; order Asparagales; family Orchidaceae; genus Dendrobium; species Dendrobium nobile. The sequence continues at coordinate 7,446,846 of CM039721.1, read as the reverse complement.
CTTCCTACATTGGGAGAGTGTGAAAGGACGGACGATTCTCTGCCAACACTAGGAAGAGTGTAAAAGGACGACGGTTCTCTACCGCACCAGGTAGTGGTGGAAGAGAGTTTTGTAAAGGCTTCTCCGCCTTGCTATGGGTGCAAAAGAAGAGTCACTAGTGGTATTAGTGTAATACTCGGAGGGTTCCTCCGGGGAGTGAATGTAGGTCGTGTTTGACCGAACCACTATAAATTTTGTGTCTTTTATTTTTCCACTGCTTTTGTTTTTACTGTTTTAATCTGTGGTTGAAAATTTTTTTTCTACACAATTCATTAAAGTAAATTTTTGGTATAAAATTTTAAAAAGGGGTAAATTTTTAATTACCAATTCACCCCCCCCTCTTGGTTAGCCGCTGGGACATAAACGTAGGGTTAACAACCTAATTCATAGTGAACAAGTTTTAACAGAATCCCCCTCCACACTCCCTTGAGTCCCCCCTCATAGGATCTTCTCCCTCTCTCAGACTTCACCTGTTCCTCACTCCCTTTCAAGCTCTCTCTTCAAGTTACTCCCAAACGAACGAAGCTACAATGGCTGCCAAAGACACTTATCAAGTGTCATGTCATAGCTAAAATAGAAGATATCAATACAAGTTCATTAATGCAAGTTGCCGACTTTATTGTTCAGGATGATGGCATATCGTCGTGGCCGATCAGAATAAATTAAGCTCAATCAACCCGGGACGATTTGGGACGATCAGAAGAAAATTGGTTGCATCATCTAGGATGATACAATATCGTCCTGAACGATTAGTTTAAAACTGATTTTAATCATCCTAATTATTGCTCGAAATAAATGCTGGCCGATGTAAATTGTCCAGGCTATCGTCCCGGCCGATCCTATGATCATCCCAGACGATTTGATCAAATTAATCAGCCTTTAATGCTTTTTAAAGATGCCAGATTAATTTAGGCATAATTGTGTTAGATCGTCCTGGATGATGTAGATATCGTCTTAGCCAATGTCCTAAAATAAAGAATACCTAATCTGATCATGGTGGCTGATTCTTTCTTAATTGAGCTTATCGTTCTAGCTGATACAAGTATCGTCCAGGCCGATTGGCTTAATGATGGTTGCCTTAATGAGGTTCCCATAATTAGGGTTTCTGCTTTTCAACCAATCGTTCAAGTCAATATAAATATCATCCCGGATGATGTTACCAAAAACAGTAAACTTTAGGGAACAGTTTGAAAATCTTTCAAGTTATGAAGCATTAAGAGCCACACCAAATACAATAGACTCAAGAAAGGGAAAAAGGGAACAAACTTACTCAGACCTAGTTTACCAAATCTTGAGCTGGTTCCAAATTGCAGTCTGATCGTGTGGACCTGAAATGTTAGTAGATAAGGCAGTCGTAGAGAAACAAGAGTGTTTGCTATCCTCAAAATCATAAACCATGAAAATAGATCCACAACAATCTCTTCCTTTTTTATGATGGAAAACATTTCAATTTAAATGTTCAAAAATGAAACTTTTTTTTTAATCTCCCCCTCACTAGAATAAAACTTTAAAAATAGGGGAGATAAAAATATTTTTGTTATTTTTAATTTTTTGAAAGAAAAAAAGATACAAATTCAACAATAGTATAAAATTCAACAACAGTACGTTCTCCTCCATTGACATTATAAAAAAGAGAAGGGGCAGAAATAATAAAAACAAAATAATTAAAAGACAAAAATGATCCCTGATCTAGTGAACAAAACAAATATTCTTAAAATTAGAAAGTTACCTCTTGGTTTTATTCAAAAATTTAGTAGAATTGTATGGACAACCTATAGCCCAGAAAAGGTTACAAATTCAAAATTTGATAATCCAAACTCAAGTTCTTTTAAAAGGCTAAAAAAACTTTTTAATTCAATATCTAAATCATGAAATAAATTAGAGAAAGAAACAGTCATTTTTTAAAACTTCATTCCATAAAATATATCTAATAGAAGATTAATGCACGAATTGTTGAATCAGGAATCATGATTTTCAAAATCAAGTATCGAAAGTATTAAGGGTTTTCTTAAGCTTTTAAGAAGTACAAGAATGGTAAGCATTAAATTTTATGGGCTCATTTTATGCCTCTTGAAAATTAGTTGGCGCGCTACGCATCTTTTGATTTTTGATACACTTTGTGTATTCCCTTTTTTTTGAATTTAGCGCCTTTGCGCATCTTTTATTTTTGGCATCATTAACTAATATTTTGAATATGCTACCTTTTTGAAATCTTAAAAAATAAAAGTCAACCCATCCTATTGACAAAGTGAATTTCTTGATTAAAAAAATTATGAGTTAGATTTAACAAATTGCAAAAGATTCCTATGTGTTAAATAAAATGTAGGGAGATAAAAAAATTTTGTTTCAAAAACTAATTTATAATATGAAAAAGATTTTAAATCAAAAGTAGAATAATATCTTTTAGGAAACAAGGATAGAGAGTCAAAAACATGAGTTTCCTTCCTTTGACTGTTTTTAGAGAAGTCAATCACAACTTACCAAAGATTTCAAGAAAAAAGAGGAAGTAGATTTTTTATTTTTAGAAAAGTGAATGTGTGTTTTAATTAAAAAAAAACTTCACGAAACAAAAAAATCGAAGTAATAAAAGAAAAACAAAAATACAAAATAAAATCAAGAATAAAATAAACGAAAACATAGAAAATAAAAACACAACACAACACAAACACATAAACAAGGCCTTCAAACATCATCTTTCTCCTGGTTCGATGCTTCAGAAACTAGGTTTGCCCAAGAGATTTCTTGATTTTCATTATTTGCCCTTTCTATAAGTTGCTTAGCTTTACATTTTTCTTTTGCAGGAGATCTTAAATTAGTCTACTGATTTTTCATATGTCTAGATTTCCTACATCCAAAGCAAATAACGTCAGAAGAGATATTAACATCCTTACCATTTTTACATTTATTCCACTTTTGTCGATGCTTATGCTTTGGTGAACTTTTTAATATACTTGTCAAGTTATTTCTTTCATCACCAACTAGGCTACCTTTTTCCATATCCTCAGCTTTTAGCACCATCGTTTCACCTGCATCCAAAAGTCTTTGACCCAGACTTTGCTCGTAGGCAATAAGTGAGCCAATCAAATTATCAATAGAATATTCATTTAAATTTTTTGATTCACAAATAGCAATAATTTTAGCATCAAACTTATCCAGTAGACAATGAAGAATTTTGTTAATTTTTTAAAAATTTGAAAATTCTTTTCCTAAAGCATGCAATGATGTCACAATTTGAATAAACCTGGTATACATGTCTAAGATCGTCTCATACAGTTTCATGGAAAACAATTCATAATCATGCATTAACATATTCAACTTGGATTGCTTGATTTCACTAGTGCCTTCGTATATGGTGTGTAGTTTATCCTAAATTTTTTTACTAATAGTGCACGCGGATACTAACATAAAATCATCAGAATTTAAAGCATAGAAAAAATAATTTAAAGATTTTGCATTTAATTGAGCATTGATTTTTTCTTCTCTATTCCATTGATTAAAAGGAATATTAATTTTAACTCCATCTATAACACGTGACGGTAATGAATAACCTGTTAAAATCATATGCCACATGCAAAAATGAATAGATTACAAGAAAGTAGACATGCAAATTTTTCAAAAATTAAAAGTAATTTTTTCAAACAAAGGTGATCTGGTGATTGAATAACCTTTCACAATATTACGATTAGAAAAATTAGCCATGGATCAAAATTCAAAAAACTTTCAAACTCACTTTTTATGAATCCCGTTTTGATATCACTTGAAAGTGCTCAGATGGCACTAGAAAGTGCTCTGATACCACTTGAAAGTTCGTTAGGGATGTTGGCCCTTATGAACTAGCCTAATGCTAAATAAAGAGAGGTGAATTGGTTGTTAAAGATCTTTTAAAACAAAGCTAGAAACCAAAACCAATATCACCACAAAGAAAACTAAATGTAGAAATTAATGCGGAAGTAATAAAGGAAAGAACACACCAGATTTATAGTGGTTCGGTCAAATCTTGACCTACGTCCACTCCTTGGAGGCACCCTCCAAGTATTGCACTAAACTAAGTATCTCTCATTTAGCCTCCACAGCTAGGCGGAGAAGCCCTTACAAAATCACATCCACCTTCCCCGGTGCGGCGGAGTCACCAGGTCCTTTGACACCAAAGAGATCTTCTTATTTGGTGAACTTCCTTTGAGACAAGCCATGAATCCGACAGTATTAAGGTGCAAACCTGCCGGAGTAACTGTGTGGAATCCCCCTTCACACTCTCTTGAGTCTCCCCTTACAGGATCTTCTCACTCTCTCAAACTTCACCCGTTCCTCACTCTCATTCAAGCTCTCTCTTTAAGTTACCCCCAAAAAAACGAAGCTACAATGTCTATCAAAGACACTTACCAAGTGTTATGTCATAGCTTAAATAAAAGATCTCAAAACGAGCTCATTAATGTAAGTTACCGACTTTATCTTCCAGTATGATAGGAATATCGTCCTAGCCGATCAGTACAAATTAAGCTTAATCAGCCCGGGATGATATGAGACGATCAGAAAAAAATTTGTTATATCGTCCATCCGATACAATATCATCCTAGCCGATTAGTTTAAAACCAATTTTAATCATCCTGAACATCTCCCGGAATAGATGTTGGCCGATGTAAATCATCCAGACATCGTCCCGACCGATCCTACGATCATCCCGGACAATGTGATCGAATCAATCAGCCTTTATTGCTTTTCAAAGATATCATATTAATTTAGGCATAATTGAGTTAGATTGTCCTGGACGATGTGGATATTGTCCTGGCCAATTTCCTAAAGTAAAGAATACCTAATATGATCATGGCGGCTGATTCTTTCTTAATTGAGCCTATCGTCCTGGCTGATATAAGTATCGTCAAGGCTGATCAGCTTAATGATGGCTGCCTTAATGAAGATGCCCTAATTAGGGTTTCTGCTTTTGAACCATCCCAGATGATGTTACCAAAAACAGTAAACTTTAGGGAACAGTCATAAAATCTTTCAAGTTACAAAGCATCAGGAGCCACACCAAATACAATAGACTCAAGAAAGGAAAAAAGGGTACAATCTGACTCAGGCCTAGTCTACCCAATCTTGAGCTGGTTCCAAATTGCAGTCTGATCGTGTGGACCTGAAATGTCAGTAGATAAGGAAGTCGTAGAGAAATAAGAGTGTTTGCTATCATCAAAATCATAAACCATGAAAACAGATCCACAAAAGGGGTGTGGGTTGCCCGTCTTTTTAAAGTTAGAGTTGAAAATTTATGTCGTATTCATAATGTTGCTATTCTTGTATTATTGAAGCCTCTTATTTCTAAGGATAATTTTCTTAGTACTGTGAAAGATTTGGGTTTCAAACTTGTTATTTCTAATGTTTCTAATAAAATTTGGGTGTTTTGAAAAAAATTTGTTAAAATTGATGTGATTGGGGACTATACCTAAGTTTTTTATTGCAATATTGAAAGTTCTAATTTTCATTATTGTACTTCATTTGTGTATGCTACTTCCTTTTGTTATACTAAAAACTTGTTATGGGGTCAAATATCTTAGGTTTATAATATTTGTAAACTTCCTTGGATTATTAGAGGTGATTTTAATACTTTATCTAACCCTGTTGAACGTTTTGGGGGTTTTCGTCCTATTTATCAGTCCATGGAAGATTTCAATGGAATGATAATGGATTGTAATCTGATTGATATTGGCTTTACTGGTAACAACTTTACGTGTAATCGTGGGCATTTATGACAAAGATTGGATAGAGTTTTATTTAAAGATGCTTGGCTTACTAAATTTGAGTTTACTCGTGTGGATCTTGAGCAAGATTCTATCAAATCATTTTCCTTTTTTGATTAAAATTATCATTAGACATATTATTTCTCCTTCTCATTTTATATTTTAAAATATGTGGTTACTTCATGATTCTTTTTTTGATGTGGTTAAGACTAATTGGCAAGCTCCTCTTATGCTGGATAACTCTTTCAGTGGAATGAATAGGCTTTGGCTGAAACTTAAAAGGTTGAAGCAAGTCTTAAATTTGTGGAACCATCATGTTTTTAAGAATCTTTTTCTAACATTCTTCGCCAGGGGTAAAGGGTGACATTTTTGGAAAAGCAAACTCAATCGTGTTCTTTTGATTCTAATTTTTCTTTGCTTCATGAAGCTAAGGATACTCTTTTTAATTTACAAATGCAAGAAGAAACTTTTTGGAAACAAAAAGCAGCTTTTAAACATTTGGTTGATGGGGATAATAATATTAAATATTTTCATGCTTCAGTTAAGAAGAAACATGCTATGAATTTTATCTTCAAGATTTATAGAGATGATGGCTCTGTTACTGAAGAGTATGAGGAGATTACGAGTTTGGTTGTTCACCATTTTAAAAATAATCTCAATAAATCTTTTCTCCCTCTACTAATAACAACCCTTCTATTATTATAAAGCTTATTTTGAGTGATGATAATAATGGTTTGACTATTCCACCCTCTCTTGAAAAGGTGAAGGATACTGTGTTTGGGATGAATGGTGATTCTATTGCTGGCCTGGATGGTTTCACCACCAAGTTCTTTTAAAAGTCTTGGTCTATTATTTATGATGACATTTTCTAGGCTGTTACTGAATTTTTTAATGGTGTTTCTATACCAAAAATTTTTACTACTACTTCTAATGTGTTGATTCCCAAGAATCGTTCGGTGAATTCTTAGAATGATTTAAGACGTGTTAGTTTGTGTATTTTCTTTTATAAACATATCTCTAAAATTTTTGATGAATTGTTTATCTGTGCAACTGCCTAGAATTATTTCTCCCTTCAAATGGATTTTGTGAAAGGTCGTGCTATTGTAGATAACATCTTATTGGCCCAAGAATTTTGTCAGGATTTAGATGCTAAAGTTAGAGGTGGAAATATGATTCTCAAATTGGATATTGCCAAAGCGTATGATAATATTAATTGAGATTTCATTTTGAAAATGTTAAACTTATTTGGCTTTGATTTGAAGTTTATCAATCTTTATTAAAAATTGCATCGAAAACCCCTACTTTTTATCATTGTGAATGGTAAGAGCGATGGTTTCTTTAAGGCCTCTTATGGTTTGAGGCAGGGGGATCCTATTTTCCCTGCTATCTTTATTATTACTGTGGATTACCTATCTAGAGGCCTTGAGGATCTATTGGCTAAGTACCCTTTTCTCTATTTCCATACTCTTTATGGTTTTAAAATTTGTATTTATATTTTGCTGATGATTTCATTGTTTTTACCAATGCTTCTTTGGGTAAGATTAATAGGCCCTAATTTGAGTTGATTAGTTGTTTGGATTTGAACAAACACAATTGTTATTTTAATGTTGCTAGGAAAGTTACTCCAGGTCGTGTTATGGCTATTAAGAATATCAATTGTTTTAGCATTGGCACTTTTCCTTTTAAGTATTTGGGTGTTCCTCTTTATAAGGGGAGGAAAAAGTCTTCCCTTTTTTATGATTTAATTACTGTGGTGCTGAATAGGCTCTCCTCTTAGGATGCTAATTTTTTAAGCTTTGGGGGTCGTCTTACTCTCATTAAGAGTGTTCTTTACTCTATCACTCTTTATGCTTTTCATACTTTATTTCCTACTAAGATTGTGTGTAAGAGGATTGATAGAATTTTTAATAAATTTTTCTGGAAAAGTATGAGTAGCAGTTCTAAAATTCATTGGTCCTCTTGGTCAAATTATTATGGGACTTTGAAAGAAGGGGGTTTAGGCTTTAAACCTTTGTATGACTTGGCCATGGCTTTTTCTTTCAAATTATGGTACAATTTTTTTTTATTTTTTTGAGAAAATGCAAAGAGCATAAATTTTATTAAAGCAACTAATTACAAATAAATTCCTTTTTTTTCAGATGAAAAAAAGGAGGGATACTATTCTCATTCTGATCTTTCCAAAAAAAATCTGAACTAATTGCAAGGTTAGCACACATGTCGGCTAACTTATTACAATCTCTACTAGCATAAGAAAAAATAACTTGCTTAAAATCTTTAAGAAAATCTAAATCCTTAGGATTTAGATATTCTTCTGAAATAGAATTATTCTGAAAAGCTCTTTGAAAAAGAATAATAAGGTTGTGATTATCACCTTCAATCATGAAGCCTTTAGCATCAAGCATCCATTCTTGAACAAACTTTCTTAGGGAAATAATAGCATGTATTTCAGCTTGAGTAATATCCCAATGGTTAATACTAAAACCAAATGCTCCATAAAATCTTCCTTTTTCATCTCTGAAAACACCTCCTATTCCAGCAAGATTGTTACTGGATAGCGAAGCATCAACATTACATTTAATCCAACCTGGAGGTGGAGGAAGCCAAGCTTTTAAATCCAGCACAGAGTGCTGATTAGCTTCCCAGATATTCTAGATCAGATTTTTATGGAAAGAACCAAATGCAAAATCTAATGCATTAACAGCTATAAGATAAGGGCTATCTTCATTGCCACCATGAACCAATTTGTTTCTGCTTTTCCAACAGCAAAAGGCCATTGAACAATATAAATTACCAATAATTGGATTCTGGACTGAGAGCTTCATAAGTTCTTTCAAGCATTCATCTAAAGTGTTAAAAGCAGGTAACTGAAAATTCCATTTTTTCAGCTTTTCACAAACAATTTTGATAATCCCGCAATTAACAATAATATGTTCTTAATCTTCCATGCTTATATATATATATATATACTCCTTGCCTCACCCCACCGACATTCTCACTTGATTATTATTGTAATTACTCAAATATTTGAAATAAATTTATTTTTTCCCAAATATTTGAGTTACTTTAATAAATCAAATATTTCAAATATTACACTGGATATGATATAAGACAAACTACAGTTAACATAGTGTAAGAGTCTCTAGAGTCCGATCCTGGGTATGGGATGCTCTATGGTATAAGATTTTCTTTATCTAGTCAATTCTAAGTCCATAACAATACACTTATAAAGTGTCTATGAGGAAAGCCTACAATAAGAAAGGAATCCTAATAAGTAAAACTTAGTACATGAAATTTTCTTAACCTCATTAAAACATGAGGTTAACATGTGGCAAGTCAATTTAGCCATAACTAAAATAAAATTATAGAATGTTCATAAACATTTAAAAACATCTTGTTGGATCGTTCATAATAACCTCAATCTACAATTTTTACTACGACCACTGATATGACAAGAAAAACTTCAAGATTTTCCTATAATTAGTTCAGCCTCTAATATAAATTGATTGCACATTTTAACTACTCTCCATCCCCGGAGCTCCAACTTCCATGTCCAATCAATGTCGACCACAAACCCTGACACTAACTGAAGAAACTTCTAAGGCTCTACTAGTCCCTCAGGATGAAAATTTTTCTATCCATTTAGCTACCTCTAGTCATGCCAGACTCCAACTAATAACTAATTTAGAAATCATGATTTGACAAATATCCAATAGCAATTTTATTTGATTCAAGCCACTTTGGAGTAAAAGGTGGTTTTTTTTTGTCCCGACCCACCCAATATTTAATTGGAAGAATTATACTTAAACTTAACTAGATCTATAAATACACTATATTCCAAAGCTAACAAAAAATTCCAAGTATAGCAAATATAAATAGGTTTTATCATAATTTCATATTGAAATATAAGATATAAAACAATCTAATATATTGTTCCGTTTTTCCAACATTAGCGAAAATAAATAATTAGATTGCCAAAGAAATATATATTCATAATGTAAACATACCAAACTCTTGAGCTTCTTCTATCTATTTAGCTAGGGTTTTTTCTTTTCCTAAAAATATATAAGCAATATAGGGTGATCACATATTGTTTAATAAGCTACATAGGATCCACTAGAAATCTCAATGTTCAACATCTAAATATAATTACTTAAAGGTCAATTTGTATTCAATTAAGGATTTCAAACAGTTTCATTAAATAGCAATGTAATGGTAATATAGGGTTTCGATTCTTAGCCTGACATCATAGTGCAACTATAGATATTAGCACAAATAATTTTAATAATATGAGTGTATGTATAATATTTACATGCATTTCATATGAACTTGAGCGAAGCCTCGAAACAAGTGGCTCAATACATTGCTTGATTTAAAAAGTGCTGTTTTGAAAAGGATTATATTTCTTTGGAAAAGTAAATTGATAGAATTTTAGTATTGAAATTGAACACTTCATTATGAATGACATATCAACTTTGGAGGTGAACCCACTATTCCCTAATGGGTTCAAATTATAAAACTTTAAGTTTATCCTAATTAATATTGTTAAACTCAAGGGAAGAAAACAAATGATCCTAGAGGATTAAAATGATGTTTGATCAAATATTTGACTGCAATAATCTAGATAAAAGATCATCAATTTCATAATCTAAATCATAATAATATAATGGCATATCATTCCATAGAAAGAAGACATTGCTTACTATTAATCATTTGAAAATGACGATAATGATCATCGGGTTTGATTTTCCCAAAGATGATTAATTAAAGTTTTAAAAAGTTTGATTTTTGAAAATTTGATCTGGGTTCTAAATCTTCTACGAGCACAAGCCCTCGTTGTTAATTACATTGTAGGGAAATAAAAGTTTCCTATAAATACTCGATTAAAATTGCAGTATGAATTTTATTTTGAGATTTTAAAGTTTGATATCAAAGGATGTAAGGGTTGGAAATTTCAAATGAGATTGGATCAAAGTTGAGCAATAATTTTGGAGTCAAATGAAGAAAACGTAAGAGGTGCTTTGGGATTCTGAAATACTTCAGAAGCACCCTAGTCTATCCTAATTGTTGGGCTTGAATTGGATTGAAAGGGATTTATATTCCAATTTTCAATTTTATTACAATTTTATTACTGCGCCCTAATAGGTCAGGTGGCTCTAAATTTTATGGTTAATCACATCCTTGTATAATCAAATCTCTATGAATGCTCTCGATTAAGGTAGTGACAAATATTTTCTTTAAATTTTTTATTAAGAAAAATCATAAGAGGTGAAGAATTTACAATGGAAATTGGGTCAATTTTTAGTATTTCTTTCTATAAGTCAAAGAAATGAAGAGTATATAACTCTTTAAGATTATGGGACCTCCTAGAAGAACTCCAATCTATTCTATGTTGGGCTATTATATTTTAGAGAGAAGATTTTATATTTGACTTGACATTTTATCAGATATTTATGATTACATTTTAGAAAGATGAGGACTTATGATTTGATATCTACCTTAGAATTTGGATCTAAGTTGGGCACTACATAGTAGTAACTCGAACCTATTCTAAGTATAGTGTATGAATTTTCGCCATTACAAGTGCTTGGAGTGATAAGCTAGCTAAACACCTAATCATCTCAAAATTATGCAATTTGATCTTTATGAAATATGGATAGGTTGTAGTTTAAGTTTTTAAATTTAGGTCCAATATCTAGAGAAAATCTTAAATGGCTTTATTTTTAGAAGTATGCTTCTAGAATTGATGAGTGGTAGTATTCTTCTAGAACTAATGTAATTAAAATTTAATTTTATTTTATTTCTAATTTAATGCATACTAGTTAAAATACCATAAATCATTAGTGCTTGAAATTTTTAAAAATAACTTAAGAAATATTTTCTTAGAAAACTAGGCTTTCTGAGGTTTAACACTTCATCCTTATAAGTCAAATTTTTTTAACTCTATTCTCTTGGGGAAAATATCTCAAATAAGGATAGAAATATAAAAAATATTTATATGACCCTGGAAAGTCTTCAGTTTACTTAGTTAAAGTGATTATCTTTCTATGACATTGATTACTAAAATTTTACTTTTAAATTACAAGTAAAAAATTCTCATTTCTAAGAGCCTAGAGAGATTCCAGCAATAGCACATACAAGAAAGAAACCTATGAAAAATCTATAATTTTTATTATGCAAATAATGTAAACACATCAATTTAAAAGAAGTTTGAATATCCAAAATTCATGTAGCAAGTGCAACTTAATATGCAACCTAGGGTCTGTTAAAAGTAAAGGTGGTCAAACTCCACCAATAAAAACTAGATTCTAAACCTATGAAATGACCCAAGACTTTTAAAATAAGTCATTTTTATTTCAGTCTTAATTTTTTCATCTTTAACTTATTTATTTTCCTCGGGCACTTTATGTTCATCCCTTAGAATTTCTAAATGAAAAGAACTCTCCATTAGAGGATATTATTTTTCCTCTTTGGACCTCTATTTTTTTTTGATAAAATGCCTTTTTTGTAAACTTCCATAACTCTTATTTTAATGAATAATATTTTTTAAAAAATTAAAATAACTCAAACTCCCTTCATGTTAATAAATTATTTGAAAATTTGAATAATCAAAAGATATAACAAGCTCACAATCACTTTACTAATTTTTGAGAAAAATGTAGCTTAGCCATACCTTTAATGATTAGGGGACTAAGCAGAAAAAATTACCCAAAAAAATCTCATTATTTTCAAATCATTTTTAATTATAGTTCCCTTTTATATCCTTGTATGAGCACCACTTGCAATAAAATTGATTAGCACTAAACATTTAAATCATTCTTAACCTTGGAAAATTTAGATGCATATCACAAATCACATTAAAAGATACATAACTTAAATATCATAATATAAGCATAATAAACCACATTAACCATAATTATCAGCTCTCATTTAAATACAAATCTACACAAATCCACATCATAGAGAAAAGTACATGAAAGAAATAAAAGCCTAGATTAAAGTTAGAGTTGGTTATCCTCTAATAAGCAATGTATAATGTGTGTGTGTATACGGTGTGGGCCTCCGAAAGGACACCGCTTAGGATGGGACAAAATGCAAAGGGTACGATCGCACTTTCCCATAGGACAAAATGGTTGTAGGCCTTTGTAATCTTCATAAGTGGGCCAATGGGAGGACAAATGATATCATACGTACAATTAAATATTGAGGATAACAACTTTCACCTACGCACCTTGATGGGTAATGATATGTATAACCAGATCAAAGTCACAAAATTTACCCCATCCAATACATCAGCTCGGGTGGGGTTTATTTGATGTGGGATTCTATTTCCCACAGATTCAAACCCATGTGGTTAATTAATGTTGAAACTCGTTCACTATGAATTAGGTTGTTAAACCTAAGCTTATGTCCCAGCGGCTAACCAAGAGGTGGGGGGGGGTTGAATTGGTAATTAAAAATTTTTAACCCTCTTTTTAAATTAGAAACGAAAATTACTTTAGTGAATTTTTCTAGAAAAACTTTTTAAACCACAAGTTAAAAACACTTAAAAAATAAAAGCAGCGAAAAAATAAAGACACGAGATTTATAGTGATTCGGTCAAAACCAGACCTACATCCACTCCTCGGAGGCACCCTCCAAGTATTGCACTAATACCACTAGTGACTCTCCTTTTACAGCCACAAAAGGCGGAGAAGCCTTTACAAACACTATTTCCACCACAACTCGGTGCGGTAGAGAACCGTCGTCCTTTTACACTATCCCAAGTGTTGGCAGAGAACCTTCGTCCTTTTACACTATCCCTAATGTTGGTAGAGAACTGTCCGTCCTTTCACACTCCCCCGATGTCAGTAGAGAACCGTACGTCCTTTCACACTCTCTGAGTGTAGTCAGAGAATCCTTCATCCTTTCACACTCTTCTAGTATGGGCAGAGAATCCTTCATCCTTTCACACTCTCCTAGTGTGGGCAGAGAACCTACGGCAGTTCACACTCTCCAAGTGTTGGCAGAGAATTGGATCTCTTTGACAGATCTTCTTCAAAAGAAATCTAGAAGGAAGAGAGAAAAGAGTGAAGTAATCACAAACAAATAGTAGAGACTCTTACCTTTGAGTACAAAGTGAAACCTTCACGCTCCAATGACAAGAAATCTCATTCAAACACTCTTTCCCACTCTCTCATTGAGTCTCCCTTTAGTTGGAACAAAGATCAGTAGGCAAAAAGATTAAGTGGCAGTTTAGATTGGACTATTTATAGGAAAGACATAAAAAATCGTCCAAAAACTACAAATTTTCATGTCCATACGCATTGGATCGTCCCGTACGATTGTGGATCGTCCTGGATGATTTTACTTAAATGCGTTGAAAATGAACAAAATATATATTGGTATGAACTGAATTCGTACCCGAGCATCGTCCCGTACGAACTAGGTTCGTTCGGTATGAACGGTTATTCCATAGGTCGATTCCCAAAAATTGCAGAATGTTGCTAAAATTTAAGAGTCGGTTCACTTCATCCTGGGATGAATATGGGTTCGTCCAGACAAAAGTTTTCCAGAGAGAAACTCGTCCTGGTACGATTATAAATTTCATCTGAAAAAACATTCTCCATAGGAGATTTCATCCCGGGACGAATACACTTCATCTTGGATGAAATTGTTCCAGAGAGCAACTCATCCTGGAACGAATATAAATTTCGTCTGAACGAAAATTTTCCAGAGAACATTTCGTCCTGAGATGAATACACTTCGTCTTGGACGATCAGAACATAGAAAATTTTTTTTTAACTCCTGTTCGTTCCATTGCTCTTATGAGGAGATAACTGACTTGATCGTGCCGTACGAACATGGTTCGTCCCGTGCGATAAATATAAATTTTTTAAGATCTCCTTAAGTGTGTGTGTATTTATTCACTCAATTAAAATCACTCCCTCTCAAATTTAATTCAAAGAAAAGTACAAGCTTTATATTCATAAAGTATCTCATGCTGAATTTTATTTGAAGTCTTTGTAGTTTAGAGTTTGATTTTCCTGAAATGTTAGTACACATAAGAGCAAAAATAACTCTTCCAAAAAGTGTTAGGAGATAACTACACATAAAATAATAATATTTGATATCATCAAAACTATACAAGTTGCAATAATGTAAAACATGCAAATAGTAACTCTCTTAACAATCTCCCCCTTCTTAATGATGGCAAAATAATTATTATTTATATAATTTCAAATTCTAAGAATCTCCTAAACTCCCCCTGAATTGATGAACACATGAAAATAAGGAGGCAATTGAATCAATTTTTTTTTGTTTTAAAAAATTTTAAAAAATACAAAGACAAAACAAATACACATACACAAAATAAAGCAAACACACATACGATACGAATCAAACAATACCACGAATCAAATAATTTCTCTCCCTTCTTGACAACAGCAAAAAGTGAAGAAGAAAAAGATTAGAAATGTAAGCAAACATATGAAAATCATTTGATAATTTAACCTTAAAAGTGATTGAAATAGAGTATGCAAATAAAATTAAAACATTAGGTAAATCATAAAAATTCATAGAATTTAAGAAGAAATATAACATAATTAATAAAAAGAATTTATCAAAATATGAGTCAATTTAGAGACTAAGATAGAGAAAATTATTGCAAAAAGAATGAATATAAAAATTGTAAATTTCAATATGAAATATAATTGAATATAAAATCAATTTGAATTAAGAGATTAAAAGAGTCAGGAAAGAAATAACTAGCACATGTGGCGCTTTGCGCATCTTTTTTTTTTTTAAGTTGTGGCACATTTTTGTGCATCTTTTCACTTTTTGGGCTTATTTTATGCATGTTTTTCACATTGCGAACCTTTGCGCATTCCTTTTGATTTTTATACATTTGTACAATTTTCAAGAGTAATCGTATTCTTTCCAAAATCAATAATTTCAAATTTCAAATTTCTCTAAGTGCATAAATATTTATTGACACGTAAAATACAAAATAAGAAAATATCACAATTGTAATAATAATATTAGATTAATGTAGTCTAAATAAGAGACATAAAATTGACGATCTTAATAACATCAAGTTATAATCAAAACTTAAATTTAGAAAAATTAAATTTTTTAATGAATTTAATTTTAACTTATAATTCAAGATATAGCACTATTAAGATTAAAAATCTAATGATTGTCATAAAGCTAACACACATTTCAAAAACTAATTAAAGTCAAAACATGATAACATATATTTATATGAAAATGAGGATATTACAATCATTGCAAAGGATATCAATATTAAAACATCTAAAGAAAGAAAAAAATACATCAAACTTTCCTAAAATAATAACTAAGGAAATACATAAAAACACGTACAACTGTCACTCTAAAGGACCCTGATCTGGAGGAGGAGGAGGAGGTACAGTACCAAAGAGATTAAAATAAGTACTCATCATAAGAATATTGGTACTGATATCATTCATATGATCTCTCATAAATCCCATGTCATGCTGATACTATGCGTCTTGCTGCTGAAGATGAGTTTTAATTTTATAAAACCTTTGATCAAAGTGAGACTCTAGGTGATCAAATCTTTGAACCAAATCCTTATAATTTGGTTCATTTGCAGGTGCAGGTGTAGGTGCAGCTTCTAGTTCTTCCTCAGTATCACTAATGACATGTACTTTATTTAATTCATCATTTTTGAAGATTGCTCTAAATAATCCGTCATTTTAGTAGAGCTGTTCTTCAAACTCTTGATCAGGATGAACTAAATTGTATTTCTTATCTAAAATGTAGGCAAATAGATGTCCTAATGCAATGTTCCTCTTTCTCTTATGCTTAGTGTGACCAATTTCAAAAAGTCCATAAAGATAGTCAAGGACTAATTGGGCTTCATCTATAAGTTCTTTAGTCATGATAAAAAAGGTCACCATAGAATGAGGAAGGGTTATATTGATTCTATCACTAGCTTTAGGAATAATTGAAGTTCTAAGAACATGCTGGATGATACGAGCATTTCGAATGAGATCGAATACTTTAGCCATATGATCGTTCAAATTATTTCCTCTAATCACATTATTAATTTGATACCATTCATAATCATGAGTGTTGATCAAGTAATGAGCTCTAGCTCCCTCAATCCTTAAATTCAAAAGGCTCCTAAGTCAACCTTGGTGATTTCAACTTTTTATTTAAAGACAAAGGAACGGATTATAGAATGGTCAGAATTAAAAGACATGTTGGCGAGGAAGTAGTGAAAGGTTTCTTTATTATAGAGATAGACGAGGGTAAGGATAAAACTAAACTGGTTGAAGCAAATAAGTTCATCACATGAAAGGTAAGTTGATCTTGGATTAGGATTCTATAGGGTGTATTCTTTGCTGAGACAAACCTAAGAAAAGATTCCTCATTTACTTTGGAAAGGAAGTTCTCAGAAGATTTTATATATGGTTTCCTAACCAGAACCTTTTGTCTCTTACTTGAACTTGCCATTTGAAAAACATCTAAAGTACGAAAGAGATTGAAAGTGAAGTTTAGAGTGTGTCTGTTGAGTTCAAAAGCCCGTCTATTCATTGAAAAAATGACTTGTTCGTACCAGACGAAAAAAGTTTGTCTCGTACAAATTTTTTGATTTATCTCGTACGAAAAAGTTTTGTATGGACGAATCAATGTGTCTAAAATGAAACGGCTTTTCATAATCAACACAACTTATGAAGCGTTCTTTCGTACAGACTTTTGACAAGACTGATCGTACAGACGAATACGTGTTTGTCCTGCGACGATCAGTACTTATGATCATTTTAAAGACAGTTAACTTTATCCCCTACATCGAACTGACATGTGTTCGTCCGAACGAACCAAAGGTTCGTATGTAAGAAGTTAGTATTAAAAACTACATTATCCAATCAACTGCTTTATTCATTCATTCCATTGTTTGAAAAATATTTTGTCCCAGACGATCGTGACGATCGTACAGACGAAGAGATAATTAAAAACTGAAAACTGCATGCAAACGGTTCAAAATCTGACAGTTTGACACATTACATAAATCGTCCCATACGAAAACATTTTGTCCCGGACGATTGACACTCAAAAAATTTTAAATCATGCACTCAATCAAAACTAAAATACAAACACACTAAAACACAATGAAAAATGAAAAAAATACACATTCTAAATAAAGAAAATCACACTTGCAAGATCATAAACTTAAAAACACATAAAAACACACAAAAACATTAACTAGAAAATACACATCAATGTTGCAGAAAATATTTTTAATTAAGCATCCAAATCAATTACTCCAAGCCTTATTGTTAATGCACTGAAAGTATCAAAGGCTAAAGATTTTGTAAAAATATCTGTAAGTTGATTTTCAGTAGAAACATGTGTGAGTTCAATTTCTCCTTTGGATACATGATCCCTTATGAAATGATACCTTATGTTTATATATTTGGTTCTTGAATGTTGAATAGGATTTTTAGAAATACAAATAGCACTAGTGTTATCACAATAAATTGGAATAGTGCCTATAGTTAATCCTAAATCAATCAACTATTGTTTCAACCAAGTACTTGTGCCACACAACTTCCTAATATAATGTATTCAGGTTCTGCAGTAGATAGGGCTACTGAATTTTATTTTCTACTAGACTAAGAGACTAAAGAATTTCCAATAAACTGACATGCTTGAGAAGTGCTCTTTCTATCCACCACACAACCTGTAAAGTCAAAATTTGAATAACTAATTATTTCAAATGAAGAGCTAAACTTAGGATACTAAATTCCTAAGTTCTGAGTTTCTAACATATATCTTAAAATCCTTTTCATTGCTGTCAAATGTGATTCTTTTGGATATGATTGAAATCTAGCACACAAGCAAACACTAAACATGATATCGGGTCGACTAGCAGTCAAGTAAAGTAAAGATCATATTATCCCTCTAAATTTATTTTAATCAACAGATTTTCTCTTAGGGTCCTTATCCATCTGAACTGAGGAACTCATTGGTGTACAAACATGTTTAGCATTGTCCATTTTATACTTTTTGAGGATGCTCTTAACATATTTATACTGACTAAGAAATGTACCCTCCTCAATTTGCTTAATGCTAAAGCCTAAAAAGTAACTTAAATCTCCTATTTGACTCATCTCAAATTCACTACTCATTGTTTTAGAAATTCATCATAAAGATTTTTATTTGAAAATCTAAAGATGATGTCATCCACATAAATTTGTATAATGAATATATCCTTTCCAAATTTCTTCAAAAAGAGTGTTGTATCTACAATTCCTTTTTCAAATGATCTTTCAAGTAGGAAGGTGCTCAACCTCTCATACTAAGCCCTAGGTGCATGTTTCAATCCATATAATGCCATTTTTAACTTGAAAACATGATTTGGGTATTTAGAATTTTCAAATCCTTATGGTTGTTTAACAAAAATATCTTCTTGAATTACCCCATTTAAAAAGGCACTTTTTACATCCATTTGAAACAATTTAAATCCTCTAAACTAGGCAAAGGCTAAAAAAATCCTAATTGCTTCAAGTCTAGCTACAGGGGCAAAGGTCTTCTCAAAATCAATCCGTTCAATCTGATTATACTCCTTAGCAACTAATCTAGCCTTATTTCTAATTACCACTCTTGAGTCATTCATTTTATTTTTGAATATCCACTTAGTTCCAACTACACTTTGATTCTTTGGTCTTGTAGTTAATTCTCAAATTTTATTTCTTACAAATTGATTCAACTCTTCTTGTATAACCAAAATTCAAAATTCATTCGAAAGTGCTTGATCAATATTAGTGGGTTCAATTGTTGAAATGAAGGCTGAATGATTGACTTTTTTGTTTAATTCATGTCTAGTCCTTACACCCTCACTAGGTTCACCAATTATCAACTCTTTTGGGTGGTTTTTAAGAAATCTTAAATCTCTAGGCAAAGAGTTTTCTATCTCCAAAATTTCTTCCACATTTTCATCCAAATTTTCTTCCAAATTTATTTTATCAATCTTTTGGGAGTTATCCTCAATCTCAACTTCTACAACATTTGGCTCTTCCAAATTTCCAGATTCATCAAATACAACATATGTGGTATCGTCAATTCTCAAAGTTTTTCTATTGAATACTCTATAAGATTTTCCAAAACTTGAGTATCCAACAAAAATTCTTTAATCTGATTTTGGATCAAATTTTCCTAAGGCAGATTTTCCATTGTTATGTATAAACACCTTGCAACCAAAAACATGCAAATGAGACAAATTAGGTGTTCTTTCTTTTAGCAACTCATCGAGTGTTTTATTTAAATTAGATCTCACATTCACCCTTTTCAGAATATAACATGCAGTGCTAACTGCCTCAGCCCAAAAATATTTTGGAAGTGAGTATTCTGCCAACATTGCTTGGGCTGCTTTAATTAATGTTGTGTTTTTTCTTTCGACTACCCTATTCTGCTGAGGGGTTCTAGGTGCAGAAAAGTTGTGATCAATTCCTTTCTCCTTTCAAAAATTCTCAAATCTTTCATTTTCAAATTCTCCTCCATGATCACTTTGTATAATTATGATTTCACACCCAAGTTTTCTTTGAATCCAAGTCAAAAAATTTCTAAATTTCTCAAATGATTCTCTCTTATGAAATAGAAATATAACCCATGTGAATCTAGAGTAATCATCCACAATCACAAATCCGTATACCTTCCCTCCTAGACTCACAGTTCCAACTGGTCCAATAAGATCCATAGATAAAATCTTCAATGATTTACTAGTTCTAAGATCCTTATTGGACTGAAAAGAGGACTTCACTTGCTTTTCTAATTGACATGCATAAAAATGGTGGTCCTTAGTAAAGTGTAGTTTTGGTATACCTCACACTATGTTCTTTTGGATAATCCTCCTAAGAATTTTCATGCTAGAATGATAAAGTCTCCTATGCCAAAGTCGTGGTTCATCAGAAATAGTTTTTAAACAAAAAGCAATAGGAGTATGAATGCAATTCAAGTCTAGCATATAAACATTGTTTACCCTTTTTCCATTCAAAATATCAATTCCATTTAGGTTTAATATGCAGCTAGTAGGAAAAATTTTTACACAATATCCTTTGTCACATAGCTGGCTTATACTTAACAAATTATGCTTTAAGCCTTCTATAAATAGCACATTCTCTATGTAAAAATTTTTTACATTCCCAATCATACCTAACCCAATTACCTTCCTTGTGGTATTATCTCCAAGTGTAACCTTGCCTCCACTCCTGGCTTCCAGCGATATGAATTGTGCAGTATCTCTAGTCATAGTCTTTAAACATCTGCTATCCATGTACCGTATGCTCTCAAGAGGTCTTGTGTGAGAGCGACCCTGCAAGAATATCAAACATTAGACCTGGGAACCCAAATAAGTTTGGGTTCACCTTTTGGCAATTTATAAATAGATGCATGAATGATATGTCTAGGGTTATGGGTCTTAAGTTTCCACACCATATAATTTTTATTCTTCATAGTACATGTGTGAGCTATGTTTCCAATCAATTCATAATTGTTACATTTTACTTTTGCAAAAGGATTCATAAGTCTTCTACCATTCATCTGTCTAGTTAGGGATTGCATAAATTTAGTATACAAAATAGGATTAGTGAAATCTTCAAGTTTGGGGGGTATCCTTTTATCCTCGAGAGCTTTTATCTTCAAAATATAAAATGAATTCATATCGTTTAAAATCTAATTTGTATAAATGGATCTATAAAGTTTACTATTCGATTCATTCTTAAAATTTTTAAATTCACTGTCAAGTTTTGCATAGGATGATTTTAAACATTCAAGATTCTTATTCAAGTCATCAAACTCATCAAGTAATTTGATGTGGTTGTCATCAATCAAAGCATGATCATTCCTAAGGATTTGATGTTCCTTTTGCAGCTCTTCCAATTTTAAACTTAAACTAACATGCATTTTCTTCATTTTTTTATATGCATCATGCATGTGTTCAGAAACTTCAAAAAGTTCATCATAAGTTAAGTCACATACCTTTTCTTGATCTGATTGATCATGATTGCCGGCCATTAAGCATAGATTAGTGACTTTCTCTTCCTTTTTTGTCTCTGACGAGTCCGAAGCTGAGTCCGCCCAAAAAGCTCGTTAGAACTTCTTCTTTCCCTTCTTCACAAATGGTTTCTCCTCTACCTTCTCCTTGCTAGGATTGGCTTTGAGTTTTGGGAAATTCGTCTTTATATGTCTAGGTTTCTTGCACTCATAGCAAATAACATCATTTGAAACCTTGGTATTGTTATTAAATTTGCCTCTATTCCACTGTTGACATCTCTTCTGCTTCATCTTTAGAAAGCTTCTGAATTTTCTAGTCATTAATACGATGTCGTCTTCATCCTCAGGTTGTGAGTGTTCACTCTCAGACTCTTCCACATTCAGTGCTATGTTCTTCTCCCTTCATGGTTCACCTGCATCAACCTTTCTTTGGCTAACTCCTTGGTCATAAGCAATAAGCAAACCAAGAAGATTGTCAATAGAGTAAATGTTTAAATCCTTAGACTCTATAATTGCAACAATTTTAGCATCATAAGTAGTAGGCAAACAATGAAGAATCTTATCAATCATTTCAGCATTCATTAGTTTCCTACCAAATGCATGCAAAGATGTGATAATTTGTGTGAATTTTATATGCATATCAAAAATAAATTCATTAGGTTTCATGCAAAACAGTTCATAATCATGTAATAAGATATTAAGTCTAGATTACTTAACCTCATTAGTCCCCTCATACTTTATACAAACAAAGTCTATCCCATATGTCCTTTCCACTATTGCAAGTAGAAACCCGTATGTAGTCTTCTAATTTTAAAGCACAAAAGAAATTATTCAAGCATTTCATTTTTAGTTGTGCTAAGTCACGTTCTTCTACGGTGCAGTCCACAAAAGGTGTTCCAACTCTGACTCCGTCAACTAGTTTAGTTGGTTTTGTATACCCTTCTTGAATTAAGATCCACATACGATAATTAAGTGACTGTAAAAATGTAGACATGCATGTTTTCTAAAAATCTAAAGGAATATGTCGAATAATGAGGTCTAGTTATAGAGTAACCCTCAGGTGTATTTCAGTTTGCAAATATAGCCATCTACATTAATCAAAAAGTAGTCTAAACTTATGATTTTGAAATAAAACTCTGATACCACTTGTTGAAACTCGTTCACTATAAATTAGGTTGTTAAATCTAAGCTTATGTCCCAGCGGCTAACCAAGAGGGGGGGGGGGGGGGGGGGGGGGGGGGGTTGAATTGGTAATTAAAAAATTTTAACCAGCTTTTTAAATTAGGAAACGAAAATTGCTTTAGGGAATTTTTCTAGAAAAAGTTTTTCAACCACAAGTTAAAAACACTTAAAAAATAAAGCAACAGAAAAATAAAGACACGAGATTTATAGTGGTTCGGTCAAAACAAGACCTACATCCATTCCCTAGAGCCACCCTCCGAGTATTGCACTAATATCACTAGTGACTCTCCTTTTACACCCATAGCAAGGCGGAGAAGCCTTTACAAACACTCTTTCCACCACTACACGGTGCGGTATAGAACCGTCGTCCTTTTACATTATCCCTAGTGTTGACAAAGAACCTTCATCCTTTTACACTATCCCTAGTCTTGGTAGAGAACCTTCCATCCTTTCACACTCCCGCGATGTCGGCAGAGAATCATTTGTCCTTAACACTCTCCTGGTGTAGGTAGAGAACTTTTCGTCCTTTCACACTCTCCTAGTGTGGGCAGAGAACCCTTCATCCTTTCATACTTTCCTAGTGTGGGCAGAGAACCCAAGCTGTTCACACTCTCCAAGTGTCGGCAGAGAATCGGATCTCCTTGACAAATCTTCTTTATAAGAAATCTAGAAGGAAGAGAGAAAAGAGTGAAATAATTACAAACCAAGAGTAGAGACTCTTACCGTTGAGTACTAAGTGAAACCTTCACGCTCCAATGGCAAGAAATCTCCTTCAAATGCTCTCTCACACTCTCCTTGAGTCTCCCTTTAATTGGCACGAAGATCAGTAGGCAAAAAGATTAAGTGACAGTTTAGATTGGACTATTTAGAGGAAAGACACAAAAAATCATCTAAAAACTACAAATTTTCAAGTTAATACGCATTGGATCGTCCCGTATGATCGTGGATTATCCTAAACAATTTTACTTAAATGCGTTGGAAATGAACCAAATGTACATTGGTACAAACAGAATTCATTCCCAAGCATCATCCCGTACGAACTAGGTTCGTCCGGTACGAATGGTTATTCCATAGGTCGGTTCCCAAAAATTGCAGAATGTTGCTAAAATTTCAGAGTCAGTTCACTTAGTTCTGGAATGAATATGGGTTCATCCGGACAAAATTTTTTCAGAGAGCAACTCGTTCTGACACGATTATAAATTTTGTTTGAACGAAAGTTCTCTAGAGGAGATTTCGTCCCTGGATGAATACACTTCGTCTTCAACAAAATTGTTTCATAGAGCAACTCGTCCTAGAACGAATATAAGTTTTGTTTGAACGAAAATTTTCTCGAGAATATTTCATCCTAGGACGAATACATTTCATCTTGAACGATCAGGACTTAGAAAAATTTTCTTCAACTCCTGTTCGTTCCATTGCTTTTATGAGGAGATAACTGACTTGATCGTGTCGTACGAACATGGTTCGTCCCGTACGATAAGTATAATTTTTTTAAGATCTCCTTAAGTGTGTGTGTATTTATTCACTCAATTACAATCATTCCCTCTCAAATTTAATTCAAAGAAAAGTACAAGCTTCAAATTCACAAAATATCTCATGTTGGATTTGATTTGAAGTCTTTGTAGTCTAGAGTTTGATTTTTCTGAAAAGTTAGTACACACAAGAGCAAAAACAACTCTTTCAAAAAGTGTTAGGAGATAACTACACATAAAATAATAATATTTGAAATCATCAAAATTATAAAAGTTGCAAGAATGTAAAACATGCAAATAGCAATTGTCTTAACAATTAAATCTTACGTCAAGGTCTAAGAAGTCTCTCGATTAAATACTATATATTATTCTTTTAAATGGGATTGAAACATAGGGAGGAGTTTAGGAGCTTCTTATTTAGAGGAAAGGAAAGGCTCAACTTGGCTTAGTCAACATGCACATCTCCTATCATCATTTAATTGAAATGACTTTTAATTAATTTAGTTGGTTGGTTAGTTTTAATATTTAGAATAATATTTTCTAAAATTTAAGTTGAATTAGTTTATTTCGAAATATTCAGGATTATCCTAACTGCTAAATCAAAAGGGGTTTAAAATTGACTTTTAAAAACTACCTAAGTTCTGGAGTCCTAGTATTTTTATTAAACCTTAGACCCTTTTGAAAATAATTATATTTTGAGTTTGCTAGATTTGGAATTTTCGACACAATGATGATTTTTAGAAGTTCAATCATAGTTATTGAACTATGGTTCACCAAGAAGTTAACTTTTTATTTAGGTTAATTTCTAGAATGTTCATATTTATAATAAATACTAATTTTTTTATTGGTGTTGAATGCATTTTAGTTTACTTAATTTGGATTTTTTTTGATGTAGTTATGATTTTTTAAAGTTTAGGTATTTGAGAAATTATTAAAATTGCTTAATTAAAGATATTTTATGGATTTTCATTTAAATGAAGTACAAACCTCTTGGGATCACCTCAAAAGGTCATGAATGACCTAAAAAAGTGTTTCAGAGTGTTTAGGAAATTTTTGAAATTTTTAATAATTTTAATTAATTAATTTAATTAAAGGATAATTTTTAATCAAAATTAAATTAGTATCTGAATTAAGGGCTTCTAATTTTTTTATATTAAAAATTCAATTTTGAATAGTTTGATATATTATTTACAATTTTTTAGGTTTAATTTAGATTAATTAGAATTTTCTAAAATTTTTTGGATGTTTGATTGAAGGGGTAGATTAGGGTTATTTAATTAAGTGACTTAAAGGGTCCTAAAAAAATCTTGGGAGTTTGAAATGTCAGTAATTTTAAATGATTTAAGTTTTATATCATTTAGTAGAGTATCCTAATCCCTATAATATCTCTAAGTTTTTCAGACTGATTTTTAGTTATTATCCTTAAGATGTCACTAGGTTGAATAGGTTTAAATTAGGTGTCATGACTAACCCTTTGGTAACATAGGTGAATACAAAACATAATTACAAACCACGTCTTTAGAACTATGAGAAATTTAGGCTAAGTGCTCGAACATCATAAACATGCAAAGATTAAATAGAAATTAATAAGATTAATAATTTGATTAATGAATAATTAGAGTGCATTTATTCACTAATCTTCTACTAGGATTCTATTCACATGCCCAATCTTTGTTTAAAATTTCAAAGATATCTCTAAATACTTAAATATTTTAATATATATAATTTTAAATTAAAATAATTTTAAAAAATAAATTATAAATTTTAAAATATTTAATAAAATATTAAAGTACATAAATTAAGTTTTAATTTTAGACATTCATTTTAAATAAAAGGAACTTAATTTTTTGAAAATTTTAAAGGTTTATATTAATTTTTATGATTTAACTTAAATTCTTTTTTAATTTTTAAATTTTAAGATAATTAAATATATTTAAAATATTTTGAAAATAATTAATATCAAAAAATTATGAAATTAGATTATATTAAATCTTAAATATTTTTGAAATTTTAAAATATCAAAATAATTTTACTTGAAATTTTAAAATTATTTTACTTAATTTTTAAAATTTTTAAGTAACATAAATTATTTAAGTCATCTTTCTTTTTCAAATATTCAAAAATAAGTTTTATAACTAAATTAAATATTTAAAATAAATTTATAATTTTAAAAATATTTAAGTTAATATTTAAAAAAAGAAGGATTTTTAAATAATTTTAAAATATGTAATATATTTTAAAATAATTTTAATTTTAAATGAAAGGTCTTAAAATTTTAAAAAATTTGATATATTATACATTAATTTTAGATTAATTTTTTTTCATTATTTTTAAAATATATTCTGAATAAAAAAGGATTTAAAAACAATTAAAATTTATTAAAACAGCAACGGCTACATTCAGACATAAGGCGGGCTCAGATTCGCGGACAGAACCACAGAGCAATCAAAGCTCAGTAGCGTAAGGATTGTGGCACCAATAATGATTACGGCATGTTGAAATCGTGAATGCTATTTAATTAACCATATCAAAGACTCATTTATGGAGTTTAATCTTCTTTTTAAATGAATCAACAAATTAGATTAAGCAAGATAGAACAAATTGAAAGTTCATTCGGGATGTTAAGCCCTATAGAATTGGCCTAAGCTAACCAAGTGGGGGGGGGGGGTGAATTGGTATTTTAAAAAATTTCTTTTTATAAAGAACAAAAATCACATAAACTAAAATCACACCACGAGAAAAATAAATGCAAAAATTAAAAGTGCAGAAGCAAGAAATAAGAACACAGAAATTTATAGTGGTTCGGTCAACTAAACATGACTCTCCTTTAGCCCCCACAGCTAGACGGAGAAGCCTTTACAACGAACCTCCTTTTTGCCACCCTGGCAAGGCAGAGAACCTATCTCCTTTTACTTCCTCCTGAAGCTGGCAGAGAACCACAACCAGATACTAACTCCTTACCTCTACTGACCCTTCCACAGATGAGAAACTCTAGACGAAGAAGAAGCAAAGCCATCCTTGAAGCAACCCTTGTGAATCCCCTCACAAGCTCCCCCTCACAGGATCCTTTCTCTCTCCCTCTCTCTCTTTCTCTCCTCAAGGCCTTCTCAGGTCAAGGCAGCAGCACAAAGGTTGTTAAAAATGTTGAACAAGAGCTCTTAAATAGAAGAGCTTCAAAGGAGCTCATTAATTGCAAGTTGCCGACAATATCGTCCAGGCCGATATGGACATCGGCCTGGCCGATCAGTACAAATCTCAGAAGATCGGCCAGAGCATCGCCCTGAATGCAAATTGGACGATTTAAAATTGGCTTGATCGTCCAGGCCAATCTCACGATCATCCCGGCTGATCAGTTCAAATGAGAGGAAAATCGTCCAGAGCATCACCCTGAATTCAAGCTGGACGATATTTATCGTCCTGAAGTAACTAAGATTTTTGAATAGATAGTCCTGGCAGATCCTGCGATCGTCCAGGATGTTATGATCGTATCAATCATCCTTAATTACTCCCTTGATTTCCTGATCAATTAAGGCATAATTTGTGATTATCGTCCAGGCCGATTAATGATCGTCCTGGCCGATTATTTAAAAATATAGTATACCTTAATTGTCTATGGCGGTAACTTCTTTTTGTTTTGAGCTTATCATCCTAGCCGATACATTTATCGTCCAGGCCGATCTGTTAATGACGGTTGCCTTAATTAAGAATCCTTAATTAGACTTTCTGTTTTATGCCTGATCGTCCAGGACGATGTAAATATCGTCCTGGCCGATATGAGTAAAAATAGAATTTCTAAGTCTCTAAAGTGTGTGTGTAGGGTTACTTTGCATCAGTCTCTTTGACCATTATAAATAGACTCAAGAAGAGAAAAAATAAAGTACAGACTAACTCAACCCTAGACCTACGCAATCTTGAACTGGCTTCATTTGTTCGTCCGATCTTTAATTCCTGAAAAGTTAGAAGTAACAAGCAGTCCAAGAGAATCAATAGTGTTTGTCAATCATCAAAACATAAGTCATGAAAATAGATTTGCAACACAAATGACTGCAGGATCAAATTCGCGATTGCACAATGATGCAAAATAGACAGATCCAGACCGTTGATTGTGCGATCAATGATCCAGAAAACATATGTCACTGAAGAACCATATGTTATATTTTTTGTCTTATTCTCTCGATCAAATCCATCAATATACATCAAATTTTAAATGTAGATATGATATATGAAGAATATTAATGGGGGACAAATTTCACGGTCTAAAATACACTTAATAAAAAGCTAATTAACCTAGGGTGTCCCAGACTACGGCTAGAGATTTTACCTAAAATATATGATGGATTTAGGAGATCTTTGGCTTGTTGTACTTGTTGAATGTCCATGCTGCTATTTGTAGAAGAAATTGTTGTGTTAAAAGATCTAGATTAATGGCAAATCATCTTGGTCGGAATTAGGTCTTAGTTCGCCAGAGATCTCATCATCGCGAGGCTTTGACAGTGGGTTTGAGTGGGGAGAGGTAGGGAAGTATTTGAAGAGCTCAATCAAATGAAGATTTGGGCCTTAGGAGGCTTAGGGCAATAATTCTCCAAAGGACCTCTCTAATGAGGCCCTAGGAATCTATTTATAGCCTCAACCCCAAGATGGATGTCCAAGATGCCTCCTAGGAATAATTAAGAGAGATCCAAGCTCCCTTGGTCGTATTTTGGGCCAAGGAGAGGCTTGGGGGTGTTTAAATGCCATATGGGTCAAGTATTTGACCTAAATAGATCAATTTTGACCAAATAAAGGTTGGGTTGACCAAGTCAAATGTTAACTAGGTTAACGTAATAAATAAAGCCCAGACTGATTAGGAATTGGGCTCAAGAGGATTTGAAATTAATTTAAATTCAAATATGGGTGATTTGGACTGGTCTTGTCAACCTAAATTGACTTGGTCAACTAGGTTGACCCAAGGCCAATGTTTGGGCTCAAAAAATTTGGTTTGACTCACTGTTTGATTGAAAAAAATATAAGTTTTGAAAAAAGATTAATTTTCTTTGGAAAAAATTTAATTTCTGGAATTTTAGTTTTAAAATTGAATGCATCATTTTGAATAGTATATCACCTTAGGAGGCAAACATACCATGATCTAATTGTTTCAGATTTTAAAACTTTAAGTTGCTATTCTGATTATCGTAGTAAAACTCAGTATCGAATCTCATTTGACCCCGTAGGATCAAAATGGAATTTAATAGAATGTTTGACTATGCTAATCTAGATAAAATGATCATTAATTTTATAATCAAAATCATAATAATATAACAACACATCTTTCCGAAGAAAGAAAACATCATTTATTATTAATCATTTGAAAATAACAATAATGATTGTTGAATTTTGAATTTTTCTAAAGATAATTAATTAAAGGTTTTTAAAAAATTTTATTTTGAAAATCTGGTCTAGGTTATTAAATCTCCTACGAGCGCAAGCCCTCGTAGTTAATTACATCGTAGGAAATCAGAATTTCCTATGAATACTCTCAATTAAAATAGCAGTAGAAATTTTATTTAAGATTTCAAGGCTCGATGTCAGAGGAGATAAAGGTTGGAAATTTCAATAGGGATTGTTTCAAGTTTGAATAGTTATTTCTAGAGTCAAAGGAGGAGAAGTAGGAGGTATTTTGAGATTCTGAATTACTTCAGAAACACCCCAGTCTATCCTAAGTGTTGGGCTTGAATTTGATGGAAAGATATTTAATGTTTAAGTGATTAATTTTATTAGAAAATTGTGATTCAATTCCCGGAGGTTGAGAACATATAGCCCGAGCATGCCTTGGAACCTAAGTCTAAATTGGGTACAGAAAATTAGTAACCCGAACCTAGCAATGCAGTGCAAATCTGAACTTATCTCGGCCTGGATTGGGGAGCCAGCTAAACCACCTAAGCATTTTAAAAACATGTATCCGATCAATTAATGTTGAGTGATAGGAACATTATTTAAGAAAAGTTTTTGAGAACGGGGGCGACATCTTGAGCGGATCCTAATTGGCCCCTTTGACTTATGTTAGGTATTTAATGTCTAAATAGATGCGATTAAAATTTTAGACTCAATTTAATTTGTTAATAATATAATGCATGCTGATTGACTCGATTAAATGCTTGAATTTGAATGAAGGCTTTTGAAATGAGAACTCCCAGCAGTCCCGGGCTTACTTCTTAAAGCGTTAGAATTTTTATGTTGACTTAAAATTTTTAATATTATTTAAGTAGGAAAATTTTAATGAGTCCTTAAGTGCCTACGATCAGGTTCCAGGCTAAATCAAAATACGACATGCAAGAGCGCCAAAAAACTACTAAAAGCAGGCAATCCTACATCGCAATCAACATCAAATATTAATCAAATCAATTAAATTAATATTCAAACTAAAAGTCCATAGGCAAGTGCCTTTTAATATAACATCCCATAATTGCAGAAAAGTAAAGTGGTCGGGCGCCACTGACAACAACCCAGATTCTATTTCTAAGACTTAAGTGATTTTGAGATTGGGATTCTTCTTGTTATCCACTTCTTCATCTTCTCACGAACATCTTGATTCGTCGGTTCCGGATATCTAAATGAAAAGAAACTCTCTGTTGAACGAGATGTTATCTTTCCTCTTTGAATATTTTAAAGTTATCCTAATTTGGATATCCAAATGGAGAGGGACTCTCCCCTAAAAGATGTCCATTCCTCTTTGGATTCCAATTGGATATTATCCCATCTGAAATCACTTTAAATACAACTCAAATTATATCAAATTACATTAATCAAAAATAAAAAATCTAGACTCAATCCTATAAGATTATCCTAATAATCAGCAGTTATATATAATCTCAAACAGTTATAATTGATCTCAAGCAGTTGATATATTTGAAATTTAAATGCTCAATAGAGTGCAATAAATAAATAAACAGACAGTCAATCAATTCTAAGCTAACAACCAGCATGCAGTGAAAGCTGGAAAACCCATCACACAGTAGAAAAGTAAACACCAGTCTAGCCTAAAACTAGAGTTGGTTGTCCTAGCAAACCATCTAAAATGTGTGAGGTGGGCTGTGTGATTTGGATATGTCCTATGTTGGATATTTGATTGAAGTTGCTTAAGGTTTGATTGGTTAATAGGGTTAAGGGAATGTTTAATTGAAGTTTAAATATTAATGATTTGAAATTGATTTTAAAATTAACTTTAATTTCTTGTTGGATACCAACTTTGTTTCACACCGAGGTCATAAAGTTTATTTGACCTTCCTTGAGGCTAAGCAAATAGCCTCGTAGGCTTGAGTTACCTAGTGATACCCAATATAATTAATGTTTTAACTTAATTAATGTTTGAAAATTAATGAATTTTAATTTAAGTCGATTGATTACAGATTTTGAGGTTAATTAAAGAATTTTGGAGTTTTAAAACAATTTTTTAGTTTTATGAATTTTTTGGATTATTTTAATCATTTAATTAAGGGGTCAAAAGTTGACTTTTTAATTAAAAGTATTTTCTAAAAAATTAATATTTTATTAAAATACTAGACATTAATACAATCAATCAGACTATAAGTATGCTAAAATTTAATTTTTTTGGATTTTATTTTGATGGTTTGAAGTTTTGATTTGATTTTGATTTAAGGTTGATCGGTTTGTTGACTTTTTGACTTTGACTGGTTTTAGAAGGTTTGAAAATTTTAATAAATACTAGACTTAATTTTGAATTGAATACAATTGAGTTTGACTGATTTGGATTTTTCTTGAATTATTAATGAATTGTTGAAATTTTGAGTATTTAATGATATTTAAAAATTACTTAATTAGAGGGGTTTTCTTGATTTTACTCCAAATGAATTCCATCCTCCTTGAAATCAACTCCAAAGGTCAGGGATGACCTAAGGAGATATTCCCAAGTGTTTTAGAATTTTTTTGAATTTTAAAAATTTTAATTAATTAAATTAATTAAATATTAGATTTCAATTAAAATTAACTTAAGGTTAAATTTGATATCAAATCAAGGGATTTTTATATTTTTATTGATTAAGGTTTGAATTTTGGTCAGTTAGAGGTATTATTTTTATTTTTTGGATTTAAATTTGATTTAATGCTATTTTTGAAAGGTTTAATGCTTAATTAAGGGGTTAATTTTGACTTGTTTAATTTGTTAATCTAATGAGCTCCAACTTTGGTACGATTTGAACCTATGGTGTATATTGTCACTAAGTTTAATGTTCTCAAGTTTCACCCATATTGGGTGGTTGTAGAATTTCCTAGGATTTTATTAAGTTGATTAGACCTTGTTTGTAATTTTTTTTTCTAGGTGACACTAGTGTTCAATTGGGTTTAAATTTTTGTTTATCTAACCCTGACACTAAATTACACATACCAAAGAAAATACAAGCTTAGTTCTAAGTGGTGTGTGAATTATAAATTTTCAAAGTTTTGGGTCAAAATCTGACCAAACACTTTGAAAATTGAATTCACCAGAATCCAGCCATCAAATTGAATTAAAATTTTTATGGCGTATGGGAAACACAACATAGTGTAATTTGAGAATAATCGGATCACTGGATTGAAAGTTATCAAAGAAATTCAGTTTTCATTACATCCTTAATAACTCTGTATACAGAGATTCAATTTAGTCAAACTAAATTGTAAACTAAGCTTGGGATCAAGACGGTTCCAATGAGCCTAAGAACATCAAATGTGGACATAAAATAATTTTTGGTGAATTTTTGAGGTTTTGAGCATTTAAAATGAATTTTAAATTCATTTTTTAATTAATTTAAATGCCGGTCAATCATTGGAATGATGGCGGCAATGGCTTTCCTCGTACTTGAAATTTAGAACATAGGATCTAGATATCCTAATCTAGCAATCCATGAATTTTCAAGGCTCCATGCATTGAGATTATGGAGATATGAAGGTTTGATCACGGAACTTAAAACTCAAATAAATTTTTAACCTGTGGTCGAATTTTGACGATCTTGGGCTTGTTAGAAAGCTGCTAGGATCTTTGTCAACTTTGTAGAAGACCTCAAGAACTGGATCTTGATGGATTTAAAGTAATTCTTGAATCTCCTGATTCTCTCTCTAGATCATCTCTCTTCTCCAATGAGGGCTTTGGAGGCAAGATTTTGATGAGGAGAAGCTTGGGAGGGCTTTAGGAGTTGTTGGAGAAGCTCTTAGAAAAGTTTGGAAGGCTGGAGGAGTTTTGGAGGAGGAGGATTGAGTGAGAGAATGATAAGGGGAGAATGATCTCTCATTTCAATGTTTTGCTCTATTCAAGTCCTTCCAACTTGAATGGACGGTTGAGATCAGCTAGAAATCTCCCTAGATGCTTGCCAAGTGGCAAGGGAGTGGTTGGGAGCAGGGGATCAAAGTACACAAGGACACATGAGGTGAAAAGGCCTCCTGGTCCCCATTTGGACATGTGGAGTATTCTAAACCACTTGATCTTAAATCAAGGGTTAGGAGTTACTCTAGGAAGATTCTAGAGGACGATTAAACAGCTGGAGTGATTTAGATTAGGATAAATTTGGTTTAAGAGGGCTTTTGACCAAGTTTGACCCCTATTAACCCTTGATTTGACTGTTTGACTGGTCCAATACCACTTGGACTGGTGAGGTGGCAAGGGGTAGAGTATTGAAAGTTGTTGGAATGAGTCTTGAGGGCTTGATTGAGGATATATGGGTATTTGACTAAGGCTTAAGGAATTTGACCAAAGTTAATGAGTTGACTTGGTCAACTTTAACTAGATTTGATTGGCCAAGGTTTAAGGCATGACTAGGCCATAGTTTGGAGTTGATTTGAAGCTTAAAAAGGGTTTGATATGTTAAATGGGTTGAAATAATCCATTCAAAGCCTTAAGGGGCATTTGGTGGTCAACCTAGGTTGACTTGGTCAACCAGGTTAACCAAAGGCGTAAGTTTTGGCTCAATGGATTTGATTTGATTTTTTGAGTCTAATGGAGGTGATTTGAAGGATCAAATTGGTCATTTGGGTTAAATGACCTATTTAGTCCTTTAATGAGCTTTATTGGTCAACTAGATTGACTTGGTCAACCAAGTTGACCCAGGGTCAAGGATTAGGTCTAACCAGTTCAAAATGACATTTTAAGTCTATTGATGGCAGTCTCAAGATTTGGGGAGGTCATTTGGTCAAAATGACCTGTTTGGGCACTTAATGGGCCGTTAGATCAAAATAGGTTGACTTGGTCAACCAGGCTTGATTAGGGTCTGGGTCTGGGCTCAACAGGTTTGATTTGATATTTGAAAATCGTTGGAAGTGATTCAAAATAATTTGGAGGTCATTTGGTTTAAAATTGATGTTTGAATCCTTAAGGGGTATTTTGGATATTTTGACCCTTGGTCAACTAGGGGTCAAAGAAGGTCCAAAAAAATATAGTTTAATGTTTAATAGGTCATAATCAAGTGTCTGGAAGTGATTGGAGACTTTGTAGAAAGCTCCAAGGTCAGGATCTACTAGGTGGCAGGTCCAGTGGCATAGACCGTAAATATTTAAGGATTTTACAGCCTTTGTAAATTGATTTAGTTTATGGGATTAGAGACCTCAAAAAGTGCTCAAATTTGGAGGGTTGACTCCAGAGATATGTCATATCAATATGCAATTGATAGACTCTGAATCAAAGGTCATTTGATTGGGTTTTGAAGTGTTTGAAAAATCCTTGGAAAAGGCTTTTAGGACAATCCTTTGGACTTAGGATTTTAGCCTCGATTTTTAGGTTTGAATTAGGTTTAGAGTTTGAATGAGTGGATTTGAATTATCCATATCATTTATAACTATTTGAGAGGATTATGAATGATAGAATAGGATTAAAGTTTGATAGAAGCACAATCAAGGTTTGAACTAAATTTGGGATCAGGATAGGTTTAAAGTCTGAATAAGTTTATAAGTCTAGATTTGATTTAAAAATTGAATTTATTGTGAAAGTTCGTTGGGGATGTTAAGCCCTATGAACTTAGTCCCAAGCTAATCAAGAGGGGGGTGAATTGGAAAAACTTAAAACCAAAGATAAAACTCCAACCAAAATCACTACTAACAAAGTGCGGAAGAAAAATAAATGCGGAAGAGATAATAAGAAAAGAACACACCAGATTTATAGTGGTTCGGTCAAACCTTGACCTACGTCCACTCCTTGGAGGCACCCTCCAAGTATTGCACTAACACAAGTGTCTCTCCTTTAGCCCCCACAGCTAGGCGGAGAAGCCCTTACAAAATCACTTCCACCTTCCCCGGTACGGCGGAGTCGCCGGGTCCTTTGACACCAAAGAGATCTTCTTCTTTGGTGAACTTACCTCGAGATAAGCCTTGAATCTGATGGTACTAAGGTGCGAGTTCACCAGAGCAACCGTGTGGATCCCCCACCACACTCCCTTGAGTTCCTCCCCCTCACAGGATCTTCTCCCTCTCAAACTCCACCCTTTCCTCTCTCCCTTTCAAGCTCTCTCTTCAAGTCTCCCCCACAAGAACGAAGCTCCAATGGCTGTCAAAGACTCTTACAAAAGTTGTCATGCCATAGCTTAAATAGAAGCTCTCAAAACGAGCTCATTAATGCAAGTTGTTGACATTATCGTCCAGGACGATATGTATATCGTCCTGCACGATCAATACAAATTAAGCTCATTAGCACGGGACGATATGGGACGATCAGAAGAAACTTGGTTATATCCTCCTGGCCGATCTCAAGATCGTCCTGGATGATTAGTTTAAAACAAGTTCAATCGTCCTGAACATCGCCCTGAATAGAGTCTGGCCAATCTAAGTCATCCAGGTTATCATCCCGGCCGATTCAATGATCGTCCCAGCCGATCTGATCGTATCAATCAGCCATTAATTCTTTCCAAAGATACCAGATCATTTTAGGCATAATTGAGTTAGATCATCCTGGACGATTGGTATACGTCCTGGCCGATTTCTTAAAATACATAATACCTAAATTGATCATGGCGGCTGATTCTTTCTTAATTGATGATATCATCCTGGCCGATATAAGTATCGTCCAGGCCGATTATAATGACGGCTGCCTTAATGAGGATGCCCTAATTAAGGTTTCTGGTTTTGGACAGATCGTCCAGGTCGATATTTCTATCATCCCGGACGATGTTACCAAAAACAGAAATCATATAGGGAAAAAGAGAATTTCTACCAAGTTACAAAACATCAGGAGCCACACCAAAAATAATAGACTCAAGAAAGGAAAAAGGTACAAACAGACTCAATCCTAGTCTACCCAAACTTGAGCTGGTTCCAAGTTGTAGTCTGATCGTGTAGACCTAAAACGTTAGTACAAAAAGGCAATCGTAGAGAAATAAAAAATATTTGCTATCATCAAAATCATAAACCATAGATCCGTAACAATCTCCCCTTTTTTGATGATGGCAAAAACATTTCAATTTTGAATTTTTCAAAAAATAATTTTTTCTCCTAATCTCCCCCTCACATGAATAACACTTTAAAAAAATAGGGGAGATCAAAAAAATATTTTTGTTATTTTAAATTTTTGAAAAGAAAATAAAGGATACAAGTACGTTCTCCCCCTTTGACATTATCAAAAAGAGAGAAGGCACAGAGAACAAAACGAAATAAAAAACATTCCCTGATCTAGTGAGACAAAAAGTATTCTTAAAATGAGAAAGTTGCCTCTTGGTTTTAATCAAAATTTTAGTAAAAAATGAATTGACAACGCATAGTCCAGTAAATGTTAGAAAATCAGAATTTGATAATCCAAACTCAAGTTCTTTAAAAAGGCTCAAAAACTTTTTAATTCAATATCTAAATCAAGAAATAAATTAGAGAAAGAAACAATCATTTTTCAAAAAACTCCTTCCATAAAATATATCTAATAGAAGATCAATGCACGAATTGTTGAATCAAGAATCAAGATTTTCAAAGTCAAGTATCGAAAGTATCAAGGGTTTTCTTAAGCTTTTTAAGAAGTACAAGAATGGCAAGCATTAACTTTTTGTGGGCTCATTTTATGCCTCTTGATAATTGGTTGGATCACTGCGCATCTTTTGATACACTTTGTGTATTCTATATTTTCAATTTGGCGTCTTTGCGCATCTTTTATTTTTGGTATCATTGACCAATTTTTTGAATATGCTCCCTTTCTTAAATCTTAAAAAACAAAGGAAAACCCATCTTAGTGACAAAGCGAATTTTTTGGTTAAGAAAATTATGAGTTAGATTCAACGACTTGCGAAAGATTCCTATGTGATAAATAAAACGTAGGGAGATAAAAAAATTTTGTTTCAAAAACTAATTTAAAAGATGAAAAAGATTTTAAATCAAAAGTAAGATAACCTTTTTTAGGAAATAGAGATTGAGAGTAAAAATAAATCATGAGTTTCCTTCCTTCGAGTGTTTTAGAGTAGTCAAACAAAATTTATCAAAGATTAAAAAAAAACAAGAAGTAGATTTTTCATTTTTAGAAAAGTGAGTGTGTGTGTTGGATCAAGGAAAAAAATACGAATAGAAAGGAGAAAGAAAAAATAAAACAAAGAACAAACAAAAAGACAAACATAAAAAAAAACATTTAGCCATTATCTCTTTCCAGGTCTGATTCTTCAGAAACCATGTCTGCCCATGAGATTTTGTGTTTTTCATTATTTTCCCAATTAAACTTTAGCTTTGCCTTGCTTTTTTCTTTTGTAGGAAGAATTCTTACATTAGGGCACTCATTCTTCATATGTCCAGGTTTCCTACATCTAAAGCAAACAATGTCAGAGGAAATATGAACATCCTTACCACTTTTACCTTTCTTCAACTTTTGCTTATGCTTTGGAGAGCTTTGTGATTTTCTTGACAATTCATTGCTATCGTCACCAACTAAGCTTCCTCTTTTCGTATCTTCAGCTTTTAGAACGATTGTTTCACCTGCATCCAAAAGTCTTTGACTCAACCCTTGCTCGTAGGCAATGAGTGAGCCAATCAAATTATCAATAGAATATATATTCAGATCTTTAGATTCACAAATAGAATAACTTTAGGATCAAATTTATCCAATAGACATCGAAAAATTTTGTTAACTTTTTTAAAGTTTGAAAAATCTTTTCCTAAAGCATGCAATGATGTAGTAATTTGAATAAACCTTGTATACATGTCTAAAATCGTTTCAAAAGGTTTCATAGAAAACATTTCAAAATCATGCATTAAAATATTTAACTTTGATTGCTTGATTTCATTAAAGCCTTCGTATATGGTGTGCAATTTATCCCAAACTTCCTTACCTGTAGTGCATGTGGAAACTAACATAAAATCATCATAATTTAAAGCACAGAAAATGCAATTTAAAGACTTTGCATTTAATTGAGCATCCATTCGTTCATCCCTATTCCATTGATTAAAAGGAATATCAGTTTTAATTCCATTAACTATACGTGATGGTGATGAATAACCAGTTAAAATCATATGCCACATGCGAAAATAGATCAATTGCAAGAAAATAGACATGCGAGTTTTCCAAAAATCAAATGACATATTTTTAAATAAAGGAGGTCTGGTGATTGAATATCCTTCCGCAACATTACGATTTAAAAAATTAGGTATGGATCGAAATTCAAAAGCTTTTAAAAAATTATTTTATGAAAACCGCTCTGATACCACTTGAAAGTTCGTTGGGGATGTTAAGCCCTATGAACTTAGTCCCAAGCTAATCAAGAGGGGGGGGTGAATTGGAAAAACTTAAAACTAAAGATAAAACTTCAACCAAAATCACCACAAACAAAGTGCGGAAGAAAAATAAATGCGGAAGCGAAAATAAGAAAAGAACACACCAGATTTATAGTGGTTCGGTCAAACCTTGACCTACGTTCACTCCTTGGAAGCACCCTCCAAGTATTGCACTAACACAAGTGTCTTTCCTTTAGCCCCCACAGCTAGGCAGAGAAGCCCTTACAAAATCACTTCCACCTTCCCCGGTACGGCTGAGTCGCCAGGTCCCTTGATACCAAAGAAATCTTCTTCTTTGGTGAACTTACCTCGAAACAAGCCTTGAATCTGATGGTACTAAGGTGCGAGTTTGCCGGAGCAACCGTGTGGATCCCCCACCACACTCCCTTGAGTTCCTCCCCCTCATAGGATCTTCTCCCTCTCAAACTCCACCCTTTCCTCTCTCCCTTTCAAGCTCTCTCTTCAAGTCTCCCCCACAAGAACGAAGCTCCAATGGCTGCCAAAGACTCTTACAAAAGTTGCCATGCCATAGCTTAAATAGAAGCTCTCAAAACGAGCTCATTAATGCAAGTTGCCGACATTATCGTCCAGGACAATATATATATCGTCCTGTACGATCAGTACAAATTAAGCTCATTAGCACGGGACGATATAGGACGATCATAAGAAACTTGGTTACATCGTCCTGGCTGATCTCACGATTGTCCTGGACGATTAGTTTAAAACCAATTCAATCGTCCTGATCATCGCCCTGAATAGAGTCAGGCCGATCTAAATCGGCCAGGTTATCGTCCCGGCCGATCCAATGATCGTCCCGGCCGATCTGATCGTATCAATCAGCCATTAATTCCTTCCAAAGATACCAGATCATTTTAGGCATAATTGAGTTAGATCGTCCTGGACGATTGGTATATCGTCCTGGCCGATTTCCTAAAATACATGATATCTAAATTGATCATGGCGGCTGATTCTTTCTTAATTAATCATATCATCCTGGCCGATATAAGTATTGTCCAGGCCGATTATAATGACGGCTGCCTCAATGAGGATGCCCTAATTAAGGTTTCTGATTTTGGATAGATCGTCCAGGCTGATATTACTGTTGCCCGGATGATGTTACCAAAAATAGAAATCATATAGAGAAAAAGAGAATTTCTACCATGTTACAAAACATCAGAAGCCACACCAAAAATAATCGACTCAAGAAAGGAAAAAGGTACAAACAGACTCAATCCTAGTCTACCCAAACTTGAGCTGGTTCCAAGTTGTAGTCTGATCGTGTGGACCTAAAATTTTAGTACAAAAAGGCAATCGTAGAGAAATAAAAAATGTTTGCTATCATCAAATTCATAAACTATAGATCCGTAACAGATTGATGTCTAGATTGGTTATGATTTAAATTGATCAGAGATCTGGATTGATTTGAATCTGGATTGATCCTAGAGTCTGGAGTCTAGAAGAGTCCTAGGGTCTAGAGTAGATCCTAGGATCTGAATTCTAGACAGATCCTAGGGCCTAGAATAAATCCTATGGTCTGGATTCTAGGAGGATCATAGAATCTAGATTTGTCTAGAAATTAAATTGATCTGGGGTCAAGATTGGTCCAACTGACCTCATACAAAAATGAGGTCAACACTCACTAAACCCAATGGAAGTGGTCTTAGGGAGCTTTGTCAATTTGACCAAGTCAACCCTCCTGACCCTTGTCTAGTGGAAAGCAAGGTCAAGATACGGATGTGTAGCTTAGATATATCCCGAGTCTTTTATTATTTGAATTTTTTTTAGGGTTGACTTTTTGTTGAAAGCTAAGAGAATATTAGTTTAAGTTTAAGTTTTAATATTTTTTATATTTTGAGATTTATTTTATGATAGATTTTAACTGTTGAAGTTATTTGTTGATTGACTATTTAAAGTATTTTGATTAGTCATTTATAGCTTCCAATCAAATACACAATTACCTTCCTAAAAGATGTAAAGTAAGAAGTACGATGGCTTCAAATGTCTTGATATTTTATTACCAAATCAATGGTTATTTAAGTTTAATAGTAATTGCATTTGTTAAATTAGAGCTATGAGGCTTATTACACCCTCATTGGGACTAATTTAATACCTTCGTAAGCACGTGTTACACGACAATTACCTATTTATTTAAATTTGATGGTTGGTTGATGATTTTGAAATAATTAAGTTTGTAGATTATTTATTTAAGTTTTGTATTTTATTGACTACATTCTATCAATTCATTCATGGCATTATCATAGTAGGCATGAGGATCAAGGTCTCCTTATAACACGTAACCTTGTAGCTTGAGATGGTACAGCCTAAAAAATTCATTAATAGAGGGAGTAGTATTTATATTTAGTTATTACTAATTTTTAATGTTTATAATTTAACAATTATGTTGTGTCAACTCATTCGTGGCATTGCCATAACATTCATGAGAACCAATGCCTCTTTAGGACACAAACCCCACAGCTCGAGGTGGTCCAGCCTAAAATTTCATTGTTGGAGTATGATGAGTGTTCGTCTGCTAGGGTTTCCACCCTTTTAGGGCTTTTTCCCTAGCCGCCTCCGTTTCTTCACCGGCGGTACGTTTTCGATGGAAAAAATTTGTTAGATCCTGGTTTTCTAGCGGGTAAGCGTTCTAAATCTTTCAAAGACGTTTTATCTGGTTCCGATTAGTCGAAGGGATTTCCGGATTTTAATGAACTAAATTTGAGCAAGTATTAAATTTATGATTTACAAAAACTTCTAGGAGTTTTATAATTTTCATAAGTAGATGCAAAGATGAGTCTAATGCCTTTTAGTTTGAGTAATTTTGAGTTTATTTAATTAGTTATTATTTTTAGAAATTTGGTCATTTTAATGAATTATTTAGTTATTTATTAAGTTCTTTAAATGTATCTATACCTTTGGTGATTTAATTTGGGCTTTCAAATAATTGGATTGTGGTGAAATCATATACATTCTAACCCTACACTAATGCAAGCAAATCATAGAAAAATCAAGACCTAATTGCAAGTGGTGTGTGAGTTATAAATTTCTAAAGTTTTTGGCCAAAATCTTACCCAAACTTTGAAAATTTAATTCACCAAAATTGAGTGTTCATCAGGGGATGGAAAATTTATGGTATGTAGCAAATATACCCAAGAATACCCTAGTCAAGCAATTGGACCAGTGGTTTGTGAGTAATTTAGGAAAATCAATTAGCAAACAAACTCAAATTACTCACTAACCACTAGTCAAAATGTAAATTAATTTTAAAATAAAATTGGGCTCAAGTTGATTCCAATGAGCCCAAGAACAACAAATTTAGGTGAGAAATAAATTTATTGTGAATTTTTTTTTAAAATTTTATGAGCATTTTTTATTTTATTTAATGCATTTTTTTAATTATTTCACTGAAGCAATGATTGCCAATCTCGCGAGACACGCTTCAAGCCATCGGAACATTCACAAATTTAACTAACTAATTTAAGAACTAATATATATTTAATTAATTTAATTAAATTAACTAATTTAAAATTTAAATAAAATAATTTACTAATTGAGTAATTTAACATAAATAAATAACTAATTAAAATTAACAAAAATTTACTTTAAATAAATGAATTATATTACAAGCCCACAGTTAAATTAAAAAAAAAGTTTAAATTCAGTCATTATATTAACTTTAAATAAACTAAATAATTAAGTTGAATTAACTAATTAATTAATTAAGAATTTCAGATAAAATAATTATTTTACAATCTCACAGTTAAATTAATTATATTTAGTTTAAATTAGTATGCTAACAAATTGACAAAGAAATTAAAAAAAAAATGACTGATTTCTGAAAGAGGAATAATTCGCTAAGACCCCTCAATTTTTCCTGTAAAAATAAATGTCATATCTACCGGCCTTTCTTATTTTTCTTTATGGGTTCAAACTAGTCAAAATTCTGGACTTCTGTCACTTTTATTATTATTATTATTATTATGAACGAGGGACTTCTGTCACTTTCACTATTTCTTTAGTTAGGAGTACTATAATTAATTAAACATTCTAATTTTGTTGGAAAGCAGGTATATGATCTAGAAAGCGACCAATAAATTTATTCCCATTAATTAAGCATTCTAATCCTTTTTTCTTTATTTTTCTTTTTACATCCTTTTTTCACTAGAAACACGATGATAAGTCTAGGAATGTGTAATATTAATTTATTGCCCGCACTTATAATTTTCCTTTTTAATTTTCATGAATCATAATGTGCAGAATAAAATAAATGTGTAAATTAAAAATAAAACAAGATAATTGACACAAATAAATCAAATTTATCAAGCTTTGATAAATAAAAGCTATTATTGGATTTGAATTAAATAAATTAATAATTTAATAATAAAACTTAAATAAATTAAAATTAGAAAAATAAGATTAAAATCAATATGAATCAAATAAAAATAAAAAATAAAATTAAACTCCAAATAAAATATAATAATTAAATTTAAATAATCAAAATAAAATAGAATAATTAAACTTAAAAATTAGAGCTTTTTGATATGACAACTTCACATAATTGGAATGGCTATTTTCTCTTAAATTCTTTTACCATTGGCCTTGCACTAGTCTTATCTAAACAAGCTAGTCAAACTGCTAGACTGTTACACGGGGTCACCAAGTCATTTGGGCTAGATGCTCGCAAGAAGCAGAGCCATGGTTTTAAGGCAACGAGTTGAGTAGGACGAAAACGGAGCCATCTAATTTGGCAGTAGATCGAGCGGTGCAGGTGTACCGTCATAGACTTATAGCTTCGTTCAACAACTTAATAGCTATGGGTTTCATAAAAAATGTACTAAATAAATGGGAGTTCACCAATGATTCATTCAAGAGAGATGAGAAATGGTCCGTCATTGAAATATCATGCCAGCGGGCATAAGAGGCGGGGATTTTGTTCTTATTAAAGATCAGTCTAGATCTTTTGAGGTGGAGTTGGGCTATTCTTAGATATCAGAACTAGAAATGGAAGCTGGGGTGTATTTCATATGGGATCAGAAGTCGTGCATGTAACTCAAATGTGCATTTTGTGCATGGGCTTCACTTTAGGTGGAGTCCGGAAGGTACAAGGGTTGGTGTGTGTTCGAACAACGGATACAAAGCATTAGGATCAAGAACCTCAGGATTTAACAGGTGGCTTGTGCGAAGTCATAAATCATAGTGT
This sequence comes from Dendrobium nobile, assembly GCA_022539455.1. Lineage (NCBI taxonomy): Eukaryota > Viridiplantae > Streptophyta > Magnoliopsida > Asparagales > Orchidaceae > Dendrobium > Dendrobium nobile. The sequence continues at coordinate 7,402,519 of CM039721.1, read as the reverse complement.
GCTTGGGTGTCTGAGGAAGACTGGCAAGATGGAATGTGCTTGATGCTAGAGTTTGAGCGTATTGCGCAGAAGCATATGCGTGGGTCAGAAATATGCAGGTGTAGGCAATGCACAAGGTATGGGCTTCCAGATTCAGGGAGGAATAACAACAAAAGCAGACGCACGTGGTTTGGAACGCGCGAGAGCGTGAGCTGGAGCCATGGATCAGAACACACAGAGGAGATTTCGCTAGTAGAATTGGGCTCGGTTCAACAGGATTGCTAATGGTGTTAGTGCAGGTTTTAGGTTAAGTTGTTCCTAAATGCATCATATTAGTGTAAATGCCTATAAATAGGCAATGTGTGCCTATTGTAAACACACCCTTGTAATAACCTATAATGAATAAAAAGACAATCTGATTTCCTAATTCTTCTTCCTCTTAGAAGTTTTGTCTATTTGTTGGGAGGCATGAGGGTCAGAGTTTTTTGAACTCTCTCTATTAGGTGGCATAAGGATCAGAATTTTTTGAATTATGTATGATAGTTTGTTGTAATATATGAAGTTCTTGGGTGTTTACTTTTTTAGTACTCTTATTTAACATTATCATAACTAAAGTAGTTTTATACTTAGTATAGTAATTTATTATATGAAATTTAAATATTTGGTTAAATCCTTAATAAATGAATTATTTAAATTTTTAGATTAATAAATGTGACAAGATGATTTGTGTTTACTCATAGATGTTTTGCTTTTTATATTTTGGTACCCCAAAATATAAAAAGCAAAACATGATAAAAAATGAGTTTGTATAAGTATTTTATCTTTTAATTTATGTATAAACCTTGCTTGTCTCTAGTTTGTAGTCATGTACTATAGAATAATTATTTTATATACTTTTAAATGATGAGATGAAAAGAAACTTTATGGATGAGTTTTAACATTTAATAGGAAGAAGAATTTTGAATAATTTTTAATACCATATTTTGGAGTTTGCTTATTGCAAATAAGTATGATAGGACCTATCCAATCTATTGGTCTTATTGAGTTGGGAAATAACACTACTAGTCTTTCATGATTTTTTTTAAAGTTAAAACCCATAAAAGGCATATGTGTTAATTAACACAAATGATCCAAGTCCTTAAAGGGATCTCCCACTCCCTAAATGCTCAAAGAGCGACAAGAAAAAAGTAAAATAGCCCTACGAATTGGTTATCCCAACTATGATACAAAAATCATAAGGGAATGGTAGGCAAGCAGCCATACCCAAAAAAATAATCCATAGCTTGGATATTCTTTAAGCACTAGGCACGAACCAAATACTTGTAAAAATGAATCACAAACAAAAGATAACCACCAAACCAGAAAAAAGTATACCAATGTAAAACCATAATTGAAAAATATATGTAGAAAGATACCATCCAAAGGATACAAAGGTCAAACCAGCATAAGGTGAGCGAGAGAATACTGAGGTAAGTGAGCAAGCCAATAAAGCAACAAAGAAAATTGTAGAAACAAAACATTAACCAATGGACCAAATAGAACCTAAGTAATCTCCTTGGTACTAAAGACAAAGCAACATCCCATCATGAAGATAACTAGTCAAAGACACAACAATAAAAGATGAAGAAAAGTAATCTAACAACCTCCCCACAAAATAAGTCGAAGACACCCAGTCGAGACCATGAAAAAATGGTGATAGCAGCCATCAAGAACCTCATAAATCAAGCCATTAAAAGGGAATAAAACAAGCCTATAATCAAGGCATTTGAGCAGATGAGAAAATATAATGAGCAAAACAACAAAAGAGAACATACGACTATAATACACCAAAGAAGAAAAATAGAGAACTTCCCAATAGATTCCACGACCATTCCTCCTATAGACCAACCTAACCCAAAATAATCGAAGAGATTAGTTGCTAGCAGCCAATCAAGTTTTTAAAGACAGTTGAAAGCATTTCCAATACCAACCAACTCAACATGATAGATTGGAAGAGCAAAAGAAGGATTAGATATGAGATTAATGACATAATAAAGAATAGAGGAAAAAAGAGATCATAATTACCAACACAAAAACTAACACCCAACATCCACATCAAAAAATAAAAATAAAAAGACAAAACACAAGAAAAACCATTGAGGGTGATAGCAACCATACAACCACCAAAGAAAAATATTAAAGTCTCAGATAAGGCAAACCAGTTTGTCCAAAATGCCATCCCTCTCAATACTAAGGTAAATTCAGTGCAAAAAATTTATGATAATTATCTAACTGGCACCCCAATTTGTCCAAACAATCAGCGCAACAAATAACTTCATGGTAAAATTACAAAAACTCTTTTTAACCTCTCTAATAATATAAAAATTCTTAGGTTTTGCAAAAGAAGCATAACATCAAATTCCCTCTAGATATCAGTAATCCCCAAAGCATAACACAAATTGAGGCAACAAGAATGATCCTTAAGCTCTGCTATAAAGTTGTATAAGGTTGTAAAGGACCAGGAAAAGCACAAAAAACATTACTACCACAATCTCTGATAATCCCACCACAACCAGCATATAAATTATTAACAGGGCCATTTGTGTTCATTTTAAACAAAGGAAAGAAAGGTTTAAACCACCCCACAATCTTCACCTTCTTATCAATGTCTTGCATGCCTAAGGAAATACCAAAATTCTGAACCACATATTTATAATTCTTGAAATTCATAGTAGTGAGAAGGTTAACAAAAAATAATTGAAGCACTTTATCTTTCACTTTAGAAATAATATGTTTGAAATCCATCCTAATGTGTTTATGTTTAGAATCATTCTATTCCATTTACAAAAACCACATAATAAAAACATGAATAAGGTTCTTGATGTGACCTTTAATAGGAGATAACCAGGAGTGCAGGATAGAGGGGATATCACTAAAATAGCCCACATTATAATTGTTTAATATATCATAAAAATATCTCCACACTTTAATGGCCATGGTACCATTAACAAAATCATGATCCAAAGACTCCAATCTGATAGCGAAAATGGCATTTGGAGGGAATACAAAAACTGTTTTTTCATCAAATAAGAATCAATAGGAAGCTTCTTATGTAAAACTCTCCAAACTAAAATATAATAATACATATAAATGTTTTAATGCCAAATAGAAGTAAACATGGAAGTCTTACAATTAATATTACTAATAGAATTCCATACAATTTTAATGTCAAAATTACCAAAGATGGAGACATTAAACAAAATACAATCATTAGCATTGATTTGAAGGGGAATCCGAATGATCCAATCTACTATGTTTATCTGCACACACTCCAAAAATTTGTTAGCATTCCAATTCTCATTATCCATGAAACTATAAACGTAATAGATTCAAAGGTATGAGAACATAAATAGTTGTTATTACATACGAGCCAATCAAATTATCTTTCCAAAGGAAAACATTACTTTTGCGAATACCCCATTGAATGTACTCTTTTGCCTCCCACTTGATGGAACAAATCCTTTTCTAAACCAAAGAGTGAGACCCTTTATAATGAGAAAAAAGAGGATGTTTACCATGAAATTATGAAATTACTTATGCATCATAAAATTGGCCCATAAGCTTTTAATTGATCTAAAGGAAAATCATAATTTATGATAGAAAGCATGAGTCATGTCAACAATAATTTTACAACCAAGGCCACCTTCAGAAAAGACCCCACAAATATTCTTCCAAGAAGGCCAAAGACTACAGGAGCTGTTATTCTTAGAGCCCTAGAAGAATTTATTGATAATTCTCTCCATACACAAGCAAATAGATAAAGGAGGATGGATGGTATGAAAAATATAAAGCGGTAAAGAATAGAGAACACTTTGAATTAAAAATAACATCCAACCAAAAAACATGAAATTAAAAGCACATATGGAGCATTTCCTTTGAATAATAGCAAAAATGTCCTCAAATAAGTGAGATCTTTTTTTTACATTTAAAGAGGGGGTCCCTAAGTGCTAATAGGGAGAGAATTAGAAATATAACCACAGTTACGATGGATAGCATTAATCCTATACTGAGTCAAAGTCTTAGCATAGGCAAAATAACTCTTATCTTTATTAATGGTAAGACCACTAATGTTTTAAGACTATAACAAGAATTTAAAGAGAATCTTAAGATTATTTAAAGAGCCATTAGAGAAGATTATAAAATCATCAACAAAGCTAAGATGAGTAATATGAAAACCACCAACAGTATTGTAATATAGCTGACTAAAAAGGTCTGCCAAAACTCTAGATAAATATTCAACCAATATAATAAACAAAGTAAGAGATAGGGAATCACCTTGTCTTAAGCCTTGAGATGATTTAAAAAAACCATGACTTTTCCCATTACTGATTATTAAAAAAACAATTATGAATGTTATTCTTAATAAGCCTAATTAAAGAAGAATTAAAACCAAAAAGAACTAAAATCTTATACCAAAAAATTCAAGTTCAGGTGTTCATAAGCTTTAGTAATGCTAAGTTTAAAAACCACATTAACCCCTTTCATTTTAGCATTAATATCATGAGTAATTTCTTGAGCAATAAGCAAATTATAAAAAATGCCATGACCTTTAACAAAATTAATTTGCTTAGGAGAAATAATTCTAGGAAACAATAAAGCTAACCTCCTAATAAGGATCATAGAAATAAGCTTATTAAAAAAATAATAAAGACTTATAGGTCTAAAATCCACTCAAATGTTAGAAATCTCTTCTTTAGAAATTAAAATGGTGCTTGAAGAAGAGAAAAACTTTGGATATGGGGACCCATTAAAAAAATCTCTTATCACATCAATCACATCAATTTTGATAACTTCCCAAGCTTCATAAAAGAACTTGGTAGTAAAACCATCAGGACAAAAAATAGAGTGAGAATTCATACATCTAATGGCATCAAAGATTTCTTTTTCAGAAGGGATCTAAACAATAAATCTATTACCATCAACATTAATTAATTCAAAAATAATACGATGATTAGTAATGGGGTTAGGCATAACATTATTATAAAAATGCCTTTGAAATACTCAACCCCTAAGGAAGCAATCAAATCATCACTAGAAAGATAAATACCCTCAAGAGTAGAAATTTTGTGAATGTTATTCATAACACTTTTTTTATTGGCAATATCATGAAAAGAGTTAGTGTTCATTTCGCCCTCCAATAGAAATTTAATGGTTCTTTTCTACCTCCAAAACACCTCTTTTTTTCCTACAATTGATACAAATCACTTTTAGCTTTATTGAAATTTAAATAATTCACACTAGAAGGATCATTCATATAAATAGCATCTAAAATATTAACATTATTTTCAACCTCTCTAACATTAAAAATACTTTTGAAGATGCATTTATTCCACCATCTCAATTAATGTTTCAACCTGTGTAGTTTAGATCACAATCTATTCATACCACATATGTTATTATTAAGAAAACTAGGAGCATTCCAATTATTTTCAATAATCCTAATAAAATGAATCATCTTGAAACCATATATTTTGGAATCTAACAGCAAACTATTGCGAATCTATTTTTCAGGGAATATAATTTTGATGATAGCAAACACTTCTATTTTTCTACGACTGTCTTGCCTACTAATATTCCAGGTCCACGAGATCAAACTGTAATTTGAACCAGCTCAAAATTTGGTAGAATAGGTCTGAGTTAGTTTGTAAACTTTTCCCTTTCTTGAGTCTATTGTAAACAATGTGGTTCCTAATGCTAAGTAACCTTGCACACACACACTTGGGGGATTTTTTTTTGACTGTTTTTAGAGTTCTCTATTTTTGCTCACATCGTTCGGGATGATCAACAAATCATCTTAGACAATTGGTTAAAAATAGAATCCCTAATTAGGCCATTCTGGTTAAGACAGCTGTCATTAAGCTCATCATCCTGGACGATATTAGTATCGGCTGGGATGATAGGCTCAAATTAGAAAGAATCAGATGCCAGATCTATTTAGATATTATTTATTTTTGGATATCATCCAGGACATTTATGTGGATGATGCAACATAATTATGCCTAAATTAATCTTGTAATTAAGGGAAGTAATTAAGGTTTGATTGCTCGATCATATCGTCCTAGACGATCGCAGGATCAACCGGGATGATCAGTTCAAAAAACCTTAGTTGACCCTGGACGATCAAACATCAGCCAGCTGCTATTCAGGGCGATGCTCTTGACAATTTTCATGGATTTGAACTACTCATCTTGGATGATCGTGAGATTGGCCTGGACGATCAAGCTATTTTTCCATCATCTAGACATCTATTCAGTGTGATTATCTGGATGATATTTAATGATTTATACTAATTATACAAGACGATATGAACAAAACCCTTCTGCATGTCCCAAATCATCCTGGTTGATTGAACTTAATTTGCACTGATCGTATAGGACGATAAAATTGGTTTGTTATAATTAAGAGCTATTCCAAAGCTCTTATATTTAAGAACTCTTATTCATTTGAAAAGAGTATCTTTTGCTGCTGTTTTGACCTAGGAGAGCCAAGAGGAAAGGGAGAGTAAGGGAGAGAGAAAGAGGATCTTATGAGGGGGAGTCTGTAAGGGGTTTTATAAAGGTTGCTCAAGCAAGGATCCATCGTCGTCTTCTCCAATTGCCATCCTTAGTTCCTTGAGGGTTCTAGAGAGGTTTACTTCAACATCTGATCAAGGTTTGCGGCCTACTTCAGGAGGAAGCAAAAGGAGTTGGGTTCTCTGCCTCACCTGGGTTGGTGGAAATGAAGTTTGTAAAGGCTTCTCCGCCTTGTTATGGGGGCAAAAGAAGAGACACTAAGTTTTAGTGCAATACTCGGATTGCGCCTCCGGGGAGTAGATGTAGGTCGAGTTGACCGAACCACTATAAATTTATGTGTTCTTTATTACTGCTTCCATATTTATTGAAAACTTTTGAATTTTGATTCATGGTTAACTTTGGTAATCATAATACAACAGAAGGATTTTCTATTACACGACCACCTTTACTTGATAATATTCCTTTTGATTTTTAGAAAACTTGCATGTCTATGTATTTACAATCACTTGATTATTATATGTGGATGCTTGTTAAAGAAGGTTACACGCCTCCTCGTGAAATTAATGGCATTAAAACTAAACTTTCTTTTACTGAATGGACTTTTGATGAAAGAAATTTAGCATAACTTAATGCAAAATATACGAATTATTTTTTCTATATTTTAAAATCTGAAGATTATATGCGTGTATCAACTTGTGTAACTGGTAAAGACATTTGGGATAGATTATGTGTAACTTATGAAGGAACCACTGAAGTTAAATAATCTAGATTGAATATTTTGTTGCATGACTACAAACTTTTTTGTTTGAAACCTTTTGAATCAATTTCTAAGATATATACAAGGTTTACTCAAATTGTCACCTCGTTGCATGCTATAGGAAGAGATCTAACTAATTATGAAAGGGTAAACAAAAATTTGAGATGCTTACCTTCTTCTTTTGATGCTAACATTATTGCAATTACTAAATCTAAAGATCTAAATGCTTATTCAGTTTATAATTTACTTGGATCACTCATTCCTTACAAGCAAGGGGTGACTCAAAGAAATCTTGATGCGGGTGAGAAAAACAAGGAAAAAACTATAGCACTGAAGGCCAATAATACAGACAATGATTCTTAAAGATCTGAAAACAATAATGTTCCATTCATCACTAGGAAATTTAAAAGTTTTTTAAGGAAGAATAGCAAGTATCATCAGAAGTAGAAAAGTGCTAAGGATAGAAAAAATTATAAAAGTTTTTCTGATGTTGTTTGCTTTGAATGCATGAAGCCTGGACATATTAAAGCTGATTGTCTTACACTTAAGGAGCACCCAAGCAAGGAGAAGGGTGAGGAGAAATCCAAATACATGAAGTACAAGAAGCAGTACCAAAAAGCTTTTTGGGCGGATTCTACATCTAACTTATCTGAGACTGAAGTTGAAGAGGAGATAAGAAATTTGCGCCTAATGGGATATCATCATGGTCAATCTAATCAAGAAGATATATGTGAACCAACCTATGATCAACTACTTGAAATTTGTGAGAAAATTCATGCATCATATAAGAAATTTAAGAAAATGCATGCTAGTTTGAAATTGGAGTTTTTGAATTTGCAAAATGAGCATGAAAGTTTAAATAAATATCACACTCTACTTGATAGCAATCACATATCTTTACTTGATGAATTTGATGATTTAAATAAAAAGCATTCTGATTGGATTGTTGAGCAAGATTCTTTGAAAGCATCCTACACCTCTCTTGAATCTGATTTTAAAACTTATACTGAAGAATCTGAGCATAAAAAGTACTATTTGAATGTTGATAATACTATTTTAGAAAATGATAACTTGAGGTTTAAAGCTAAATTGAATATGCTTTAGAGATATTGGAATACATCAATACTTGATCTGAAGTCAAAACCTAAGAAGAGGCATTATAACCCAAACATATTAGTAAATCATTTTCATGGTGTTAGATGTTTTTCATGTGGCATGCTAGGAAACATTTCACACATTTGCACTGTTCACCATAGAATACATTGGGTGTGGAGACCAAAATTACATGTTTCACAGCATAACACAAATGCATTGCATTTTTCTTTTCATAAGAAGGGACCCAAACCTAATTGGGTTCCTAAATCTGACATTTGATTTTTGTAGGTGTTGCTCTTGCCACAAACATCAGGAGAGCATATGGTAATTAGACAGCAGAGGCTTAGGACTCATAATTGCTTAAACTTGCTGCTTAATAAACTTTGAATTACATGTTTACCATTCTCTTGAATAATTGTTACTTTATTTTTAGTTTTTTATTTTTTGTTTGATGTTATTTTATAGTTGTTACATCTTTTTTTTTAATGGTTTTCTTTTTATTTTTTTTTTCTTTGTGTTTATTTTTGAAAATTTGTAGTCAATGTCTAAACATCTCTAAAATCAGTTAAAGGGAGAAACAACGTTAATTGTTTCCCTCCCTCTAACCTCTGTCAGTGGCATAATTTTCTTTTCTAAACAAAAATCTATCTCAAATTAACAACTGGATATTGCAATTAATATCTTTTCTATCTCGTTACAGTAATCTACCTTATATATATAATGTTCAAAGTCTTAATATTAATTTCAAGTTCATTGAAATCTTGTTGTTGCATTTATCATATGATTTTGATTCTGTTTTGTGATTTATTCTTCCCTTTATTAGAGAGTAAGTCATTTTTTTCTCTAATATATAGAAGATATACTCACAACTAAGAATATTTGAGAGTTTTGAAAAGGGATCTAGCTTGCAAAAATAATAAAAAAAAGAGTGGCCATTGACACCAAATTGAAAAATATACACAGTGTATCAAAAATCAAAACATACGTAAAGTGCGCCATTTAATTGACAAGAGGCATAAAATTAGCCCACCAAATTCAAGTTTTCTTCAAATTTAAAACTTAGAAGATTTCATGTGTCACTTGATATTTTCAAATATTTGATTTCAAATTTTATGATTGTGACAAATTACTTTGGTATATTATTCTATAAGATATTTTTTTATGGAACCAAGTTTTTGGATGAATCTTTTTTTTTTATCAAATTAGTTTGTTCTAAGTTAGATCTTTTATTTTTGAAGATGATTTTGCCATAAGAGAAGTCCGAGCTAAGGTTAACAGGATCGAATATTCTACCATTTTCAGATTTCAATGATGTTTACTCATTGTTCTTATAAGTCTTTAAATTTAATAACTTGGAGAATTTATCATATTCATGTTTTTCTTTAAACAAAATAAATAAATAAAAAATAAAAAATAAAAAAATGATAAAAAAAAGTTTTGTTGTTCTCTTGTTCTTTCGTCTTTTTTTTCTCTTCTTTTCTTTTTTTTTTTTTCCTTCTTTTACTTGTATTTTGAGTCTTCTCTGATCATCTACTTCCACCTCATGAATTTCATTTTTTTGTCCTATCATCCTAGACGATGCATTCGATCAACTCCTCACCCTTTTCATCTAACGACTGATATTTTTTTCTTTTCATCATCATCCTGGACGAAACATTATCATCTTGGATAATCTGATTGTATCCTACTTTGCTTACTGTAATCGGCCTAGATGATCCTCTTTGTCCTGGATGATGTGCCTAAATCGTTGATCAATTTATAGAAAATTAGCCCATACGATCCACATGTTCGGCTTGGATGATACACGTGGCAATACGTTTAAACTCTTTAAGTTCAGCCAGTTCAATCAATTATTGATGATCATCCCGGATGATCCACATGTTCATCCCGGATGATACACAAGGCAATGTTTTAAACTTTTTTAAATTCGGTCAGTACGATCCATTTCTGTGCATCATCTTGGATGATCCACCTAATCAGCCAGGATGATCTTCTTTTTCAACGGTCGTCCAACTTGACTACTCAGGATGATTGTCTGTGTCTCATCATCCTAGACGATATCTGATCATCCTAGATGACTTTGTCGCTTTTCTGACCAATCGTCCTGGACACAATTATTGCACCCAATTATCCTAAAAGATTATGCAATCGTCCTGGATGATCCTATCATTTATTTATAAATCGAGCCTTTCACTCAATTTTTCTCACTCAATTCCTCTTCAGCTCTCTTTTACCCTTAAATTCCCTCAGTTTTCTTGATTATGACAGGAGGAAAGAGATCTCGCCATCCTTCTGGAGTTCCTCGAGGGCGAATCTAGACCATCGCTTCACCAAGGCTAGCGACCAAGCTGTTGAAACTTGTTCAATATGAATTAGGTTGTTAAACCTAAGTTACTGTCTCATGGCTAACCAAGAGGGTGGGTGAATTGGTAATTAAAAATTTTATCCCTCTTAATAAAATTAGGAAACTAAAAATAATTTTAGTTATTTTTTCTAGAAAATGTTTTTCAACCACAATGTTAAATAGAAAATTATAAAAGTAAAAATGCAGCGGAATATAAAGACACAAGATTTATAATGGTTCGGTCAAAACCAGACCTACATCGACTTCCCGGAGGCACCCTCCGAGTATTGCAATAATACCACTAGTGACTCTCCTTTTGCACCCACAGCAAGGTGGAGAAGCCTTTACACAAACTCTTTCCACCACTACCCGGTGCGGCAGAGAACCGTCTTCCTTTCACACTCCCCCGATGTCGGTAGAGAACTGTCATCCTTTTACACTATACCCAGTGTTGGCAGAGAACTGTCATCCTTTCACACTCCGCTGATGTCGGCAGAGAATCGTTCGTCCTTTCACACTCTCCGGGTGTAGGCAGAGAACCCTTAATTCTTTTACACTCTCCTAGTATGGGTAGAGAACCTGCGACTATTCACACTTTCCAAGTGTCGGTAGAGAACCAGATCTCCTTGAAGATCTTCTTCATAAGAAATCTAGAAACAAGAAAGAAAAGAGTGAAATAATCACAAACTAAGAGTAAAGACTCTTACCTTTTAGTAACAATTGAAACCTTCACGCTCTAATGGCAAGATCTCCTTCAAATGCTCTCTCACACTCTCTCCTTGACTTTCTTCTCAATAGGCACGGAGATTAGTAGGAAAAAAGATTAAGTGATAGTTTAGAATGGCCTATTTATAGAAGAGACAAGGAAAACCGTCTAAAAATGGCAAATTTCAAGTTATCATGCACAGGATCGTCCCGTACGATCATTGATCGTCCCGGACAATTTTACTTAAAAGCCTTGGAAATGAACCCAATGTATATGTCTATAAAATGATTTTGTACACACAGATCATCCCATACGAACTAAGTTCGTCCTATACAAAAGGTTATTCCAAGGTCAGTTCCCAAAAACTATAGAATGTTGCCAGAAACTGCCAGAGTTAATTCCCTTCGTCCTAGGACAAATTCAGTTCGTCTGGATAAAATTTGACCAGAGAATAACTCATCCTGGCACGAATACACTTCGTCCTAAACGAGATTTCTCCAGAGGACAATTCGTCCTGGGGCGAATTAACTTCGTTATGGATGATCAGGACTTAGAAAATTTTTTCTCCAAATCCTGTTCGTTCCATTGCTCTTACAGGGAGATAAATGATCTGATCGTCCTGCTTGAACTAGGTTCGTACTGTACGATCAGTATAAATTTTTAAGATCTCCTTAAGTGCGTGTGTGTGTTTTTATTCACTCATTTATAATCACTCCCTTTCAATTCAAATAACAATACAAGCTTCAAAATGGCAAAGGATTGCATGCTGAATTTTATTTGAAGTCTTCGTAGTTTGGAGTTCGATTTTTCTTGAAATGTTAGTACATAGAAGAGCAAAACCAATTCTTCCAAAAAGTGTTAAGAGATAACTACATATAAAATAATAATATTTGGAATCATAAAAAATATACAAGTTGCAAGAATGTAAAACATGCAATTAGCATCTCTCTTAATAATCAACCCCTTTTGGATGAGGGAAAAATAATTATTGTTTGTATAATTTCAAATTCTAAAAATCTCCTAAACTCCCCCTGAATTGATGAACTCATGAAATAAGGAGGCATTTGATTTCAAAAATTTTTGTTTTTCAAAATTTTTGTACAACATAAAACAAAACAAAATAAACATACAAAAATAAATAAAAACACATACAAAAAATAAATACACTAAACACAACACAACAAACAATTTCTCCCCCTTTTTGACAACAGTAAAAAGTGAAGAAGAAATAGACTAGAAATGTAAGTAGACATATGAAAATCATTTGATAATTTAACCTTAAAAGTGATTGAAATAAAGTATGTAGATAAAATTAAAAATATTAGTCAAATAATAAAAATTTATAGAATTTAAGAAGAGATATAACATAGAAACTAAAAAGAGTTTATCAAAACATGAGTCTATTTAGACATTTAGAATTTAGAAAATCATTGCAAGAAGAATGAATAGTAAAATTATATATTTCAAATTTCAATACAGAATATAAATGAATATAAGATCAATTTGAATTAAGAGATTAAAAGAGTCCACAAAAAAATAACTACCACATGTGGCACTTTACACATCTTTTTTAATTTTGTGGCATATTTTTGTGCATCTTTTTACTGAGGTGGACCCTGATCTGGAGGAGGAGGTGCACCACCAAAGAGGTTGAAATATGTACTCATCATCATCATATTGGTGCTAATGTCATTCATCTGATCCCTCATAAAACCCATGTCATGTTGATACTATGCGTCATGCTGCTGAAGATGAGTCTCAATTTGATCAAAGCGTTGATCAAAATAAGTCTCTAGGCGATCAAATCTATGAACCAAATCTTGATAATTTGGTACATTGGCATGTGCATGAGCAGCTTCTGGTTCATCTTCTATATCACTTATGACATGTGCTTTGCTTGAATCATCATTTTTAAAGATCGCTCTAAAGGCTCCATCGTTGTAGTAGAGCGGTTCTTCATAATCTTGATCAGGATGAACTAACTCGTATTTCTTCTCCAAAATGTATATAACTAGATGTCCTAGGGCTATATTATTCTTTATTTTATGTTCTACATGTCCTATTTCTGAAAGCCATAAAGATAATCAATAATTAACTGGGCTTCATCTATAGGCTCTCCTTTCATAATAAAAAATGTCACCATTGAAAGAAGTGGAGTTAAACTGACTCTATCACCAGCTTTAGGAATGATTGAGGTTCTAAGAACATGTTGGATGATTTATGCATTTTTGACAAGACTGGATACCCTAGCAACATAATCATTAACATTGTTTCCTCTAAGCACATTATTAAGTTGATACCATTCATACCTATTAGTGTTGATCAAGTGATGTGCTCTAGATCCGTCAGTCCTTAAGTGTAAAAATGTTCCTAAGTCTTCTATTGTGATTTCTACTTTTTGTTTGAAGATAAAAGAACGGATTGTAGAGTGGTCAGAGTTGAAGGACATGTTGGCGAGAAAATAATGAAAGGTTTCCTTATTGTAGAGATGGATGAGGGTAAGGATGTAACCAAATTGGGTTGAAGAAAAAAGATTCATAACCTGGAAAGTAAATTGCTCTTGAAGGAGGACTCTAGAAGGACTTATCTTTGCCGAGGCAAACCTTGGAAAAGACTCCTCATTTGCCTTAGAAAGAAAGTTCTCCGAAGGATTCCTATGTGGTTTCTTAGCAACTACCTTTTGCCTTTTGCTTGAGCTTGTCATTTGTGAAGATTTAGAGAATGAAAGAGATTGAAAGTGATGTTTAGAGTGTGATTGTTGAGTTTAAAAGCCCTTCAGTTTAAAGAAAATGATACGTTCGTACCAGACGAAGAAATATTCGTCCCGTACGAAACTATCATTCGTGCCGTTCAAAAAAATTTCGTATAAACGATCCATTCCATCCAAAATGAAAAGGATTTTCGTAATCAACATAACTTACAAAGCGTCCTTTCATATAGACTTTTGACCACAGATCTTACAGACGAACACGTGTTCGTCCAGAGATGATCGGCACTTATGATCATTTTAAAGGCAGTTAAAACCATCCCCTACATCGAACCGATACATGTTCATAAGGTATGAACCAAAGGTTTGTACGTACGAAGTTAATATTTAAAACCGCCTCATCCATTTAACTGTTTTATCCATTTGTTTCATCATTTGAAATACATTTTGTCCAGGACGATCGTGACGATCGTACATACGAAGTGACATTTAAAAATAGAAAAACTGCACAAAACGATTCCAAATCTGACAGTTTGACACACTACACAAATCATCCCGTACGAGAAAAATTTCATCCCGAATGATTGACACTCAAAATTTTTAAATTTTGAACTCAATCAAAACTAAAACTCAAAACATACTAAAAACATAATGAACAGCAAAAAAATACAGACTAAATAAAGAAAATCACACATACAAGTTCATAAACACATAAAAACATAAAAATATGAACTAGAAAACAAACATCAATGTTGCAAAAATATTTTAATCTAAGTATTCAAATCAATCACACCAAGCCTTGTTCTTAATGCACTGAAAGTATCAAAGGCTAAATATTTTGTAAAAATGTTTGCAAGTTGATTTTCAGAAGAAACATGTGTGAGTTCAATTTCTCCTTTGGATACATGATCCCTTATGAAATGATGCCTTATATCTATATGTTTGGTTCTTAAATGTTGAATAGGATTTTTGGAAATACAAATAGCACTAGTTTTATCACAATTAGTTAGAATAGTGCCTATAGTTAATCCTAAATCAATCAATTGTTGTTTCAACCAAAGTACTTGTGCCACACAACTTCCTAATGCAAAGTATACATCTTATGTAGTAGATAGGGCTACTGAATTTTATTTTCTACTGGACTAAGAGACTAAAGAATTTTCAATAAATTGATATGTTCCGTAATTGCTTTTTCTGTCAACCCTATAACCTACAAAATCATAATCTAAATAGCCAATTACTTCAAATGAAGAGCTAAACTTAGGATATCAAATTCTTAAGTTTTGAGTTCCTAATAGATATCTTAAAATCCTTTTCATTGCTGTCAAATGTGATTCTTTTTGATCTAATTGAAATCTAGCACACAAGAAAACACTAAATATGATATCGGATTAATTAGCAGTCAAGTAAAGTAAAGATCCAATTATCCCTCTAAATTTCTTTTGATTAACAGATTTTTCCTTAGGGTCTTTATCCAACTGAACTGAGGAACTCATTGGTGTACTAACAAATTTAGCAATGTCCATTTCATATTTTTTGAGGATGTCCTTAAGATATCTAAATTGTCTAAGAAAAGTACCCTCCTCAATTTGCTTAATGCTAAAGCATAGAAAGTAACTTAAATCTTTCATTAAACTCATCTCAAATTCACTACTCATTGTTTTAGAAAATTGATCACAAAGATTTTTATTTGAAGATCCAAAAATGATGCCATTCACATAGATTTGTACAATGAGTATATCCTTTCCAAATTTCTTCAAAAAGAGTGTTGTATCCACACTTCCTTTTTCAAATGATCTTTTAAGTAGGAAGGTGCTCAACCTCTCATACCAACCCTAGGTGCCTATTTCAATCCATATAATACCTTTTTCAACTTAAAAACATGATTTAGGTATTAAGAATTTTCAAATCCAGGTGGTTGTTCTACAAAAATATCTTCATGAATAACCCTATTTAAAAAGGTACTTTTCACATCCATTTGAAACAATTTTAATCCTCTAAAACAGGCAAAAGCTAACAAAATTCTAATTACTTTAAGTCTAGCTACAGTGGCAAAAGTCTCCTCAAAATCAATCCCTTCAATCTGATTATACCCCTTAGCAACTAATCTAGCCTTATTCCTAATGACTACTCCTGAGTCATTTATTTTATTCTTGAATATCCACTTAGTTTCAACTATACTTTGATCCTTTGGCCTTGAACTTAATTCTCAAACTTTATTTCTTTCAAATTGATTTAACTCTTCTTTCATGGCCAAAATCCAAAATTCATCCAAAAGTGCTTGATCAATATTAGTGGATTCAATTGTTGAAATGAAGGCTGAATGATTAACTTCTTTGTTTAATCAATGCCTAGTCCTTACACCCTCACTAGGTTCACACCAATTATCAACTCATTAGTCTGGTTTTTGGAAAATCTCTAGGCAGAGGATTTTCTAACTCAAAATTTTCTTCCAAATTTGTTTTATCAATCTTTTGGGAACTATCCTCAATCTCATCTTCTATAATTTTTGGTTCTTCCAAATTTCCAGATTCATCAAAAACAACATGTCTAGTCTCCTCAATTCTCAAAGTTTTTCTATTGAATACTCTATAAAATTTTCCTACACTTGAGTATTCAACAAAAATTCCTTCATCAGATTTCGGATCAAATTTTCCTAAGGCAAAATTTCCATTTGTTATATATGAACACCTTGAAACCAAAAACATGCAAATGAGATAAATTTGGTGTTATACCCTTTAGCAACTCATAGGGTGTTTTATTTAAATTTGATCTCTCATTCACCCTATTCAGAACATAACATGTAGTGATAACCGCATCAGCCCAAAAATATTTTGGAAGTGAGTATGCTGCCAACATTGCTCAGGCGGCTTCTATTAATGTTCTATTTTTTCTTTCGACTATCTCCTTTTGCTGCGGGGTTTTAGGTACAGAAAAGTTGTAATCAATTTCATTCTCCTTACAAAAATCCTCAAATTGTTATTTTCAAATTCTCCTCTATGATCACTTTGAATAGTTATGATTTCACACCCAAGTTTTCTTTGAATACAAGTCAAAAAATTCATAAATTTCTCAAATGATTCACTCTTATGAAATAGAAATCTAACCCATATGAATCTAAAGTAATCATCCACAATCACAAATCCGTATACCTTCCCTCCTAGACTCACAGTTCCAACTGGTCCAAAAAGATCCATAAGCAAAATCTCCAATGGTTTACTAGTTCTAAGATCCTTATTGGATTGAAAAGAGGACTTCACTTGTTTACCTAATTGACATGCATCACAAAGGTGGTCCTTAGTAAAGTCTAGTTTTGTTATACCTCTCACTAAGTTATTTTGAGTAATTCTCCTAAGATTTTTCATGCTAGAATGATAAATGTTGAAAGTCTTTCAATAAGAATTAGGATGTTAAGCCTAATTAAATGTCCCACGGCTAACCAAGAGGGAGGTGAATTGGTAATTACAAAATTTTATCCCTCTTTTTATAATTTTAGAAAACAATGATTTAATTTTTGAGTTTTTCTAGAAAATAATTTTCAACCACAAAGTTTATATACAAAATGTAAAAATGCAGTGAAAAATAAAAGACATCAAAATTTACAGTGGTTCGATCAAAACTAGACCTACATCCACTCCCCGGAGGCACCCTTCGAGTATTACACTAATACCACTAGTGACTCTCCTTTTACACCAACAGCAAGGCAGAGAAGTCTTTACAAACTCTTTTCACCACTACCTGGTGCGGTAGAGAACC
Organism: Dendrobium nobile; assembly: GCA_022539455.1. Classification (NCBI taxonomy): domain Eukaryota; kingdom Viridiplantae; phylum Streptophyta; class Magnoliopsida; order Asparagales; family Orchidaceae; genus Dendrobium; species Dendrobium nobile. The sequence goes on along the minus strand of CM039721.1, from coordinate 7,384,624 downwards.
GTCGTCCTTTCACACTCCCCCAATATCGGCAGAGAACCGTTCGTCCTTTAACACTATCCCCATTATTGGCAGAGTACCGTTCATCCTTTCACACTATCCCTAGTGTTGGCAGAGTACCGTCCATCCTTTCACACTATCCCTAGTGTTGGTAGAGTACCGTCCGTCCTTTCACACTCTCCTAGTGTGGGCAGAGAACCCGCGGCTGTTCATACTTTCCAAATGTCGACAGAGAACCGGATCTCCTTAAAGATCTTCTTCAAAAGTCTAATCTAAAAGAAAAGAGAGAAGAGTGAAGTAATCTCAAACTTAAAAAGTAGAAACTCTTACCCTTGAGTACCAAGTGAAACCTTCATGCTCCAATGGCAAGAAATCTCCTTCAAATGCTCTCTCACACTCTCTCCTTGACTCTCTTCTCAATAGGCACGAAGATTATTAAGCAAAAAGATTAAGTGTCAATTTAGAATGGCCTATATATAGAAGAGATAAGAAAAACCATCTAAAAATGGCAAATTTCAAGTTATCATGCTAAGGATCGTCCCGTACGATTGAAAATCATCCCTGACAATTTTACTTAAAAGCCTAGGAAACGAACCTAATGTATATGTGTACGAAATTACTTCGTACACGCTGATCGTCCCGTACAAACCAAGTTCGTCCGGTATGAACGGCTATCACAAGGTGGTTCCCAAAACTGTAGAACGAGATCAAAAAATTGTCTAAGTCAGTTCTATCATCCTGGGACGAATATATTTCGTCTGGATAAAATTTTTACAGAGCCCAAGACATCCTGAGATGAAAATGATTTTGTTTGGATGAAATTTTTACAGAGCCTAGGTTGTCCGGGGACGAAGATACTTCGTCCAGGACGATCAGGAGTAAGAAAAATTTTTTCATAGTTTCTGTTCGTTCCATGTGCTCTTTCTAGGAGATAACTGTCTGATCGTCCCGTACGAACAAAAATCATCCCGTACGATCAGTTTAAAAAATTTAAGATCTCCTTAAGTATGTGTGTATGTTTTTATTCACTCAATTACAATCACTCCCTTTCAATTCAAATAATATTTATATGCTTCAAATTTGCAAAGAATTTCTTGTTGAAATTGATTTGAAGTCTTTGTGATCAGCAGTTTAATTCACCTGAAATATTAGTACACATAAGAGCAAATACAAATTTTCCATAAAGTGTTAGGAGATAACTACACATAAAATAATAATATTTAAAATCATCAAAACTATACAAGTTGCAAGAATATAAAATATGCAAATAGCAACTCTCTTAACAATCTCCCCCTTTTTTATGATGGCAAAACAATTTTTGTTTGTAAGACTTCGAATTTTAAGAATCTCTTAAATTCTCTCTGAATTAATGAATACATGAAAATAAGGAGGAAATTTAAACTAAAGAAATTTTTTTGTTTTCCAAAATTTTTACACACAAAACACACAAAAAAATACGGAAAACCCAAGATCAAAACACAAGAACAAGATAAACAATTTTTCATAAATAAAACATCTAAATATCAAGATACAAGAACAATACAAATAATTTCTCTCCCTTTTTGACAACAACAAAAAGTGAAGAAGAAATAAGACAAAAAATATAAGTAATCATATGAAATTAATTTGATAATTTAACCTTGAAGGTGATTGATATAAGATATGCAAATAAAAATTAAAACATTAGACAAATTATAGAAATTCATAGAATTTAAGAAGTGATATAACATTGAAACTAAGAAGAATTTATCAAAGTCATGAGTCAATTTAGACATTTAGATAAAGAAAATCATTGCAATAAGGATGAATAATAAAATTATATATTTTAAATTTTAATAAATATAAATAAACATAAGATCAATTTGAATTAAGAGATTAAAAGAGTCCAGAAAGAAGTAACTACCCCATGTGGCAATTTGCACATCTTTTTCAAATTTTTGGCACATTTTTGTGCATCTTTTTACTTTGGGCTTATTTTGTACCTCTTTTTCACATTACGAAATTTTTGCGAATTCCTTTTGATTTTTGTACATTTGTACAATTTTCAAGAGTAATTGAATTCTTTCTAAAATCAATAATCTAAAATTTTAAATTTTTCTAAGTGCATAAATACTATTTGAAAAGTGAAATACAAAATAAAAAACATCTAAATTGCAATAATGATATTAAAAATAATGTAGTCTAAATGAGAGACATGAAATTGAAAAATCTTAATAATATCAAGTTATAATCATCACTTAAATTTAGAATAATTCGATTTTCTAATGAATTTAATTTTAATTTACAATTTAGGTTAAAGCACAATTAAGATTAAAAATCTAATGAAATTCATAAAGATCAATACACATTTTAAAAACAACTGAAAGCTAAAGCAAGAACAACATATATTGATATCAATTAAGGATTTTACAATCATAATATGATATTAATACATAAACAAAAGAAAAGATACAATCAACTTCCTAAAACATAATCAAACTACAGAAAGACATACATAAAAACAACCACTACAATCATTGAGGACCCTGATCTGGAGGAGGAGGAACACCACCAAAGAAGTTATAATATGAACTCATTAACATCACATTGGTGTTAATATCATTTAACTGCTCTTTCATGTAACCAATGTCACTTTGCTGTTGCTAAAATTGAGCCTCAATAAGATCAAAGCATTGATCAAAATGAGTCTCAAGTCTATCAGATCTTTCAACCAAATTCTGATAATTTTGTTGATCAGTAGGTGCAGGTGCTCCTGCTTGTTCTTCCTCTGAATCACTAGCAACATGTGATTTACCTTTATCTTCCTTGAAGATCACTCTAAATGACACATCATTGTAGTAGAACGGTTCTTCATACTCTTGATCATGATGCACTAAGTTGTATTTCTTCTCCAAGGCATACGTGACTAAGTGACCTAAAGCAATATTTCTTTTTCTTTTTTGATCTGCATGGCCAATTTCAGAAAGCCCATAAAGGTAGTCTAAGATAAGTTGGGCTTCATCAATAGGCTTTTCGTTCATGATTAGGAAAGTCACTAAGGAAAGAAGAGGGGTAATATTAACTCTATCACCAGCTATTGGAATTATTGAAGTTCTAAGAATGTGCTGGATGATACGTGCATTTTGGAGAAGACCGAAAACTCTATCCACATGGTCAGTTAAACCATTTCCTCTAATCGCCCTATTGATTTCATACCCTTTATATTGATCAGAGGTAATTAAAGTATGGGCTCTTTCTCCCTCAGTTCTCAAATTTAGAAAGGCACCTAAGTCATGCTTGGTGATTTCTATATTTAGTTTGAAAACATAAGAGCGAATAGTGGAGTGATCATAGTTAAAAGACATGTTGGCTAAGAAGTAGTGAAAAGTCTCCTTGTTGTAGAGGTGGATGAGTGTGAGAATGAAGCCAAATTGAGTGGAAGTGAACAAGTGCATTACCTTAAAGGTAATTTCATATTATATTAAAATTTGAGAAGGGGTAATTTTCGCAGAAGCAAACCTAGGAAATGAGTCTTTATTTGCTTTGGACAAGAAGTTCTCGGACGTATTCCTATGAGGTTTCTTTGCTAGGATCTTTTGATGCTTGCTAGAACTTGACATTGAGAGATCTAGAACACGAAAGGGATTAAAAATGATGTTTAGAAGTGTGATTGTTGAGTTAGAAAGCCCTTTTATTTAAAGAAAATTGTACATTCGTACTGGACGAAACATTTCGACCAGGACGAAAATTTATGTTCGTCCTGTACGAAACATTTTCGTACAGACGATCGAATTCGTCCAAAACAAAACGGCTTTTCGTAATCAACATAACTTATGATGCGTCCTTTCGTACAGACTTTTGACCAGTCTGATCGTATAGACAAACTCGTTTTCGTCCAGACGATTAATATTTATGATCATTTTAATGACAATTAAAACCATCCCCTGCATTGAACCGCCACATGTTCGTCCAGACGAACTAAAAGTTTGTACAGACGAAGTTCAAATTTAAAAATCACACTATCTATTTAACCATTTTTCCCATTCGATGCACAGTTAAAAATAAATTTCATCCCAGATAATCATGACGATCGTACAGACAAAGTGACATTAAAAACTGAAAAACTGCACGAATTAGTTCCAAAATCTGACAGTTTCATGCACTTCAACACATCGTCCCGTACGAAATAATTTCATCCCGGACGATCAACACTCAAAATTTTTTGAATTTTTGTATTTTAATCAAAACAAACACATGAAACACATAAAATACAATGAACAACGAAAATGTACAGATTAAAAAAAAATAAAACAAACTCAAAAATACAAAAAATCACAAAAACATAAACTATGAAAACAAACACCAATGTTGCAAAAATATTTTTATTTAAGCATTCAAATATATCACACCAAGTCTTGTTCTTAATGCACTGAAAGTATAAAAGGCTAAGGGTTTTGTAAAAATATCTGCAAGTTGATTTTCAGTAGAAACATGTGTGAGTTCAATTTCTCCTTTGGATACATGATCCCTTATGAAATGATGCCTTATGACTATATGTTTGGTTCTTGAATGTTGAATAGGATTTTTGGAAATGCAAATAGCACAAGTGTTATCACAATAAATTGGAATAGTACCTATAGTTAATCTTAAATCAATCAATTGTTGTTTCAACTAAAATACTTGTGCCACACAACTTCTTAAAGCAATGTATTCAACTTCTGCAGTAGATAGGGCTGCTGAATTTTATTTTCTACTGGACCAAGACACTAAAGAATTTCTAATACATTGACATGTTCTAGAAGTGCTTTTTCAATCCACCCTACAACCTACAAAGTCAGAATCTAAATAGCCAATTATTTCAAAAAAAGTGCTAAACTTAAGATTCTAAATTCCTAAGTTCTGAGTTCCTAACAGATATGTTAAAATCCTTTTCACTGCTGTCAAATGTGATTCTTTTGGATCTGATTGAAATCTAGTACACAAGCTTGATATCGAGTCGGCTAGCAGTCAAGTAAAGTAAAGATCCAATTATCCCTCTAAATTTCTTTTGATTAATAGATTTTTCCTTAGGCTCTTTATCCAACTGAACTGAGGAACTCATTGGTGTACTAACAGATTTTAGCAATGTCCATTTCATACTTTTTGAGGATGTCCTTAAGATATCTAAATTGTCTAAGAAAAGTACCCTCCTCAATTTGCTTAATGCTAAAGCATAGAAAGTAACTTAATCTCTCATTAAACTCATCTCAAATTCACTACTCATTGTTTTAGAAAATTGATCACAAAGATTTTTATTTGAAGATCCAAAAATGATGCCATTCATATAGATTTATACAATGAGTATATCCTTTCCAAATTTCTTCAAAAAGAGTGTTATATCTACACTTTCTTTTGAAATGATCTTTCAAGTAAAAAAGTGCTCAACCTCTCATATCACACCCTAGGTGCCTGTTTAAATCCATATAATGCCTTTTTCAACTTAAAAATATGATTTGGGTATTTAGAATTTTTAAATTCAGGTGTTGTTCTACAAAAACATCTTCTTGAATTACCACATTTAAAAATACACTTTTCACATCCATTTGAAACAATATAAATCATCTAAAACAGGCGAAGGCTAACAAACCTTAATTTCTTCAATTCTAGCTACAGGGGCAAAAGTCTCCTCAAAATCAATCGCTTCAATCTGATTATACCCCTTCGCAACTAATCTAGCCTTATTCCTAATGACTACTCCTGAGTCATACATTTTATTTTTGCATACCCACTTAGTTCTAACTACACTTTGATCCTTTGGCCTTGAAGTTAATTCCCAAACCTTATTTCTCACAAATTGATTCAACTCTTCTTGCATGGCCAAAATTCAAAATTCATCCAAAAGTATTTGATCAATATTAGTGGGTTCAATTATTGAAATGAAGGCTGAATGATTGACTTCTTTATTTAATCCATGCCTAGTCCTTACACCCCACTAAGTTCACCAATTATCAACTCCTTTGGGTGGTTTTTAGAAAATTTCAAATCTCTAGGCAAAGGGTTTTCTATCTCTAAATTTTTTTCCAAATTTTCTTCCAATCCTTCTTCCAAATTTTCTTCCAAATTTATCTTATCAATCTTTTGGGAGTTGTCCTTAATCTCATGTTCTATAACTTATGGATCTTCCAAATTTCTAATTTCATCAAAAACAGTATGTGTGGTCTCTTCAATTTTCAAAGTTCTTTTATTGAATACTCTAAAAGATTTTCTAACACTTAAGTATCCAACAAAAATTCTCTCATATGATTTTGGATCAAATTTTCCTAAAGCAAAATTTTCATTTCTATGAATGAACACCTTGCAACCAAAAACATACAAATGACTCAAATTAGGTGTTCTACCCTTAAGAAACTCATAGGGTGTCTTATTTAATTTAGATCTCACATTCACCCTATTCAGAACATAACATGCAGTGCTTACCGCCTCAGCCCAAAAATATTTTGGAAGTGAGTATTCTGCCAATATTGCTCAGGCGGCTTCTATTAATATTCTATTTTTCCTTTCGACTACCCCATTCTGCTGTGGGGTTCTAGATGAAGAAAAGTTGTGATCAATTTCATTTTCCTTACAAAAATCCTCAAATCGTTTATTTTCAAATTCTCCTCCGTGATCACTTTGTATATTTATGATTTCACACCCAAGTTTTCTTTGAATCGAAGTTGCAAAATTTCTAAATTCCTCAAATGATTCACTCTTATGAAATAGAAATCTAACCCATGGGAATCTAGTGTAATCATCCACAATCACAAATCCGTATACTTTCCCTCCTAGACTTACAGTTACAACTAGCCCAAAAAGATCCATATGTAAAATCTCATATGGTTTACTAGTTCTAAGATCCTTATTGGTTTGAAAAGAGGACTTCACTTATTTACCTAATTGACATGCATCACAAAGGTGGTCCTTAGTAAAGTCTAGTTTTGGTATACCTCTCACTAAGTCTTTTTGGGTAATTCTCGTTAGATTTTTCATGCTAGAGGGACAAAGTCTCCTATGCCAAAGCCATGACTCATTAGATACAGTTTTCAAACAAAAAGCAGTAGGAGTATGAAAGCAATTCAAATCTAGCATATAAATATTGTTTACTCTTTTTCCATTCAAAACGTCTTTACTATTTAGGCTTAATATGCAGCTTGTAGGAAAAAATTTAACACAATACCCTTTATCCCATAGCTGACTTATACTTAACAAATTATGTTTTAATCCTTCTACCAATATCATATTTTCTATGAAATAGTTCTTAATATTACCAATGATACCTGACCCAATCACCTTCCTTATGGTGTTATCTCCAAGTGTAACCTTTCCTCCACTCCTGGCTTCTAGCGAAATGAATTGTGTAGAATCTCCAGTCATATGCTTTCAACATTCGTTATCCCGGTACCATAACGAGGCCTTGTGTGAGAGCCACCCTACAAAAATATCAAACGTTAGACTTGGGAACCCAAACAAGTTTGGGTTCTCCTTTTGGAAATTTATAAAGAGATGCATGTATGATATGTCTAGAGGTATGAATCTTAGGTTTCCCCACCACCTAATTTTTTATCTTCGAAGTACAGGTGTGACCTATGTGTCCAATCAATCCACAAATATTGCATTTAACATTAGGAAAAGGTTTTCTAAGTCTTTTACCATTCATTTAAATTTTTAGGGATTGCATAAATTTTGGATATAAAATAGTATTAGTGAAATCTTCATGTTTTGGAGGTATCCTATTATCCTCGAGAGCTTTTATCTTCAAAATATAAAATAAATTCATATCTTTCAATATCCAATTTGTATAATTTGATCTATAAAGTTTGCTCTCTGATTCATCCTTAAAATTTTTAAAATCTTTCTCAAGTTTTCCAAAGGATGATTTATAACATTCAAGGTTCTTATTCAAGTCATCAAACTCATCAAGTAATTTTATGGTGTTACTATCAATTAAAGCATGATCATTCCCAAGGATCTCATGTTCCTTTTTAGGTTCTTCCAATTCCAAACTAAGGCTAGCATGCATTTTCTTTATTTTTCTATATGCTTCATGCATGTGTTCAGAAACTTCAAAAATTTCATCATAAGTTAAGTCACATACCTCTTCTTGATCAACCATGTCAGTCATTAAGCAAAGATTAGTAACTTCATCTTCTTTTTCTGTCTCTAACAAATCTGAAGCTGAGTCCACCCAAAATGCTCGTTGGAACTTCTTCTTGCCATTCTTCACAAATGGTTTCTCCTCTACCTTATCCTTGCTAGGATTGGCTTTGAGTAATGGGCACTCCATCTTTATATGTTTAGGTTTCCTGCATTCATAGTAAATAACTTCATTAGAAACTCTTGCATTTCTATTAAACTTACCTATATTCCATTGCTACCGTCTCTTCTACTTCCACTTCAAAAAGCTTATGTATTGTCTAGTCATTAAAGCGATGTCATCTTTATCCTTAGGTTATGAGTGTTCACTCTCAGACTCTTCCACATTCAGTGCTATATTATTTTCCCTTCGTGCTTCACCTGCATCAACCTTTATTTGGCTAACTCCTTGCTCTTAAGCAATTAGCGAACCAAGAATATTATCAATAGAATAAATGTTTAAATCCTTAGACTTTGTAATTGCAGTAATTTTAGCATCATAAGCAGTAGGTAAGCAACATAAGATCTTATTAACTATTTCAGTATTTGTTAACTTTCTACCTAATGCATGCAAAGAGGTGACAATTTGTGTGAATCTTGTGTACATATCAGAAATGGATTCATTTGGTTTCATGCAAAACAGTTCATAATCATGCAACAAGATATTAAGTCTAGATTGCTTAACCTCAGTAGTCCCCTCATATGTTATACAAAGTCTATCCCATATGTCATTTCCACTTTTACAAGTAGAAACTCGCATGTAGTCTTCTGATTTTAAAGCACAAAAGAACTATTCAAACATTTAGCATTTAATTGTGTTAAGTCATGTTCTTCTATTGTCCAGTCCATAAAAGGTGTTTCAACTCTAACTCCATTAACTAATCTAGTTGGTTTTGTATAGCCTTTTTGAACTAAGATCCACATACGATAATTTAGCAACTGTAAAAATGTAGACATGCGTGTTTTCCAAAAATCAAAAGGAATATTGTCGAACACTGGAGGTCTAGTTATAGAAAAACCCTCACGTGTATTTTTATTTCCAAATGTAGCCATCTATGTTTATCAAAAAGTATTCTAAACTTATGATTTTGAAACAAAGCTCTGATACCACTTGTTGAAACTCGTTAAATAAGAATTAGGATGTTAAGCCTAATTAAATATCCCACGGCTAACCAAGAGGGGGGGCTGAATTGGTAATTAAAAAATTTTATTCCTCTTTTTATAATTTTAGGAAACAACAATTTAATTTGTGAGTTTTTCTAAAAAATGATTTTCAACTACAAAATTTATATACAAAAAGTAAAAATGCAGCAGAAAAAAAAAGACACCAAAATTTATAGTGGTTCAGTCAAAACCAGACCTACATCCACTCCCCGGAGGCACCCTTCGAGTATTGCACTAATACCACTAGTGACTCTCCTTTTGCACCAACAGCAAGGCGGAGAAGGCTTTACAAACTCTTTTCACCACTACCCGGTGTGGCAGAGAACCATCGTACTTTCACACTCCCCCGATGTCGGCAGAGAACCATTCGTTCTTTAACACTATCCCCAGTGTTGGTAGAGTACCGTTCATCCTTTCACACTACCCCCAGTGTTGGCAGAGTATCGTCCGCCCTTTTACACTATCCCCAGTGTTGGCAGAGTACCGTCCGTCCTTTCACACTCTCCTAGTGTGGGCAGAGAACCCTTCATCCTTTCACACTCTCCTAGTGTGGGCAGAGAACCTATGTCTGTTCACACTTTCCAAGTGTCAGCAGAGAACCAAATCTCCTTGAAGATCTTCTTCACAAGTCTAATCTAAAAGAAAAGAGAGAAGAGTGAAGTAATTTCAAACTTAAAAAGTAGAAACTCTTACCCTTGAGTACCAAGTGAAACCTTCACGCTCCAATGGGAAAAAATCTCCTTCAAATGCTCTCTCACACTCTCTCCTTGACTCTCTTCTCAATAGGCATAAAGAACAATAAGCAAAAAAGATTAAGTGTCAATTTAGAATGGCCTATATATAGAAGAGACAAGAAAAACCATCTAAAAATGGCAAATTTCAAGTTATCGTGCTTAGGATTGTCTCGTACGATCGAAAATTGTCCCGGACGATTTTACTTAAAAGCCTAGGAAACGAACCTAATGTATATATGTACAAAATTACTTCGTACACGCTGAACATCCCGTACGAACCAAGTTCATCCGGTACGAACTGTTATCACAAGGTAGTTCTCAAAAACTGCATAACGAAATCAAAAAACTGTCTAAGTCGGTTCTATCATCCTGGGACGAATATGTTTCATATGGACTAAATTTTTACAGAGCCCAGGCCGTCCTTGAACAAAAATGATTTCATCTGGACGAACTTTTTATAGAGCCTAAGTCGTCCCGGGACGAAGATATTTCATCCTGGACGATCAGGAGTTAGAAAAATTTCTTTGCAGTTTCTGTTCGTTCCATGTGCTCTTACTAGGAGATAACTGTCTGATCGTCCCGTAAGAACAAAAATTGTCCTGTACGATCAGTATAAAAAATTTAAGATCTCCTTAAGTATGTGTGTGTGTATTTTTATTCACTCAATTATAATCACTACCTTTCAATTCAAATAATATTTATAAGCTTCAAATTTGCAAAGAATTTCTTACTGAAATTGATTTGAAGTCTTCATGATCGAGAGTTTGATTCACCTGAAATGTTAGTACACATAAGAGCAAATACAAATTTTTCATAAAGTTTTAGGAGATAACTACATATAAAATAATAATATTTTAAATCATCAAAACTATACAAGTTGCAAGAATGTAAAACATGCAAATAACAACTCTCTTAACAATAAAGTTTCCTATGCCAAAGCCATGACTCATCCGATATAGTTTTCAAACAAAAAGTAGTAGGAGAATGAATGTAATTCAAGTCTAACATATAAACATTGTTTACCTTTTTACCATTCAAAACATCTTTACCATTTAGGATTAATATGCAGCTAGTAGGAAAGAATTTCACATGATAACCTTTGTCACATAGCTGGCTTATACTTAATAAATTATGCTTTAAGCCTTCTACCAATAACACATTTTTAATGAAAAAGTTCTTAATATTTCCAATAATACTTGTCTCAATCACCTTCCTTGTGGTGTTATCTCCAAGTATAACCTTGCCTCCACTCCTGCTTCCAGTGATATGAATTGTTAAGTATCTCCAGTCATATGCTTTGAACATCCGCTGTCCAGGTAAGATATGCTCTCACGAGGTCTTATGTGAGAGCCACCCTGCAAAAATATTAAACGTTAGACCTGGGAACCCAAACAAGTTTGGATTCACCTTTTGGCAATTTATAAAAAGATGCATGTATTATTATGTTTAGGTTTATGCATCTTAGGTTTCCACTACAAATAGTTTTTCATCTTCGAAGTTACAGGTGTGAGCTATGTGTCCAATCAATCCACAAATATTACATTTGATTGTAGGAAAAGGGTTCCTAAGTCTTCTACCATTCATTTGTCTACTTAAGGATTGCATAAATTTAGGATACAAAATAGGATTAGTGAAATCTTCAAGTTTGGGAGGTATCCTATTATCCTCGAGAGTTTTTATCTTCAAAATATAAAATTAATTCATATCTTTTAAAAATCAGATTTGAATAATTTGATTTATAAAGTTCGCTCTATAATTCATCCTTAAAATTTTTTAAATCTCTTTCAAGTTTTGCATAGGATGATTTAAAACATTCAAGGTTTTTATTAAAGTCATCAAACTCATCTAGTAATTTCATGTGATTATTATCAATCAAAGCATGATCATTCTTAAGGATTTCATGTTCCTTCTTAAGTTCTTTCAATTCTAAACTAAAGCTAGAATGCATTTTCTTCATTTTCATATATGCTTCATGCATGTGTTCAAAAACTTCAAAAAGTTCATCATAAGTTAAGTCACATACCTCTTCTTGATCTGATTGATCAAGATTGTCAGCCATTAAGCATAGATTAGTGACTTCCTCTTCCTTTTCTGTCTCTAACAAGTCCGAAGCTGAGTCCGCCCAAAATGCTCGTTGGAACTTCTTCTTGCCCTTCTTCATAAATGGTTTCTCCTCTACCTTCTCCTTGTTAGGATTGACTTTGAGTAATAGGAAATCCATCTTTATATGTCCAAGTTTCCTATATTCATAGCAAATAACTTCATTAGAAACCCTGACATTTCTATTAAATTTACCTATATTCCATTGATGGCCTCTCTTTTGCTTCCTCTTTAGAAAGCTTCTGAATTGTCTAGTCATCAATGTGGTGTCGTCTTCATCCTCAGGTTATGAGTGTTCACTCTCCGACTCTTCCACATTCAGTGCTATATTTTTCTCCCTTTATGGTTCAGCTGCATCAACCTTTCTTTGGCTAACTCCTTACTCGTAAAAAATAAACAAACCAAGAAGACTGTCAATAGAGTAAATATTTAAATCCTTAGACTCTATAATTACAATAATTTTAGCATCATAAGTAGTAAGCAAGCAACGAAGAATCTTATTAATCATTTCAGCATTTGTTAACTCCCTACCCAATGCATGCAAAGAGGTGACAATTTGTGTGAATCTTGTGTACATATCAGAAATGGATTCATTTGGTTTCATGTGAAACAATTCATAATCATGCAACAAGATATTAATTCTAGATTGCTTAAACTCATTAGTCCCCTCATACGTTATACAAAGTCTATACCATATATCATTTCCACTTTTGCAAGTAGAAACTTCCATGTAGTCTTCTGATTTTAAAGCACAAAAGAAACTATTCAAGCATTTGGAATTTAGTTGTGCTAAGTCACGTTCTTCTACTGTCCAGTCCGTAAAAGGTGTTTCAACTCTAACTCTGTCAACTAATCTAGTTGGTTTTGTATACCCTTCCTAAACTAAGATCCACATACGGTAATCAAGTGACTGTAAAAATATTAACTAGTTGAAATATTTGAACTGTGATTGGTTCATCACCTATTTTCCTTTAAAACTGCTTTGAATAACTTCAAATAATTTTTTTATTTTCCATCATCGAAAAGGGGGAAATTGTTGCGAATCTATTTTTTTAGGAAATATAATTTTGATGATAGCAAACACTTCAGTTTCTTTACGACTGCCTTACCTACTAACATTTCAGGTCTACAAAATCAGACTGCAATTTGAATCAGCTCAAAATTGGGTAGACTAGGTTTGAGTCACTTTGTAAACTTTTCCTTTTCTTTAGTCTATTGTAAATAATATGGTTCCTGATGCTAAGTAACCTTGCACACACACACTTGGGGGAATTTTTTAACAGTTTTTAGAGTTCTCTGTTTTTGCTCACATCATCCGGGATGATCCAGAAATCATCCTGGATGATCGGTTAAAAATAGAAACCCTAATTAGGGCATCTTGGTTAAGGCAGCCGTCATTAAGCTCATTGTCCTGGACGATATTAGTATCGGTCGGGACGATAGGATCAAATCAGAAAGAATCAGTCACCAGATCTATTTAGGTATTATTTATTTTAGGATATCGTCAAGGACATCGGACTGGACGATTCAACATAATTATGCCTAAATTAATCTTGTAATTAAGGAAAGCAATTAAGATTTAATTGCTCAATCATATCATCCTGGACAATCACAGGAACAGCCGGGACTATCAGTTCAAAAAACCTTAGTTGACCCTGGATAATCAAACATCGACTAGCTACTATTCAAGACGATGCTCTAGACGATTTTCATGGATTTGAATTAATCATTCGGGATGATCATGAGATCCTCCTTGAAGATCAAGCTATTTTTCCATCACCTAGACATCCATTTAGTGCGATTGTCTGGATGATATTCAATGATTTATACTAATTTTACAGGACAATATACTATCGTTATGGATGATATGAACAAAAACCTTCTGATCGTCCCAAATCGTCCTGGCTGATTGAGCTTGATTTGTACTGATTATATAGGAAGATATTTATATCGTCCTGGATGATAAAGTTGGTTTGTCGCAATTAAGAGCTATTTTGAATCTCTTCTATTTTAGAACTCTTGTTCCTTTGAAGAGAGTATCTTTTGCTACTATTCTAACCTGAGAGAGCCAAGAGGAGAGGGAGAGCAAGGGAGAGAGAGAAGATCTTGTGAGGGAGAGTTTGTGAGGGGTTTCACAAAGGTTGCTCCAAGTAAGAATGTGTCGTCATCTTCTCCAATCACATCCTTAGTTCTTTGAGGGTTCTAAAGAGGTCTATTTCAGCATCTGATCAAGGTTCTCTGCCTCACTTAGGTTGGTGGAAAGGAGGTTTGTAAGGGCTTCTCTGCCTTACTGTGGGTGAAAAAGGAGACACACTGAGTTTTAGTACAATACTCAGAGGGCGTCTCCGGGGAGTGGACGTAGGTCGGGTTAACCGAACCACTATAAATTTATGTGTTCTTTATTACTGCTTCGACATTTAAATTCTGCACTTTATTTTTTGTGGTTGTTGACCTTATATTTCCCCAGACCTAGGCCCTACGCCAACCAGGTTGACCATGTCAACCTGAGTTGACCCAGTGGATCCTTTTGAGCATAAATTCAATTCAAACCCATTTTGAGCTCGAACCTTTATTCCTTTTGATCTATTTGAATAGCTTGACCAAGTCAAACCTTGACTTGGTCAACCCAATTCTTAAATAGGTCAAAATGACCTATTTAAACTCATTAAGAGCCCTTTTAATGCATTTAAAAGCCTCCTTTATGATTCTAAATTCAAGACAACATCCAATCTCTCTAATTTCCCTCCTAATTTACTTGAGATTTGATCCAAGCCATTGATCTTGGACCTAAGTCTTTAAATATTGTTTTTAGGGTTCCAAAAAGGAGACATTTTACAAGAACCCTATGGCTAGATGTTCTCATCCTGAGATATTTGGTGTGAGAGCTCCCCTAGGATCCCTCTCCCTTTCACAAGCCAAACTCCATCGATCAGGGCCGCCGCTGGCGATATCTCCGGCGACCTATGACCAAGAACCTTCCAAGGCTTCTTCCCGATTATTGAGGATGATTCGAGGCTTGAGTTTAACATGAGAATTGTACGAGGACAGTCTACAAGCTCAACCGTATAGATATATTTTGAATCCACCGTGTGGATTAGGTAAAATCCTCAACTCTAGACTAGAACACTTAGATCAATTTAGCTTTTTGTATAGCGTGTTTTAGATCGTAAAAACTATTCCCCATGAATTCTCTTCATGCATAGATCTCCTGTTTATAATTTTGTTCGAATTGGTGCACCAATTGAGACATATTAGCAAAAATAGCTTTAGGGTGTTGGTATACACACTGCTGTAACGGTGCCGGGTTAGGACCATTGATCTTGCGATCAATGGTTGCGATCGCGCCATTTCGAGTGAGGATCCAACCGCGGGAGCCTCCGGTTGAAGCGTGTTCATATACGGCTCAATCATAGCTGCTCATTCTAACCCGCGCTCAATCGGAAGGAGGCGTCTAGGTGCTAACGTTGCTAAGTCGAACCCGCGTTGGTCCCGCCACTCGGAATCATGGCCCAATGATTGGCGGCGGTGCCAATCATTGCCCATGATTGGCACGTCGCCTCAGTGGACCGTGGATCTAATACCGCACTGCAAATTGTTATCCCGTGGAATTTTCTTGATTTTTTTTTTATTTAAATAGCTTTAAATGTTATTTAAACTTAAATATTCAAAATAAATTTAATTTTGCTCCTAAAAATAAGTATAATATATCATTTTGATCATATTTTAATCCTCTATAATTAAAAATTAATTTCAAATAAAAAAAATTTATATATTTTGTAATATTACAAAAATAGTAAAATGCAGCTTTTTCAAAATTACATTAGTATTTTATTTTTAATAATAATTATTATTATATTATTATTATCATTGTTATAATTATAGTTATTTATAATAATTATTATTTCAAATTATTTTGTTGCAGACTTAGTATTATTATAGTTATTATAATAATTATTATTCTTTTTTTTTATTATTATTAGATTTATTTTTAAAACTAACATTTCGATTATTATTATAATTATTACTATCATTATTATATTTGAAAAATTGTGTTTATTTATTTTAAGAAAACTTATTTTCTTTGTTTTATTATTATTTAATTTTAAATTTAAATAACTAAATAGTTTGTGTGATTATTTCAAATAACTTTATTTTCTATTATTAGATATATATATATATATATATATATATATATATATATATATATATATATATATATATATATATATATTCAAATATTTAAATTATTATCTACTTAAATTAAAATTAAAATATTTTGTGTTAGCAAAAATTATTTTAAATATTTTAAATTCAGTTACTTTAAGATTTATTTTTTCATATTTGTTTAATGATTATTTTTAAGTACTTATCATTTTAATTTTTTTTAAAATTATTTTAATGTAGGAAGCTTCAATAATTCATAACAAATTCTTTTTAAATTTGATTTTTGGGTATAATACTTTAAAATTTTTTGAAAAATATGTATTTTAATTTAAAATTATTTTCCTAGACTAATTTTTACTATTATGGCATATTCCTTTATTATATGATTATTTGATAATTTATATATTATTTAAATGATGATTATAATAATTATTTTCAAACCCTTTTTAAAACCTTTTTAGGGTGGTTAGTGGGTCTATCATATATTTATTTATTAAAAATTAATTTATTTTTAATTACCTTATTTTTCCAAAATTTTTATATTTATAAGTATTTTAAATTATTTTAAAATTACTTATATTTTAAAACCTAATTTTGGGAGATATATTATTTGTGAAATTTTAAACATAGATCATTCATGCGAATAACATTCATAGGGGAGGTGGATTAGTGGGTGATTGAGTCCCAGTCATTCACTAATCTCACCGATAAGCTTATTTAGTCTTTCATTTTATTGTACCTTACATGCATATGATGCACTAGCACTTAGCTTAGGCTCTCCTAGATTTAAGGACATAGTTTCTTTATTACTTTTGTGTATCCCCTTGCATTGTTACCTTGAGGGTTAGTTCAAAACTCAATTTAAACCTACTCAACGTAGTGACACCCTAAGGACAACAATTAAGGACTAGTATAACGATCTTAGAAAAATTTTAGGAGCTAGGGTAGATCCCTGATTGACATGAAAACTTCAAAATTTAAACTTAGTGACATCCTAAACCTCCCAAAATTTTCTAGGATATTTTTTAGGAGCTTTTAGACCCCTTAATTAACCAACCGTAAATTACCCAATAAATAGGGCCCTATAATTCCTAAAAATTGTAATAAATCCATTTTATATCAAACAATTACCCATAATAGCTTGAATTGTTCAGAATTCAGTGCTTAACTTTAGATGAATAGGTCCTCTTAGGCTAACCCTAATCTGACCCTTAATTTCAACTTTAATCAAAATTATAAATTTTCCCTTTTTAGATAATTAAAAATTATTAAAAATTCCAAATTTACCCAAAATACTTGGAAACACCTTCTTAGGTCGTTTATGACCTTTGGAGGTGATCCCAATTAGTTTGGAGCTAGTTTGGATAAAAATCATAAAATCACCGATAATTAGGCAGTTTTAATAATTCCCTTAATTGCTCAAAACTTGTTAAATTCATATCTATGAAAGGAAACTCCAATTCCAGCAAACTCAAAGCCTAACTACTTATCTTAAGGTCTAGTATTTACATAAAATGTTAGGAACCTCAAACCTTGCCTATTTTTTATAGTGATCATTTGGACACCCTCAGCCACCCGGGACTTTTCAAAATTAATTTAACATCAAATATTATAACCCTAAGCGTTTAAAATGGATCAACAAACTAAATTAACTAAAATAGATCTTAATTCATTAATATTTAAACTTTGAATAAATTTTCATTTTCTAGCCTTCAACAAACCTGAACTCTAGGCAACTTTAACTAACTACCCAACTTAGGATACACCCTAACCACACAAGACTTACACACACATATAATTGTTTGCTAGGTCACCACTTCTAGACTTAGGCAAGGCCAGTGTTTACTTTTCTATTGTGTGCCATGCTTTCCGATGATTTTACTGTATGTTGTTATGAATTGTTGATGTGTTTACTTACTTTTATTGCACTATGTGTTGATGTGATGAGCGTTAGATCTACCCTTAGGTTAGAGACGATATATATTGCTTTTCTTACAAGTGGCCATGCTCATGCAATGTTAAATGGGGCAAATGTCGTGATTTCTGATGTTGTTTTGTGTAGGTGCTTGCTCATCCCCCCTTAAATAAATGAGGGCTAAAAATTATAAAATAATAACTACTACAAGGCCTTCAGACACTGCCTAGCCCTCATAATTAAGAGCATGGCCATGTGTGGCTTCAATGAGTTATTTTATTCAAATATAAAACTACTTGGGATTTTTATTTGAATAACCTTGCAGGTGACTCTAGATTTATTGCTTTCCATTTATATAAAAATTTGTAATAATTATAAATAGTTGTGAAAATTAACTTTGAGTGTGAATATTCTTATCCAACTTGAATTCCAAAAGAAGAAGGCATCCTCATAGGGGAGAGTCTTCTTCCATTTGGAAGAGCGAGTTTGGATGGCTTTAAATATTCAAAGAGAAAAGGCAATACCCCTTTGAGGGGAGAATTGTCTCTTCATTTAGATATTCAAGCCACGACGAATCCGAGGAGTCTAAGGAGGAAAGATCCAAGGAGTCCAAGGAGGAGAATTCCTAGGAGTCTAAGGAGGAGAATTCGAAGGAGTCCAAGGAGAAGAAGTCCAAAAAAGTTAAAGACCTGAATACATAGTATCCTACTCAAAGTCATTTGGGTCAGTCCTAGGCTTAAAAATTCAGGTTGTTGGCAGTGGTGCCTGACCACTTTACTTTTCTGCAGACCTTGGTTTGTAATTAAGGACAGTTGGCCTATGGACATTTATTTAATTAGTTGTTTTATTTATGCTGTGTGCCTCAAGGTTTACCTGCTTTTCATAGTTTATTGGCGATCTATATGTCATTTTTTTTGCCTGGATCTCGTTAGGGTCTTTAAGGATTAAAAATTCTACACATAATTAAAATTTAATATTTAACGTTTAAATAATTTAGAAACTTAACGACCTAGGGAACTTCCGAAATCATCTAGGGTCGCATGCATATTAATGCATTCCTCTCTTCTTCTAATAAGACAGCTCCTAGCCTGTGGGTAGAGTCCGGATAATCTAATCTATGAGGATGAAGTGCCGGACCTGGGGAGACACAATTTTTTCTAAAAAAATTATTTTATATTAACCATATTTTTAAATTCTAAAGCATACCTGATTCATATTTTCAACTAGCATGCATTGCATTAGAAATCAATTTAATTAAAACTTAATTATATTAGCTAGGAGCATTTATCCAACATAAGTCCGGGACCAATTAGGAAACTCTCTAGATGTCGGTCCTATTTCGAAAAACTAAACTACCCATCCATCTTTCATAAATGACTTGATAACATGGCTTTAAAGTGATTAGGTGGTTAGCTGACTCCCCAATCCAAGCAAGGGTAAGTCCAAGTGTTGCACTGCATTAGTTAGGATACGGGTCTTTGTGTGTGTAGAACACTAAATCCAATTTAGATTTAGGATTCGAGGCTACTACATTCGGTCGTAAAATGCATAAATAGTAGGTAAGTTCCCTTTTCCTTAGGGACTGTAAATCCTACTTATCCGCATCACACATATGAGGCCACTTCCATCCTTCTCTATCACATGTGTCGATTGCTTGATCTGCTTTCTCCAATTTCTCTTTAGTACCCTAGGTCTTCTGAATGCTGGTGTGAACTCCAAATGTGGATTGAGCCAAATTAAACTTTTCTTTCTTTTTAGTAGGACTTCATAGTCTACATCATCATGTCAATCCCACTTTAGAAGGGATAATGTATGATCCTTAATTGAGAGTTTTATCAGGTCTTGACCTGAGATATAATTAACCAAAGGGGCTTGCACCCCTAGGAAACTGAATTCCACATCTACTAAACCCCATCCGACCTGAAGTATCTGGTGGGGCAAACCTGTTGTGATTTAGGCCATATATATTATTACCCATCGAGGTGCATAGGCTAGAGCCACTATCCTCCATAGTTAATCATATGTATGGTCTAATCTTCCCTTCTATTGGCTTGGTTATATCGAGTGCAAAGGCCTACGATCATTTTTTCCTATGGGATAGTGCGGTTGTACCCTTTGCATTCAAACCCCATGAGCGGTGTTTCTTTCGAAGGTCCACAGGTTTCTAGCAATCACGGTGGGACCAGTTTCTCTCTGCATCTTTGGATAATATATTATCTTTTATTGTGTGTACTTCGGGATGGGTACTGCTTATATTATGTTCATCCCATTTTTAGTTAGGGTCTTTCCTTAGTTAGGATTCCTTCCTCTTATCCAGGATTTTACTCTACTCTACTTCTTTCCAGTCTTACAAGCAATTATGTCCATTATCCATCTTTATCAGATCCTTTCTTCTTTCTGGATTTTCATTCTAACTTACTTTTCAATTTCTTTTCTTGGAAGTAGTGTCATGTCTTCTTTCGCACCTTCCATGACTTTTAGCTTCGTCTTAGACGTACTGGTGACTCTTCCTGATACCCTGCTCACTAGTCCACCCGCTGAAGGGATCACTTTTGGTTCCTTCACTGACTCAGTGTTCGTCACTCTTGGTGGACCCACCTCAGCTGAGGCTATTGCATTATCTCCTCCCCCGAGGAGAGGACGTGCAGCCATGCGCCCTTTTGGATCTCTAGTTGGCCAGCGGATAGCCTAAGCACCTACTCATCCTGTTATTGTTCCTACGCAACTAGTACACCTTGTGGCTAGGTGACCAGTGCTTACGCCACTTCCAGTTCCCTCTGTTTTTCCTACGGTTAGGTGACTAGTGCTTGCCGCTCCTGTTGTACAAGTTATTTCGACCCCTTAGTGCTGGCAGCCTGCTGCTGTTACCATCGTCGTTCCGGTGAAGGTACCTCGAGTACGGGTTTCCTTTCCCACTTCCATTATTAAGAGGGGTTCCTAGACCGAGGTTCATTCACCCTCTTCTCATCAGGTTTCTGCTTTTACTCCGCTCTCTCACCCTAAGACTGTCGGGTAGACCTCGACTCTTCATGTTGTCCCTGTTCCCCCTACCACCCAGTCAGTGGGTTCAGATGTTCTGTCTTCCTCTACCTCCAGTCTTGGGAGAAGGGCCAGAAGGAATAAGAATAGGAGACTCCATCTGGCTGCATCCGAGGTAGATAGACAGCAGATGGCAGATGCGATAGCTCACCAGGAGCCTGTTCAGAGGAGAGTGGTTCCAAAGCAGCGGAGACCACGACCAGCTGCAGTTGCATCCACCTGTATGGAGCCCCACCATAGTAGGTGGTTTTGGAGACGATGGAAGACAGGCACCCCTATCGAGACAATTCAGCCAGTACTGTTGGCAGAGTTAGACAACTAGATGATGTAGTAGATCATATGGATGTAGCAATTCCTTCAAGGTCCGAGGCGGTCCTCATGACTTGTGATGAGGATGTAGTGCCTACTTCTAATGGATCATAAAATCGAGTGGAGACCACTTTACCTTCTAGCCCTCATAGGATCACTTCCCCTATGAGTCCTTACATAGAAGCACTCCACCGAGCCTTATCAAAGGATGACACACTAGAAGATGAGTCAGAGGAGGATGTACCAATACACTGGGTCTGTGTGATTACACATCAAGGTCACTCGGACGAGCATAGAAACCATGAGGATGAGGATGAGCAGAGAGATCCCGAGGTAGGAGGATCTCCTAGATCAGT
Source organism: Dendrobium nobile (assembly GCA_022539455.1). Classification (NCBI taxonomy): domain Eukaryota; kingdom Viridiplantae; phylum Streptophyta; class Magnoliopsida; order Asparagales; family Orchidaceae; genus Dendrobium; species Dendrobium nobile. Next base: position 7,362,716 of record CM039721.1, on the reverse strand, counting down.
AGCTATGGATGCCACAGTTTTACACTTATAGGCTCATATGATCGAGATGGCCAAGGCCATGGCAGCGATGACTTCCCAGTTGACTGCACTAGGGCTACACCCCAGATGATGGGCGTAGGTATTCCTACCACATCCAGAGACAAGCTAGTAGTACCTTCGGTTGCATTAGACCCTGTGAGAGTGGACAGGGCCAAGAGATCAGTTCCTGCAGCACCCATTATTATCTAGAGCAGCCAGCACAATTGTCAGCTGATCAGATTCAGGATTTGATTGCTCAGAAGGTAGAGCAGGTGATTTCCTCTAGGAAGATTGGAGAGGCAGTTGGTAGAGGGCGTCCTTACCTAGTTGAGTACGAGAAAGAGCCCTACCCTCCTGGTTTCATTCCTTCTAGATTTAGAGTGTTTGACAGACTTGGGAACCCAAGGCAGTAAGCGGCTCAATACTAGGTCATATGTTACAATATAGGAGAAAATGATTCCTTGATGTTAAGGCTTTTTATGAACAGTCTAGTTGGGGTGGCGCTTTCTTGGTATGCCGAGGTAGAGCAGCTATTCATATAGAGGTTCATCAGTGCAGAGCACCGGGTTACAGTTGGAGAGTTAGTTGTGACTAGACAGCGCCCTAGAGAAAGTCATTCAGATTATATAGTTAGACCTCAGCTTATAGTGTGAGCCCCAACTAGAGGATCAACATGCAGTTGAGATTCTTTTAAATAACATAGATGGTCCTATAGCACCCTACCTTAAGGGATTTAGCATCAGAACCTTCCAAAAGTTACTCATGAAGGTCACTAGTTTATAGGACATCATACCCGATATAATCCCTCCTAAGGTTGAGAGTTAGTCTTCGCGGAGACATCATTATCAGGAGTTTTTAAGGGCACCTCCACAAAGGAGAGGGGAGGTACACTGTACCTATAGATCGTCAGATAAGGTAAAGTGGCCCTTAGTAAGTTCAACACCGCCACAGCCTTCCCACACTTTGGGTCAGTTAGCAGTTCAGCCCAGGACCTCCCGTACGACTCCAGAGAATCAGCAGAACCTACAGGAGAAGCTTAGTAAGGAATATCCCTTTAAAAGGAAGAGTGTGAAGAAAATTTTTTAAGTTTCTTATTAAGAAGAACATCCTGACATTCCCGAACAATAGTAGAGTGGAGGAGGAGGGACAGACAGACTACCCACTATAATATCCCTTTAACAGACACATCGGGCATGTTTTAGAGGATTTTTATATGTTTAAAGATAAGGTGTAGAGGCTGATGGCCACTGAGAAGATCCTCACAGGATAGTAACTCGGTACAGCCTTTGGGCAAGACTATTCAGACAGTTCAGATGATCTCCAGTCCCACACATAGTTCCAGCCACAGTGAAAGACGAAGTTGCAGTCAGGGCAGTAGTGGCATGTCACCTCACAGTTTTAAGGGAGTGTGGCAGTTAGCACTCTCCAAGAAGACCAAGCAGATGATCAGATAACCTGTTCATAGTTCAGAGGTAATTGAGAGGAGGCCTTTCCAGGCCAAGTCGACAGTTACCTCTCCAATTACTACGCCAACACCTTTCTCTTATTCTCTTTCTATTGTAATGCCTACTGAGCATATTTCTTCTACTTTTTTATGTAATAAGAAAATGTATGAAAGAGAGAAGTTTGTTGTAACCTCAGAGGGAAAGATAGTATTTCTTCCAGCACTTACACTGAAGGATTTCGTTCTCCCTTCCTTTGATGATGAAATAATATAAGAATATGATTCTGACTACTTTTGGTGTTCTTTACCTTTTACTATTACTTCTACTTTTTTATAGTACTCACTCTTCTCATACTTTACATATCTCTTGTAATGTAAATGATTTTGTGTGTAATGATGAGTCAGAGTCTGAGTATGCAGATGAACTAGTATTCACAATTCCAAAGGGTGGTTGTTACATAGATTCAGAAGATGAATATGAGAACCCATTCCAGGCACTTTCCTTAGATCAAATGCCAGCCACCACCACTGAACCAAATGAATCTTCTATTATGGACGACTTAATACATGAAGTTCATTTGTAGTCAGGGAAGGTCCTTCCACCTCAGATGGCTAAAAATACTAAAGAGAAAAAAATTGTTACCCAACTGGAGGTTGATTATAATGTGTTGGCTCATTTAAGAAAAATTTCTTCCCTTCTTAGTGTCAATGACGCTTTGATTATGTCCCCTGACTTGAGAGTGACATTGGTGAAAGGTATGCTTAAACTAGAGTCCTATCAAGCCTTTTTTGCTTCTGATTCTGTAGGTGAGTCATGCCATTTAAAAGAGATGCCATGCATTACCTTTTCTAGTTATGACCTCCTTTTAGGGACTACTGAGCATAATCATCCCTTGTACATCACAACTGAAGTCAATGATTATGAGTTGAATAGGGTCCTCATTGACAAGGGGCTTCAGTAAATATTCTTACCTACGAAACTTTAAAGAACCTCTCCCTAGGTCATTTGAAGCTCACTTCCAACAAGATTATGTTGAAAGGCTTCAATGATCAAGACCAACAAGCTCTAAGGTCTATCACCCTACCTTTAAAGTTTGGAAATTTTCTAACTGAGGCAAAGTTTCATGTACTTGGGGCTGATACTTCATACAGGACTCTCTTAGGAAGGCATTGGCTCCATGAGTATGGAATGGTGCCCTCTACCTTTCACCAATGTATGAAATTTATGAGAAATGATGTTGAGTATACCATTCCTAGAGATACCCAGTCCTTTTCCTAGCATAAGGTTTCTATTTATGATGATGTCGAGTACTATGTACCTCGGAAGACTCGTAAACCTCCACTAGCTCAGTCTCCAATGACACCTGCTAGCGTTGTATAGGGTCTTATGCAGTCACCTACACAGGGTCCTATACAATCATCAAAACAGGGTCCATCACAAGTGAGTATTGAGCTAGGTGTTTCCACTATGTATTCTGATAGAGATCCTTCTTAGTTTGCAGTGAGGCATAATGGCACCCCTAGTAGAGGCAAGGAAGTACGAGGTAGAGGTAGAGTCAGAGGGTCAACCTACGAGATGCGGAACCATGACACTCAGACTCCTCCTCCCCCACACATTTACACTTCTTCTTTGAATGTAGAGTCCAACCCCTCAGATGATGAAGTGATCGATATCTTTCATCCTTCAGTCACTTCATCACCTCCATATTCCGCTGGTTATGTTTCACGTCCTATATTTTCTAGAAATTTAATACCTGAGGGTGGATTAGTTATTGATAGTAGTTCAGACGAGGAAGATGACTCCCGAGTCAGACTACTGGTGGACAGTCTTCTCCACATCAAGTATACGGAATAGGAGCTGAGGATTTCTATCAAAGGCCTTCTGACACTCCTTCCACTAGTGATGATAGTTCACTATGGACTAGTGAAAACCCTAAACCTCACCTGTACAAGACATTTTGGCCGGCACGATCTGAGTGTCCCTCTTTACCTTGTAGTATAGGTGCCCCACTAGGTCCTGGGAGCCAGGATTTAGAGGATACCATTATGGATATAGAGGTCAAGAGTGCCCCTCATTAATTTTTACTTACTGTAGAGAGTTTTCTAGAGCGGGTCTTATTCGTTTTGCATGGCCCAATGAACAAGCTCTACAGCAAGCCCAGGTTTTGCGAACTAACATACCCCGAGGTGTAGAGGGTGTAGGCTACATGGCATTGAGTCAGTCTAATAATGCCAAAATTCATGCTATCTCCCATTCTTATCCAGTTGTTTCTCTTGTCGATAAAGAAGAATTGGATAGTGGTGAAAATAGAATACTTGATGCTCCACAAGTGTTTGAAGTTGGCGTCACTTCTGTCATGGATGAATTGTGTGAGTTAAACTTAAGCACTGAGTCAGATCCTAGGCCTATTTTTCATAGTGTCCTACTGTCTTAATCAGAGGCTCAAGAATACATCAAGTTTCTAACTGAGTTTAGAGACTATTTTTCCTAGAGTTACACCGAGATGCCTGGTTTAAACCCATAAGTGATAGTCCATAAGTTAGCTATCCAGCCTGATACAGTCCCTGTTAAGCAAGCACCTTACAGGATGAGGTTAGAGATAGAACAACGGGTGATTGCTAAAATCATGAAGCTTATAGAAGCTGGTTTCATTAGGGAAGAGAAGTACCCTACTTGGCTTGACAATGTTATTCCAGTCCGAAAGAAGAGTGAACATATTCTTGTTTGCATTGACTTCGGTGATTTAAACAAGGCATGTCCTAAGGATGATTTTCCTTTCCCTATCCCCAAGCTTATGGTGGATATAGCATCATACCACAATATTTTGTCATTCATGTATGGTTCATCTGGTTACAATCAGATAAATATGAAAACCAAGGATGAGAAGTTCACCGTATTTTGTACACCTATTGGTGTATTTTATTACAAGGTGACGCCTTTCATTCTCAAGAACATTAGGGCCACCTATAAATGAGCTATGACTGTCATCTTCGATGAGATGATACACGAGCAAGTTGAGTGCTATGTGGATGATTTGGTAGTCAAAAGCAAAGTCCGTGGAAATCACCTTATAGATCTACGAATTATTTTTGAACGCCTACTCAAGTTTGATTTGAAAATGTATCCTTTAAAATGAACATTTAGAGTTAGTGCAAGAAATTTCCTAGGATTTATAGTCTGTTACCATGGCATTGAGATTGATCCCTCTATGATCAAAGCCATATTAGAATTAAAGCCTCCTAAAATTCTTACCCAATTGAGATCCTTTCTAGGTAGACTTCCTTTCTTGCAGAGATTTATCTCCAACCTTTTTGGTATGTGTCATCCCTTCTCTGCCCTAGAGAAGAAGGATGCCCGATTCCATTAGGATGTGCATTGTTAGGAGGCCTTTGAGAGTATAAAATGCTACCTGATGAACCCCCCCGTTTTAGCTGCACCTATCCCAGGTAGCCATTGATCATTTATACTACAGCCTTGGATGAATCCTTAGATGCATTGTTGGCTCAAGAGAATGTGGAAGGCAAGGAGAATGCCTTGTACTACCTCAATAGATAATTGATACCTGTAGAACTTAAGTACCCAGCGATAGAAAAGCAATATTTAGCCTTAATCTTCACAGTACAGAAGCTTAGGCATTATATGCTTTCACATAAGATTAACTTGATCTCTAGAGTCAATCCATTGCAGTACTTGATGACCCGTCCGACCCTCTCAGGTTGTCTAGCACGGTGGTCTATGATACTACTGCAATTTGACATTACTTTTGTCCCTCAGTGGGCCGTCAAAGGACAAGCTCTAACTAACTTTCTAGCCAATCACCCTATCCCTGCTGATTCCCCACTCAATGATGATCTACCTGATGAACTAATCATGAGTGTAGATGAATAGGAGTCCCCTACTTAGGAGCTTTTTTACGTTCTGTCATCCGTTAAAGAGTTAAAGCGATATGAAACTCCAATAATTACGGTAGGTTTATGCCTGATTTTATGTCCCCTGAAGGTCACACTCTATGGTACTCCTATAATTTATTAGAACCTCGTACTAATAATGAAGCTGAGTACGAAGCTCTAATTTTGGGTTGGCAATTAAGATGAATATTATGCGGGTGAAAATTTTTGGAGACTCCTAACTGATAATCAATCAAGTTGTTGGAGTTTACAAAGTGCTTAAGTCTGAGCTATTTCCATATTATAATAAAGTAATGGAGCTCTTGTGCTTAATACCAGAAGTAACTTTGGCCAAGATCCCTAGATCTAAAAATGGAAAAGTAGATGCTTTGGCCAAGTTAGCAAAAGAATTAGCTGACCCTACTGGAAATCTCATATCTATTGTTGTCCAGTATAGTCAAGCTCTGTGCCCCGCAGACTTATCTTCTCCCGATTAGACCGTCACATTATTTTCTGTTGATGAGGAGTCAGATTGGAGAGAGCCCTTCATAGAATATTTACAGCATGGTAGGCTTCCAGACGATAAATCTCTTGCTGCTTAAATTAAAAAGAGAGCTCTATCATTCACCTACGTAATTGATACCTTGTATCGACACTCCTTTGATAAAATGTAGTTTCATTGTCTTAAAAAAGAAGAGGCTCGTAAGGTCATGGGTGAGATACATAAAGGGCTTTGTGGTGCCCATCAGTCCGGACCTAAAATGAAGGGTAGAATTAAACACCTTGGCTACTACTAGCCGACTATAATTCATGATTATATGGAGCATGCTAGAAGGTGTCACTAGTGCCAAGTTCATGGCACGGTGATTCACCAACCCCCTAATCTGTTGCACCTCTCTGTGTCGTATTGGCCATTTGAGGGCTGGGGCACGGATGTAGTAGGTCCTATAGACCCTTCTTCTAAGGGGCATAGGTTTATTTTAGCCGCCACTGATTACTTCTCTAAATGGGCATAAGCTATCCCACTTAAGGAAGTTAAATCATAAGATGTGATGCGTTTCTTTTGTGATAACATTGTTTATCACTTTGATTTTTTGCATCGTATAATCTCTGATAACGACACATCGTTTAGAAGCACCAAAATTACCATATTTGCCCACCACCATAATATTAATTGGCAATACTCTTCAATTTACTACCCCAAAGCCAATAGTTTGGCGAAGGCATTTAATAAAACTCTTATATAATTGATAAGAAAAATCCTTGTTGAGAATAAAAGAGAATGGCATGATAAGTTACCTGAAGCATGATGGCCTATAAGACTACCTATCATACTCCTACTCAGTCCACCCCATATGCTTTAGCTTTTGGGGTTGAAGTAGTCCTCCTACTTGAGGTAGAGCTCCCCTCACTGCGTGTAGCAGTTAGTTATAATCTATCTGATGAAGATAATGCCCGACTAAGGTTGAAAGAGCTTGATGATTTAGAGGATCTCCGTTTACAGGCTTATCAGAACCTTAAGCTATAATAGGCCTGAATGGCCCGGTCCCACGATCGCCTTGTTAAACACCATCCTTTCTGGGTAGGCGATTTAGTTCTTATTTTGCGTAAGCATATCATTTTGAGTCGGTGTTGAAGTAGTAAGTTTGAGCCAAATTGGAAAGCCCCCTTCGCTGTAGAGTAAGTTTATGAAGGTGGAGCCTACCTACTTGTTGATGAAAATGGTGTTCACCCTATGCCTTTCATCAACGGGCATTACTTGAAAAAGTAATATGCCTGAGTCTAATGCATTGCAGGAGGACCCCCTACCTCCTGAAGATATCCCTATGTATATGTAGCTCCTAAAAGGATCCCTCTTAATTTTTAGCAGTCTATATGGCCACGACGATTTGTCCTCTATCACACGATATTTACTTTGAAGAGTATAAGGTCATCCTTAAAGGTGATACGCTAATACGCTAATACACCGTTGGGATGTTTTTTACTTAAGTCTGTGTGCACCAATCACATTGGTGCTAGTGTATAGAGTCTTAGTTTGCTCTCCCCCTTCTGGGGATTAGTCCCCAATTTTACTTGTCACTCCAAGTGTGGTATGGGATATCAAAACTAGTAGGTTCCAAGCCTAATTTTGAGATATGATACTAGATCCACGACCCTCTTATGATAGTCAGGTGTGCCGATAAATATCCACTATCCCTATTTGAGTTTCTTCTTCCTATCAGTCATGATCTGATAGTTGTAGCTCCCAGTCCATTCACATGAGTTGAATTTGATAGGGGATGTCGTAGTCTTTAGATTAGACTCTTTTGAGGTAGGATATTGGGTCCATACAATTCTATATTAGGCAGAAGAGGTAGTGTTAATTCTCTATCTTAATTTTGACTTCTGTTATACGTCAATTTAGTTATGATTGTGGTCCCCAGTTAATTCACATATGCTGAATGCAGTCTGGGTTATCAAAACCAATAGTTTACTTTCTTATAAAATCTTGTGTAATCTCTTTCCTCAATTTTGTTCATGTGACAAACATGGTCTAGGATATCAAAACCATTCACTTTTCCCTCTCTTAGAAAAAAATACATGTGATAAAAAGAGGAAAGCATTTAGTAGAGCAAAATCGGTTGCCCTTGTCACATGAGGAACCCGATAATACTCTCTAAGAGCACAAATTTTCTAAAGTTCTTCTTTCTTCTCCTTTGAAGCACTTCGATGATTGGTTCAAAGATGAGTTAACACTTAGTTGGTCGTAAATCTCTATGATTCTAATATTTGCTAGTGATGTGATACATCATATCCTGGATGTCAACATCACTACCTTGTGGGCTTGGATCTTTCTGAGTAAAGATTAATCCCCTTCTGCCCTCTTTTTGCAGCCTACTCTCCAAGTCATGCACTGCTCTAAGCTTCCGTAGTAGTCCTATGAATGTGGTAGTGTCACTTTTACTCCTCACAGTATCTTACCCAGTTAGGATAGGTGTTACCACTGTGATCTTTTGATAATCATGGATTTCAATCATGATAATTATACTAGGTGGCAGATGTGCTCTCTTGTCACCTCAGGTTTTTCCCTCAGTTGTGATGTAGTACATATTTCCTCAGATGTTAACATCACATTCTCAGGAGCTTTGATTTTTTAGCAGAAGATCAAATCCTTAGTTCCTTTTTCGACCTACTTCACCATTCATGCTTTACTCTTAGCTGCTAGAGTAGTTCTATGAATATAGTAGTGTTTCTTTTACTCCCCACAGAGTCCTACCCGATTAAGGTAGGTGTTACCACTGTGACCCTCTGATGTTTTGTCAATTCTATTCATAATTACTATCCTCAGGTAGTGAGTGTACCCCCTTACAACCTAGTGTTGTCTTACTAGTAGTGATGTAGTATATCTTGTCTTAGATGTTAACATCACCGCCTTTTAAACTTTGATCTTCTAGCAAAAGATCAATTGTCCTACTCCTTTTTGTGACCTATCCTACCATTCATACACTAGGCTCAGTTTTCAGATTAGTCTTATGAATATGTTGAGGTAACTTTCACTTCCCACAGCGTCCTACTAGTTTGTATGGGTGTCACCACTGTGAGCGCTTTCCTGTTCATAGTTGTTGTCCTTAGTGGTGAGAGCGTTCCCTCACTACTTTGGTTTGTTTTCCTCTCACTTGGTGATATGGGCATCGTGCCTTAGATGCCACCATCACCTTTTTCTTGAGCTTTGATTTTCTAGTAGAAAGTCATCTCTGCTTTTTCTTCTCCAACTTATTTTCCCATTGAGACCCGACTCCTAGCTACCAAAGAGGTCCTTTGGATGTTTTGATTTTGATTATACTTCTTACAGGGTCCCCATTAGTTAATATGGGTTTACCACTATAGCTCCTTTTGATGATTACCTTTGCTAGGCTTAGTCCTATTTTCTGTAGCAGAGGTGGCCCCTCGCTACTTCAGTTCTTTTTACTCCCTTGGAATGAGATTACCCCTTTGCACACTATACTGAGGTTGTATCTCTTCCAGCTTTCTTGGGAGACATCGTTCTGATGTCTTCCTCCCCTTTTGTGTAGGGTTAGGGTTCCCTAAGAGATCCCGACGGCATTTAAATACTCATGGCCATGACGATTTGTCCTCTACCATGTGGTTACCAAAACGCTAGCTTGGGATTCCTTAGATGACTCTACCCTTTAAGATTCTTCTACTTAGATTTCTTTTTCTCCCTCACATCCCTACAGAGATCTATGTCAGGTTGATATTGAGGTAACTTTCACCTTCTACCCTCTTGTTTTGATATAAACAGATAGGCAGTTGGTTTTACTTACCTGGTTGAGAGAGCCTGACAGAGCCCCTGGAAGGTATTCCTCACCACTCTTTTTCCTTCTGATTGTCCTGTTATGATCAGGTAAGCATCAGATCTTGACTCTTTATTCAATCTGTTGAAATGGCTGAGTGAGTATTGATTCCTTCCTCATTTGTGAGACTGAGCTGGTTGAGCAGAGGTTGAAGCTTACCTGATTGAGAGAGCCCGACAGAGTCCCTGTGAGGCATTCCTTAACACCCTTCCTCAACACCCCTTTACCCTGGATGTCCTACAAAAGACTAGGTAAGATTTTATTTTCGTGGCTTATGAGCTTCTTGTTAAGGTCAGACAGAAGTAGTGAGTCACCCTAATCCACTATTCTGAAAGGATCAGAAGGAGATGGGATCCTTTCCACCTTCTACCCCACTGGCCCGATGCGGTCAGACTGGTAGTTGGTTTTACTAACCCGGTTGAGAGAGCTTCATGAGTCCTTGGGAGGCATTCCTCAACACCCCTTTACTCCGGATGTCCTATTAAAGGCTAGGTAGGCTTCCATTTTGTGGCTTAGTCACTTTGGCTGAGGCCCGGTAGAAGTGGTGAGTCACTCCAATCCACTGTTCCGAAAGGATCAGGAGTAGACGGGATATTTTTTAACTTCTATTCCACTATTCTGATACGATCAGACCGGTAGTTAATTTTACCCTTCCGGTTGAGAAAGCCCAACAGAGTCCCTGTGAGGCATTTATGACCACCCCCTTACTTTGGATGTCATGTTCAAGACTTGGCAGGCTTCCATTTTCATGGCTTATGACTTTCTTGCTGAGGCCAGACAGAAGTAGTGAGTCACCCCAATCCATTATTCCGAAAGGATCAAGAGGAGATAGATCCTTTCCACCTTCTATCCTGCTGGTTCGATGCGATCAGATAGGTAGTTGGTTTTACTTACCCGGTTGAGAGAGCCTGACAGAGTCCCTAGGAGGCATTCCTCAACACCCCTTTAATTCGGATGTCTTGTTAAAGACTAGACAGGCTTGCATTTCGTGGCTTAGTCACTTTTGTTAAGGTCAGGAAGAAGTGTTAAGTCACCCCAATCCACTATTCTGAAGGGATTAGGAGGAGATGGGATCCTTTCCACCTTCTACCCCGCTGGCTCAATACGGTCAGACGTGTAGTTGGTTTTACTTACCCGGTTAAGAGAGCCCGATAGAGTCCCTAGAAGGCATTCCTCAACACCCCTTTACTCTGAATGTCATGTTAAAAATTATGCAGGCTTCTATTTCGTGGCTTAGACATTTTTGCTGAGGTCAGGAAGAAGTGTTGAATCACCCCAATCCAATATTCCAAAAGGATAAAGAGGAGACGAGATCCTTTTCACCTTATACCCTACTGTCCTTATACGGTCAGACTGGTAGTTGGTTTTACCCTTCGGGTTGAGAAAGCCCGATAGAGTCCCTGGGAGGCATTTCTCACAACCCCCTTACTTCAAAAGTCAAGTTAAAGACTAGGAAGGCTTTCATTTTGTGGCTTAGTCACTTTTTCTGAGGTCAGGAAGAAGTGTTGAGTCACCCCAATCTATTGTTCTAAAAGGATCAGGAGGAGACGGGATCCTTTTCGCCTTTTATCTGGCTATTTTGATATAGTCAGGCAGATAGTTGACTTTACTTACCAATTTGAGAGAGCCCGATAGAGTCCTTGGGATGCATTCCTCACCACCTTTCTACCCTGAGTGTTTTGTTATGATCAGGCAGGCGCCAGATTTCGTGACTCCTCTATTTGTTGTTTTGATATGGTCAGGCAAATATTGAGTCACCCCAATCCACTATTCCATAATGATCAGGAGGATATGAGATTCTTTCACCTTCTATCCTGCTGATCGATACAATCAAGCAGGTAGTCGATTTCACTTTACCTTGTTGAGAGAGCCCGATAGAGCCCCTGGCAGCACTCCTCACCACTTCTTTCACCTTCTATTCTATCAGGCATATAGTTGGTTTACTTTTACTACCTTACTTTTGGTTCTCTTCGTCTCTTCCCTCACTATAGGGTAAGGCAAGGAGAAGATACTCCCCTACTTTATCGCCCTTGTGGTGAACTTTACTCCTTAGTTCTTCCATTGGCTCTGCCCCTGCCACAGGGTAAGGCTAGGGGAGAACCCCTCTACCTTTTTCACCCTTGTGGTGATACTTTACTTGGATTCTTTCCTTGGCTCTACCCTTACTACAGGGTAAGGTCAAGAGAAGATCCCAATAGTTGTTCACCATTTTGGTGACACTTTACTTATGCACTGCTGCTCTTTATTCTCCCCTAGGGTCTGCCCTCACTGTAGGGTAAGGCCAGGAAAAGAACTCTATACTTTCTTTCACCTTTTTTGCTCTCCTGTTCTTCACTCCACTTTACTCATCACATTCAGTCAACGCCAACATGAGTGGTTCACTAGTTTGTTTGTCACTCCTATTGGGGGTTCGTTTGATGACCTTATTTTTCCCCAGACCCGGGCTTTAGGTCAACCAGGTTGACTAGGTCAACCTGAGTTGACCCAATGGATCCTTTTGAGCATAAATTCAATCCAATTCAAACCCATTTTGAGCTCGAACCTTTATTCCGTTTGATCTATTTGCCTAGGTTGACTAATTTAAACCTTGACTTGGTCAACCCAAGTCTGGTCAAAATGACCTATTTAAACCCATTAAGAGCCCTTTTAATGCATTTAAAAGCCTCCTTTATGAATATAAATTCAAGACCACGGCCATTCTCTCTAATTTCCCTACTAATTTACTTGAGATTCGATCTAAGCCATTGATCTTTGCCCTAAGCCTTCAAATATTGTTTTTAGGGTTCAAAAAGGAGAATTTTTGCAAGAACTCTCTGGCTAGACGTTCTCATCCCGAGATATTTGGTGTGAGAGCTCCCCTAGGATCCCTCTCCCTTCCACATGCCAAACTCCGTCGATCAAGGTCGCCGCCGGCGAGATCTCTGGCGACCCGTGTCATGCCCCAAGATCTAACTTGGAAAGAATGTCAATCTATTTCTCAAACAATTTACCAGAGTTATATAATACAATCAATTAAACAGTCTATCAAGCATCTATAAAATTTAAAACATCAATATACAAGTCGATTCGAATCTCAAAAGTTTATGAACAATACTCAGGAATTATCTAAAATCGCCAGTTCTGAAATCTATCCTGAGTACAAAAGAATCACTATCAAAATCATCAAAAGACAAAAACCTGAAGATTTGGATCAATTCCTATCTTCTGCTCCCTTGCCCTGACCTGAAAATTATCAACCACATATAATGAGCTTTACAAAGCCCAGCAGGTCACCTAATACCTATAACTGAGATCAAAGCACGGCTATGCTATCAATATGCATGTCAATCAAGTCAAGTCAATCAAATCTATATCAGTCAATGGTCAATGAGTCTATGCAATACGGAAATCCATAGTCAATAAAACCAATCAATGCAGCAGCAGGCAAATCAATAAATCTAACTCGTTCAATTCAGGTCAATCTCGAAGAAATCCGTACATAGAAGAAAATCAGTCAATCCGTCAAATCAATCAAGTCGTCGAATCAATCAATTCGTTAAATTAGTCGAGTCGAATTAAATCAGTGCGGTCTAATCATTAATATCTATTCAATGAAATCAAACGAGGAAAACAGTACGATAAATCTCGATCTATTCTGTCAATAAGTCAATTGCGACACGTCAAATCAATACAGAATCAATAGTATCAATGAATCTATACAATATCTATATCCATTCATGCTCATATCAATGTTAATAGTCAATGATCAATAATCACATATCAATGTCGATAGTCAATGATCTATAAATCCGTTCAATAAATCAATTCAATGAATCCGTCGAGATCAATAAATCAATCGGAAATCAATAAATCAATACAATGCAATATCGAATACAAGCAATTTCATACAATGGTCTTACAAGACAAGCACAAATACTAGCTATGATCAACCAGATTAACTGGCTATTATCAATAGTGCTGTTGTAGAATCCGTTGCTGTTGTAGTTCCGTACGTTGGTTTCAATCAATAAGAGTCGTCACTCTTTTTGCCCGTCGGCCGCCCGTCGGCATATAAAACTCCTTATGTCTCCCAATCGTTATATTAATGATCAATGGTTTAAAGGAAAGCCCGTCGGCCCACCATCCTGTACAGGTCAATATCAATCTCCAACCAACGTTCAACCAGGTTCCCACTTGTCTTTATAGTCAATCAATAATCAGTTCAATAATCAATCCATAATCGATATAATAATCAATATTAAATCAATCCAATACAATCATATCAATAGTCATACACATTTCAATTCAATCTATCAGTTTCTGAAAAATCGGAAATCATACGAAAATCGGGCAGCGTAACGGCAGTCGGTCAAATTTACACAAAAATCCTGCAAAAAGACACGATTTCCAAATTCTTCCAAATTATAGTAGAATATCTATGACATCAATACAAGACTATTGTCCTATAGAAATCAAATCAAATCAAGTCCTGATATTATTCTATTCGATTAAAATCACGTAGAATCAATTCCGACCGGTAAAATCGTCGTAGAAAATACTCAAATCATGTGTCATAATCATATCTATAACATACCAAAAGTTGTGCGGTGAAAGTTGTGTCAAATCAAAATCACGTCGAAAAGTCGACTACGAAAATACAAAACAGATCACAACTCGGTCAAAACTCGATATCTTTGAAAACACAGATAGGGTTCGGAGTCCTTACCACGAGATCTACACTTTTCCCAACAGCGACGTCGGACGAAAAGCGCTCCGCGGCCTCCAAAACCAAGCTTTTCCTCTTTTTCCTTTCTCTTTCTCTCTCTAAAATCAGATATTTTGATTTAAAAAATGATTTTCTCTCTCATCAAAACGAGCTGATTTTCTTATATCATAAAGCAGATCGGCCCGGCCGATCGCCAAATCGTCCCGGGACGATCAGACCAAAAATGATCGTCCTGGACGGTTCCCAGAACTGTCCTCAGGCCGACATTTTCTACAGTGCAGATCGGCCTGGACGATCCCACTATCATCCCGGACGATCCTGAGAGGAAAATCCAATTCAGAGAGGAACAGTAAGGGAACGAGGTCTCACAATCTCCCCACCTTAGAAAAATGTCGTCCCGACATTTCCCTAAAGGTACGAGACAAAAACAACGCAAAACAAATCGATCCAAATCAAAATCCAAATCAAATCTCGTCGAAATCCATACAAACACACAATGCAATCAATCACATGTCAATATGCATGATCAATGTCAATATCAATCGGTTAGTCAAATCAATCTTACCAGTAGAACTTTCTGGTCGTTGTGGATCCTCACGATGCTGTAAACTCTGTAGACTATAGATGCGTGGTACCACTGGAGGAAGTGCAGGAGGTCGTGGCGCAACTGTCTCTCTCTGATCTCTGATAGCTCTATCATCCATCCGGTTTCCTGATCTCTCACTGTAAGCCCTCGGGCCAACAGTCCTCTGTTGTCCTATACCCGTGCCAGAATCAGTCCGTCCACCCAGTCCTTTCTGAGGACAATCTGCTGCTCTGTGCCCTTGCTGTCCACAGTGAAAGCACTGCCCCGTCAACAGGTAGCATCGACCTGCATGTCGTCTACCACAGTGAATACATGCTCCAGAACTACCAGACGATACTACCGATGCAGATCGCGGTACAGATCCCGATGTAGATCCTCTCGAACTATCATATCTGCTTTTCTTCTCTCTATCTCTATCAGAATCATCCCGTCGTACTTCATCTCTCCTTCTCCTGGTATCCTCGTACCTCGATACCGGTGTCGCCAAGTCAATTTCTATCAATCGGGCCCGCTCCACTAACTCAGAAAACTCATGTATCCGGAAGGGTACTAGTGGATGCCTCAACTCTCTGTTCAATCCGTGTAGGAATCTATAGCACTTTTCTTCGGCAGTAGGAATCAGATGAGCAGCGTACCTCGCAAGTACAGTAAACTCGGCCTCGTACTACATCACTGACTTGCGGCCTTGCTCCAATCTCATGAAAGCTTCCTGCATCTGTCGCTGAGCTGATGGCGGTACAAACCACATCCTGAACACTGCAGTGAATTCATCCCATGTGATCTCAGCATTGGTCTTCCCCTGGAATTTCTCTCTTTGCTGTCCAATCCACCATCTCTCCGCTTCACCTTCAAACAGGAACACAGCTAAGGGTACTTTTCTATTTCCCGGACACTGCATGCTATCAAAAATCTTTTCCACCCTCATGATCCAATCCTTAGCAGCCTGGGGTCCCACACCTCCCTTGAACAACGGAGGCTTCAGCTTATGAAACATCTGTAAGTGTCTGTCTACCTCTTCCTCTTTGCTCCCACTCATCTTGCTCTGCGCATCACCCATAACATGTGCAATCGCAGTAGCCAACTGCATCATACTCTCTGAAGGTACTGGAGCTGCGCTGTGTTGCTCATTCGGTACAATGGATTCTGCCGGATGATCCATAGCTTTTCACCTGCACAATTCAGAACAGATAATACACACATGCAATGATGTATGCCAATGAAGCTCTTAAAGCTACCCAATCTACCCAATTATCAATTCAATCCTACAACTCTGGTAACAATCCATTCTTCCAATAACACTGCTCTGATACCAAAACTTTGTCATGCCCCAATATCTAACTTGGAAAGAATGTCAATCTATTTCTCAAACAATTTACCAGAGTTATCTAATACAATCAATTAAACAGTCTATCAAGCATCTATAAAATTTAAAACATCAATATACAAGTTGATTCGAATCTCAAAAGTTCATGAACAATACTCAGGAACTATCTAAAATCGCCAGTTCTAAAATCTATCCTGAGTACAAAAGAATCACTATCAAAATCATCAAAAGACAAAAACCTGAAGATCTGGATCAATTCCTATCTTCTGCTCCCTTGCCCTGACCTGAAAATTATCAACCACATATAATGAGCTTTACAAAGCCCAGCAGGTCACCTAATACCTATAACTGAGATCAAAGCACGGCTATGCTATCAATATGCATGTCAATCAAGTCAAGTCAATCAAATCTATATCAGCAATGGTCAATGAGTCTATGCAATACGGAAATCCATAGTCAATAAAACCAGTCAATGCAGCAGCAGGCAAATCAATAAATCTAACTCGTTCAATTCAGGTCAATCTCAAAGAAATCCGTACACAGAAGAAAATCAGTCAATCCGTCAAATCAATCAAGTCGTCGAATCAATCAATTCGTTAAATCAGTCGAGTCGAATTAAATCAGTGCGGTCTAATCATTAATATCTATTCAATGAAATCAAACGAGAAAAACAGTACGATAAATCTCGATCTATTCTGTCAATAAGTCAATTGCGACACGCCAAATCAATACAGAATCAATAGTATCAATGAATCTATACAATATCTATATCCATTCATGCTCATATCAATGTCAATAGTCAATGATCAATAATCACATATCAATGTCGATAGTCAATGATCTATAAATCCGTTCAATAAATCAATTAAATGAATCCATCGAGATCAATAAATCAATCGGAAATCAATAAATCAATACAATGCAATATCGAATACAAGAAATTTCATACAATGGTCTTACAAGACAAGCACAAACACTAGCTATGATCAACCAGATTAACTGGCTATTATCAATAGTGCTGTTGTAGAATCCGTTGCTGTTGTAGTTCCATACGTTGGTTTCAATCAATAAGAGTCATCACTCTTTTTGCCCGTCGGCATATAAAACTCCTTATGTCTCCCAATCGTTATATCAATGATCAATGGTTTAAAGGAAAGCCCGTCGGCCCACCATCCTATATAGGTCAATATCAATCTCCAACCAACGTTCAACCAGGTTCCCACTTGTCTTTATAGTCAATCAATAATCAGTTCAATAATCAATCCATAATCGATACAATAATCAATATTAAATCAATTCAATACAATCATATCAATAGTCATACACATTTCAACTCAATCTATCAGTTTCTGGAAAATCGGAAATCATACGAAAATCGGGCAGCGTAACGGCAGTCGGTCAAATTTACACAAAAATCCTGCAAAAAGACACGATTTCCAAATTCTTCCAAATTACAGTAGAATATCTATGACATCAATACAAGACTATTGTCCTATAGAAATCAAATCAAATCAAGTCCTGATATTATTCTATTCGATTAAAATCACGTAGAATCAATTTCGACCGGTAAAATCGTCGTAGAAAATACTCAAATCGTGTGTCATAATCATATCTATAACATACCAAAAGTTGTGCGGTGAAAGTTGTGTCAAATCAAAATCACGTCGAAAAGTTGACTACGAAAATACAAAACAGATCACAACTCGGTCAAAACTCGATATCTTTGAAAACAGAGATAGGGTTCGGAGTCCTTACCACGAGATCTACACTTTTCCCAACAGCGACGTCGGACGAAAAGCGCTCCGCGGCCTCCAAAACCAAGCTTTTCCTCTTTTTCCTTTCTCTTTCTCTCTCTAAAATCAGATATTTTGATTTAAAAAATGATTTTCTCTCTCATCAAAACGAGCTGATTTTCTTATATCATAAAGCAGATCGGCCCGGCCGATCGCCAAATCGTCCCGGGACGATCAGACCAAAAATGATCGTCCTGGACGGTTCCCAGAACTGTCCTCAGGTCGACATTTTCTACAGTGCAGATCGGCCTGGACGATCCCACTATCGTCCCGGACGATCCTGAGAGGAAAATCCAATTCAGAGAGGAACAGTAAGGGAACGAGGTCTCACAACCCATAACTAAGATCCTTCCAAGGCTTCTTCTTGAAGATCAAGGATGATTCGAGGCTTGAGTTTAATAGGAGAATTGTACGAGGATAGTCTACAAGCTCAAGTGTATAGAGATCTTCCGAATCCACCGTGTGGATTAGGTAAAATCCTTAACCCTAGACTAGGACACTTAGATCAATTTAGCTTTTTGTATAGCGCATTTTAGAACGTAAAAACTATTCCCCATGAATTCTCTTAATGCATAGATCTCCTGTTTAAACTTTTGTTTGAATTGGTGCACCCGATCGAGAGATATTAGCAAAAATAGCTTTAGGACGTTGGTATACACACTGCTCTAATGGTGCCGGGTCGGGACTGTTGATCTTGCGATCAACAGTTTTGATCGCGCCATTCCTCATGATGATCCAACCGCGGGAGCCTCCAGTTGAAGCGGGTTCATATAAAACTCAATCAAGGCTACTCCTTCTAACCCACACTCAATCAGACGGAGGAGGCCAGCTGCTCACTTGGCTAAGTCGAACCCGCGTGGGTCCCGCAGCCCGGAATCATGTCGCAATGATTGGCGGCGGTGCCAATCATTGCCCATGATTGGCACACCGACTCTATGGACTGCAGATCTAATACCGCGTTGCCACTTGTCATCCCGTGGAATTTTCTTGATTTTATTTTTATTTAAATAGTTTTAAAGGCTATTTAAACCTAAATATTCATAATAAATTCAATTTAGCTCCAAAAATACGAATAATATATCGTTTCGATCGTATTTTAATCCTCTATAATTTAAAAATAATTTCAACTAAAAGTATTGTATATATTTTGAAATATTACAAAATAGTAAAATACATCTTTTTTAAAATTACATTATTATTTTATTTCTAATAACAATTATTATTATATTATTATTATCATTATTATAATTATAGTTTGTTTATAATAATTATTATTTTAAATTATTTTATTGCTGATTTAGTATTATTATAGTTATTATAATTATAATAATAATAAATTATTATTATTATTATTAGATTTATTTTTAAAAAAACATTACTATTATTATTATAATTATTATTATCATTATTATATTTGGAAAATTGTGTTTATTTATTTTCAGAAAACTTATTTTCTTTGTTTTATTATTATTTAATTTTAAATTTAAATTAATAATTAGTTTGTGTGATTATTTCAAATAACTTTATTTTCATTTATTAGTTATATATATATTAAAATATTTAAATTATTATCTATTTAAATTAAAATTAAAATATTTTTTTTTAGAAAAAATTATTTTAAATATTTTAAATTCAGCAACTTTAAGGTTTATTTTTTTTATTTGTTTAATGATTATTTTTAAGTAGTTATCATTTTAAATTATTTTAAAACTATTTTAATGCAGTAAGCTTCAATAATTCATAACTAATTCATTTTAAATTGGATTTTTGCATATAATACCTTAAAATTTTCAAAAAAAAAAATATTTATTTTAATTTATAATTATTTTTAGAGACTAGTTTTTACTGTTGTAGCATATTTATGTATTATATGATTATTTTATTATTTAAATATTATTTAAATAATTATTATAATAATTATTTTCAAATTACAAATTATTTTCAAACTATTTTTGAAACCTTGTTATGGTGTTCAGTGGGATTCACATATATTTTTTTAATACAAATTGATTTATTTTTAATTACCTTATTTTTCCAAAATCTCTATATTTATAAGTATTTTAAATTATTTTAAAATTACTTATATTTTAAATCCTCATTTTGGGAGGTCCATTATTTGTGAAATTACAAACATAGATAATTCATGTGAATAGCATTCATGGGTGATTGAGTCCCAATCATTCACTAATCTCACCGATAAACGTGCTTAGTCTTTGATTTTATCGTACCTTGCATGTATAGGATGCACGAGCAATTAGCTTAGGCTCTCCTAGATCTAAGGACATGGTGTGTTTATCTCTTTTGTGTATCCCCTTGCATTGTTACCTTGAGGGTTAGTTTAGAACTCAGTTTAAACCTACTCAACGTGGTGACACCCTAAGAATAACAATTAAGGACCCATCTAACGAACTTAAAAAAATTTTAGGAGCTAGGGTAGATCCCTAATTGAAATAAAAATTTTAAATTTTGAACTTAGTGACATCCTAAACCTCCCTGAATTTTTTAAGATTTTTTTAGGAGCTTTTAGACCCCTTAATTAACCAACCCTAATTTATCGGATAAATACGGCCTGATAATTTCTAAAAATTATAATAAATATATTTTAGATCAGAAAATTACCCCAAATAACATGAATTTTTTAGAATTCATTACTTAACTTTAGAGAAATAGGACCCTTTGGGCTGACCCTAATCTGACCGTTAATTTTAACTTTAATCAAAATTACCATTTTGCCCTTTTTAGATAATTAAAAATCATTAAAAATTTCAAATTTTCCTCAAATACTTAGAAACACCTTCTTAGGTCATTTCTGACCTTTGGGGGTGATTCCAATCATTTTAGAGCTGGTTTGGATCAAAATCATAAAATCACCCATAATTAGGTAGTTTTAATAATTCTTTTAATTGTCCAAAACTGGTAAAATTCATATCTTTTCATAGGAAACTCCAAATCCAGCAAACTCAAAGTTTAACTACTTATATTAAGGTTTAGTATTTACCTAAAATATTAGGAACCTCAAACCTAATGTTAGATCTATCCCTAGGTTATGGACAATATATATTTCATTTCTTGCAAGTGGCCATGCTCATGCAATGCTAAAGGAGGATAAATGTCATAATTTCTGATATTAATTTGTGCTAGTGCTTGCTCAGCCCCCCTAAATAAATGAGGGCTAAAAATTATAAAATAATAACTGCTATAGGTGCTTTAGAGACTGCCAAGCCCTCATAATTAAGAGCAAGGACAAGTGTGGCTTCAATGAATTATTTTATTCACATATAAAACTGTTTGGGATTTTTATTAGAATAACACTTGCAGGAGACTCTAGATTTATTGCTTTCCATTTATGTAAAAATTTGTAATAATTATAAAGAGTTGTGAAGATGAACTTTGAGTGTGGATATTCTTATCAAACTTGAATTCCAAAAGAAGAAGTCATCCTCATAGGGGAGAGTCTTCTTCCATTTGAAAGATCGAGTTTGGATGGATTTAGATATTCAAAGAGAAAAGGCAATACTCCTTTGAGGGGAGATTTGTATCTTCGTTTGGATATTAAAGACATGACAAATTCAAGGAGTCCAATGAGGAGAGATCCAAGGAGGAGAATTCCAAGGTGTCCAAGGAGGAGAGTTCCAAGAAGTCCAAGGAGAAGATGTCCAAGAAAGCTAAAGACTTGAAGACATAGTATCCCACTAAAAGTCATTTGCGTCAGTCCTAGGCTTAGAAATCCAGGTTATTAGCAGTGATACCTGACCACTTTACTTTTCTATATACCGTGATTTGTAATTAAGGGTAGTTGGCCTATGGACATTTATTTAATTGGTTTATCTATATTGATATGTTTTATTTATGTTTTGTGCATCTAGGGTTACCTTCTTTTCATAGTTTATTGGTGATCTACATGTCATTTTGCTTTCGCCTGAATCTTAATAGGCTCTTTAAGAACTAAAAACTTTTTCTACTCATAATTAAAATTTAATATTTAAGGTTTAAATAATTTAGAAATTTAACAACCTAGGGAACTACCAGAATCGTCCTGGGTCGCATGCATATTAATGCATTCCTCTCTCCATATCAAAAGACACCTCCCCGCCGGCGAGAAGAGTCCAGATATTCTGACCTATGAAGATGAAGTGCCGGACCTGAAGAGGCCCAGTCTTTTCTAAAAAATTATTTTATATTAAGCCTTTTTTTAAAGTCTAAAGCATACATGATTCAGATCTTTAACTAGCATGCATTGTATTAGAAATCAATTTAATTAAAACTTAATTGCATTAGCTAGGAGCATTTATCCAACATAAGTCCGGGACCAATTAGGAAACTCTCTAGATGTCGGTCCTATTTCCAAAAACTAAACTACCCATCCATCTTTTATAAATGACTTGATAGCATGGATTTAAAGCGATTAGGTGGCTCCCCAATCTAGGCCAGGGTAAGTCCAGGTTTTGCACTGTAATAGTTATGACATGGGTCTTAATGTGTGTAGAACACTAAACCTAATTTAGATTTAGGATTGAAGGGTACTACAATTGGTCTCGTAGTACACCTAAATAGTAGGTAAGTTCCCTATTCCTCAGGGACTATAATTCCTACTTATCCGCGTCACACATATGAGTCCACTTCCATCCTTCTCTCACGCATGTGTCGACTGCTTGAACTTATTTCTCTAATTTCTCTAATTTTTCTTTAGTACCCTAGATCTTCCGAATGCTTGTGTGAACCCCATATGTGAATTGAGTCAAATCGGACCTTTCTTCCTTTTGAGTAGGACTTCTTAGTCTACACCATCGTGCCAATCCCACTTTATAAGGGATAATGTATGATTTTTAATCGAGAGTTTTCTCAGGTCTCGGCCTCAGATGTAATTAATCACGGGGGATTGCACCCGTGGGAAACTAAATTCCATATTTACTAAACCCCATCCGAGCAGATGTATCAGGTGGGGAAACCCATTGTGATTCAGGCCATATATATTATTACCCATCGAGGTGCGTAGGCGAGAGCCATTATCTTTCATGGTTAATCGTATGTATGGTCTAATCTGCCCTTCCATTGGCCTACTTATGTCGAGTGTAAAGTCCTACGATTGTTTTGTTCTACGGGATAGTGCGGTCGTACCTTTTGCATTTGAACCCATGAGTGGTGTTCCTTTCGGAGGTCCACAGTGGTGAATCTTAGTTTTTGTTTTACGATTATATTTTGATCGAAAGATTTTTTAAAATATAAATTCACCCCACCCCCCCTCCCTCCCTCTTGGTTAGCCTTGGGACTAGTTCATAAGGGCTTTACAGCCCTGTCAAAATTTCATAAACTACATAGAAGGTTTACATTAATTAATATTAAGTAATATAAGAGAATGATTAGACAGTGTTCTACTTTGATTTTACACATAAGATAAGGGATAATTATTAATCCAAGATTTGTTAAAAAGGATATGATCAACACTTTGCCACATGGTGGCTCGGTTCCAAGTGAAAGATCCTCTTGAGAAGCCAATATATGTCATGTAAGTTGCAGTTCATTATCATGGTATTAAAACCATCCATAGATTGAGAATTAAGGAAGTTGCCCCCAATGAGAGATTGTGCTTATGGAGAAATCAAAGTATTTCTCCCAAAGAACAAGCCTACCAATACCTTAAAATGAGAGGTTTCAGTTGAAGCCTATCCTTTGGAATCATTGATCCCTTTAGAAATTAATGAAGCATAATGCGAGAGAATGTCTAGGTGCTACTTTTAAGTAAAGTCAAAATTTTATTATGAAATTCTAATATAAGATATTGCTTAATATGAACAACAACTCAAAATGCATTCTCAACAAAATAAAATCCATGAGTTAAGATATCATGGTGAATGTTAGTTCATAAACCAATTCAAAATTTTGAGATCATAGCCGGCTAATCAACTCATCAAAGAGTATCATACACTAAAAAATAGTTGTATATTCCTATTAGTTTCAATGGAGGATAATATAGTTTGTTAATAGAAAAGAAATGCACTTGATGTAACTTGTAAGCTAATAGTTTATACAAAAAAATACTTTAAATCAAAATTTAAGTTGCCTTATTATAGAAATGACACTTTCATATGACAAACTCTTGAGTAATTTGTATTAGAAAAATCATACAAAATCAATAAAAAATAATTCTTAAGATATGTTAGATTCAACATATTAAACCTAGTAACAAATTAAGTCCTAATTTATTTTATTCGATTGTTTTGCATTGAAAACATGAACATTATAGGAGATCATAACCCTTTTGTAGCACACATATATTCCCTTAGTGAAGATAACATAAATTTCTTCCTTCATTATAAATTCTAGACATATGCAACATGTCATCCTAAAGAACTTCTCCCAAAATCTTTTTTATAAGTACATAAAATGAAATCAATTTGGCTAATCAATAATCATAAATCATACAAATTTATCTTAACTTTTTTAGTAGGCAAGTTCAAATTATCATATATTCCTAATCTCAAAAACCCTAAACTAAAATTATTAATGCAAGAAACTTTTGCTTCAGTCATTAAACTCCATCCCTTTTATTACTAGACCAACAAAAAGACCAACTACTAACTAGATAAAATCTAGGTGGTAAAAGGTGTGTACAACCAATATGCAGGTGTAACCAATTTGGCAAGCACTTGTGAAACTATATGGATCATATTTATGCAAATTACTTGGTTGAAGCTAGGATGGGGAAAAATAAAATTGACTTGATGAGGGTAGATGATAGAAATACATCAATTAGGATTACAAAAAATACCTACAAACCTGAGCAACGGAATCGCGACAAGGAATTCTTCATTGACGGCTACAACGATGGAATCTGTGTTACTACAGTCTAATTCAATCATGGATGGGCAATCAAAGCATTTTCAATAATGCGAAGGGTCGAGATAGTAGATTTGATGAAGTGCCTGCACGAGAATGGGTTGGTGATAGCTAATTTGATAGAGAGTGGCTGGGGATTCGGCGGTGACAACTCTAGAGTTACTGGATTCGATGTAGATGAGAGAATGATGAGGAAGCAGCAAACAATTCAAATGGATTAGTTAGGGCATGGAGATGAAAATATCTTTGTTTATAGCAGCGGTTAAAACAACTATGTATATTAATCTATAGCACCGATTTAAACCGCTACTAAATGTGGTGGTTAAAACTGTTGGGGAAAAATATCTATAACAGTGGTTTTAAAACTGCTACTTTTAAGGGTTGTGAAAATCCCACTTTTTTGTTAGTGAAAGAAAAGTTTATAAACTAAAAAAAAAAATCCTTCCCTGGGCTCAAATAAGCACCTCGATCCTAGTACAACAAAATTGATAGTTACTTTTGTAATCATGGATTTACCAGGAGTATCAATTAACCAATAGTATATGTAAGAATCAAAGGAGATGATCTACTTATTATCTCTCTCCATGTGGACTACTTAATCATTACTCGGAATAGTCCGGGGATGATTAACTAGTTCAAATCTGAGATGTTGAAGACCTTTGAGATGAGTGACATGCGGCTCATGCATTACATTTTTGGGATGGAAGTACATCAAGAAGGAGGAGCTATCTTCATTCCACAAAAAATGTATGCTACTGATCTACTAATCAAATATAAAATAGCTGAATGTAAACCTACAGACACTCCTCAAATTGCAAATGAGACATGGATAAAAGATGATGTTACTAAAAATGTTGATTCAGTTACCTACATAAGTTTATTTGGGAGTCTACTCAATATAGCTACTACTTGTCCTGACATTATGTTTGTTGCCAGTCTTCTATCAAGATTCATGCAAAAGCTAAGTCAAATTCATTTTAGTATTGCTAAAAGAGTATTAAGATACATTCAAGGTACAAAGGATTTTGGCATAATGTATAAACCAAGTGCTTAGTCATCCTTAGTTGGGTTTACAGATAATGATTGTGCTGGCTCTCAGAATGATATGAAATCACATCAAGCTATAAATTTACCTTGGGTTTTGGTGTGCTTTCTTGGGGTTTTAAGAAGCAAAGTTCTATTGCGCAGTCCACCACGGAAGCAGAATATGTTGCTGTCATAGGTGCTACAAATCAAGCAATTTGGATTTGCAAAATACTCCAAGCTATGGACTGAAAATAAGAACTTTCTATAATGATCTATTGTGACAACAATTCTTCTATTGCTATGACTAAGAATCATGTATTTCACAATAGAACCAAATGCATTGCTATAAACTATCACCACCTACGAGAAGTAGAAACTAAAGGACATGTGAAGTTGATATATTGCAAGTCTGAAGAACAACTAGAAGACATTTTCACAAAGGCTCTACCCATAGACAAATTTCAATAACTTCATGATAAGCTTAGAGTTATGGAAATGAGCAGCAAGGAGGAGTTTTAAAACTACTAAATCCAAGTGCTTCTAATTTCTACAGTATTCCTTATTCTAGATTATTTCACCATTAAATATTAAAATATTCTTGGATGACGCGTTCTAGAAAATATCTTTTGTAGTAAATGTTGTATTAAATATAGATATCTCTAGAATTAATAGAGAGGTCTAGAATTATTAGTATAAATAGGGATGATGTATTGTTGAAAATTAAGAGAGATAATCTATGCTCCTAATTCCATAACTCTCTTCATTACTTCCCAACAAATCGACTATTAACAAAGGGAGTCCAACTGTGGGCTTGGTGCAAAAAAAAGTTAATATATGTTACTCTCTTTTTTGTGGTGTTGGCATGCTTTTTTCACCTCCACATTGCACCACCGTTGGTCGACTTCGGCTTTGTCATGGTGTTGACACTAATCGGCATGCTAGTTTTTGCGCTTTTCTTACTCCTATGCAATAGGTGCTAGCGCTAGACACATAAGACAGGTATCTAATTACTTGTTATATTTGTGTATTTTGTTCTTTCAATTTTTACATGCTCTCTCTCTCTCTCTCTCTCTCTCTCTATATATATATATATATATATATATATATATATATATATATATATATACAAGTTATTTTTTTACTATTGATTATAGATTATGTTCCTTAATCTTTGTTACCTCTCTATATGTGTTTAGTTCTTGATTGTTTAACTTGTTAGTGAATATAATTGAACATAAAATGTCATTCAAAAGGGTTCATATTATTATGAAAAAAGAAAGATAAGAAGAAGAATCTTATTATGCCAAATAAAATCCTTCCTCATTTCATTTCCATTATCGCTCCTACACAAACACTTTTCTTTTTTCCAAATACCGAAAAAAAGCAATCAACCCTAACCCTAGTAATAATATTTAAACCAAACTCAATCAACCATAGTCATACTAGGAGATCAATCATGTATATAATTTCAAACTAAAAAAAAAATTATAATTTCAAATAATTTCTTGACAAACTAATTATTCCACAAACGACATGAGATTGAGATTTATGATGCTTTTGATAAATCTTCAAACTAGAATCCTATTATGCTACTTATTATTGTCGCTCAAAAGTCATTATGCTTCAAATGAGTCTAAGGTTACGTTTGGGACAACTGTAGTTGTCAGTAAAGCAGGTTGTAATGTTAATCTATAGAAAAATACTTTATGAAGTTACTGTATAGAAAATAATAATTTTTATTTGGTTAATATAACTGTAAAATTGCTTTGTTGCAACTATATAAGAATAGTTTATATTACTATCCTCATTATACATAAAATTAAACTATATAAATTCAAGTAGTATTTTTTGTTAGTTTATGAAAAAAACTCAATCAGAGTAGAATGGGAATATAAATTAAAATAGTTTTTGTTAATGTACCCTCATTAAACAAAAACAATTTTGTTATTCAAATAGAAAGATTTTTTTTTACTAATTATGTTTTTGTTGATTTACAGAAACAAAAACATAATCAGCACTATATAAATTTAAACAGTTTCAGATATATATTCCTCTTCTGGTTCTAATAAGCTTAACTACTTTGTTGCAGAACTTCATCCCATAAGACATCAAGCATATGAGCAGAATGGATATCCAGAGAATTGGCGAAGAATGGAAGGTCCAAAAATTAGAGAAATTTTATATAATAAAAAACTATAGCAGTTTTATATAATGAAAAATCATAGCAGTTTTATATAATGCATATAATCAAAACCAGAGTAGTTTTATATAATACATATAATGAAAAATTGATACTGAGAAAATCTTAAAGAACTTCAGTATGAAAATTAGAATGTTCCTTGATAAAAAAGTCACCTTTATAACAATCAAATCATATAAAAACTAGAATGTTCATATAAAAATTAAAAAAATAAACTAAGAATCATATATTAATCAATCAATATTACTCTAATCTTCTAAAATATATGAACAATGTTGCTAGAGAATTTTTTGTTGAAAGATGGTTCTAATTCATAATTTCATTAAACAATGTAGATGTGATTTTCTCCCGTAGTTATATAATTTCCTCAACACCTTTGCCATATTGTGCCTCCTAGTTTTTCATATCTCCTTCATTATCTAATAATTATTAGCCAATTTTATACTCATATGCTTTTGGAGGTATATATAATTGATCCCTATCACAAACATTGAATTCTGGATCATCACAAGAGGGATGATGTTGTATGTAGTTATGTAATGCCATAATATACACCACTATATTCACTTGCTTTTGAATGGATATGCAGACATATCACGCAATATAACCCACTTTTTTCAATATATCAAATGATCTCTCATTCACACCTTGTAGTGAAGAGTGACACTTATTAAATATTTCTTTTCTCCCACTTATGGATTGACTCCCTCTTTGAAAATCAGGAATATGATACTTTGTATAAAAAAATTGCTCCAAAAACCTTTGTAATTACACATTATTTAGTTAAAGAACAAGTAAGGTTGTTGATTACAATAGAGAAACACATACTTACTAGGTGGTAGCATCGAAAATTGATGTTGTTGATTACGTATAACAAATTTAAAAATACAGCTATCATGTGCACTACCCTCCCATCCTGACATTATAAAAGTAAAACAAAAGTTGAAGTCACAAAAAACCATAACATTTTCTGTCTTTGAACCACATCATCCTATATAAGCCACTTTTCCAGCAGCTGAAATACGAGCATCCATATGTGTTCCATCTATACCTCCTATATAATCCTAATTGAGAAGAGATAATTAGTATGCTTTAAAAATATTTACAAATCATATAAGATCATAATAATAATATTTACCTTGAAATATAACATATAGTGATAATCATACAAAATCTTCCTTAGGATATTTTCAACACTAATTTTTTGTCTTGATAACAAAACTTGATAATTTCACTAAAGTCTCTATTCCAATAGAGAAATACCTACTGATAGTCTCATTTGAGTGTTAAAATAGCTCACAAGGCGAACTTATTGATTCATTATATGATAAAATATATAAGGTAAATGAATGTACTTCTGTAGATGTTGTTCTTGATGATCCCTATAGACCATGAACACTTTTCAAGTCATACATAAAATCTACAAAATTTGTTTGAGACATACGAAACATATTATAAAACCTCATTAGATGGTCTTGTAGTAGCTCTCCAATCCATCTGTCCCCTCTATACAACAAGGTCATGTATGGTGTCTTATAAATATATGTTTCATAATACTCATTTATAGGACATAAAGGTACAATTAAACTTTTTTTTGAGTTTAGCAATATCAGGTGACTCACTTATATTCCCATCATATTCAATCTAGTCCTAAACACAGAGTATGGTATGGATAATTTGAGTTGACGATTAGTTTCTATAAAAGAAGACACGGTTGAAGCTACAAAGCTTGTTTTAGAGTTATTTGCTTGAGAAAAGTAAAAAAAATGATAAGACCAGATATAATAAAGTCTTATTATTACAGCTGATCAGAAAAATAACAACATCAAAATTTTTTCAATACAATTGCAAATCACATGAGCATCTTATTTCGGGTAGAAAAGTAAATATTACATGATGTATATGAAGGTTTTCAAAGGATCACCTTTATTATAGCACTATAAGGCTAGTAATTAAAGTCTAATTTATTAGAGCAGTGCACAACATAGTTTTAGGGAAAAATAAATAAATGGAAAAATTACAAACCATATCACTTTCCACCTGCTCAAAATTACATATAGCATAAGAAAGTTTCTTTGAACTTCTTCGAAGATGGCTTTGGGATATCAAGAAGAAAAGAAAGAGGATGAGTACAAAAGGTATAGTTCAAATACAAGATGACAATGAAAACAATTTCTTCACTATTTTAATTTGCAATAGAAATTAGACAATCGATAAAAATCATACAAAAAATCATAATATTTTAATTAGAATTAGCTCATCTGAGAGTTAAAATCATACAAAATATTAGTCATAGAAGGCAAAGGAAATTTATAGTTTATGATTTAAACTTTGGTATTTAGGTAGGAGTCGTACTAGAAATGGCATAGGTGTTATTATAGATAAGAGTTTGAAGGATAATGTTATTAAAATTAATAGGATTTGAGATAAAATTATAGCTTTAAAGATTATTGTTGATGCTAAGATTGTTAATATTATAAGTGTTTATGCTCATCGAGTAGGTTTGGATATGAGTTCTAAATTAAATTATTGGAATGACTTAGAAGAATTAATACAAAAGATACCTCTTGAATAAAGAGTTTTTATTGGAGGAGATTTAAATAGACATGTTGATAGAGAGGCAGATGATTTTAAAACCATTCATGGTGGTCATGGGTTTGGAATGACAAATGAAGGTGGCAAGACCATATTAGATTTTTATTTAGCTTATAATTTTTTTAACTGCTAATACTTAATTTAAGAAAAGGAATTAACATCTCATCACTTATAAAAATGGATATAGTATAACTCAGATTGACTACTTTTTTATAAGAAAATTAGATCATTTAAATTGCAAAGATTATAAAGTTATTCTGAGTGAAAATTTATATACCCAATATCGATTATTAGTTTAAGATTTTAAGATAAGGGGAAGAAAAAGAAAATAAAATAAAATGATATTCGAGGATTAGATGGGGGCATTTAAAAAATATATTAAAAAAATTTAAGAGTAAGATTTTACATCTCAAGATTTTTTCTGTTCATGAGGATGTTAATATTAAGTGGGAAAAAGTGGTTAGTGATATTAAGAATATTGCAAAAGATGTTATTGGAGTATCAAAGAGAAAAGCTCTTAATAGTAAAAATAGTTGGTGGTGAAATCAAAATGTACAAGAAAAGATTAAAAATAAGAAGATTTGTTATAAAATTGGTTTAATTTTAAAAACTCGGATAATTGGGAAAGATATAAAGAGGCTCGTAAGGAATTTCAAAAAATAATATGCGATGCAAAGACCTTAGCTTTTAGTGATTTATATAATAGATTAGATACTAAAGAGAATGAAAGATATATTTATAAGTTAGCTAAATAAATAGATAGGAGTAGTAAGGATTTAGTTAAAGTGAAGGGTATTACAGATGAAGATTAGAAAACACTTTTCTTAGAAGATGATATACAAAAATGATGAATGAGATATTTTGATAAACTTTTTAATAAAGATTGTGAAATTAAGATTGACTGTAATGACCTTAACACCATAAATGAAAATAAAGATTTTTGTTTTTATCAGTGTATTAGTAAAACTGAGGTTAGAGAGGCTTTAAAGAAAATGAAGGGTGGAAAAGCTGTTGGACCTGATGATATTCGAATAAAGGTGTGGAAATTCTTAGGAGATGAATGAATTTATTGACTTACTAAACTTTTTAATACTATTTTGAAGACTAAAAACATGTCAGATGAGTAGAGAATGAGTGTGTTAATCCCTTTTTTTAAGAATAAAGGCGATGCACAAGATTGTGCGAATTATAGAGGAATTAAGTTAATGTGTCATACTTTAAAATTTTGTGAGCAAGTTATGGAGCATAAGTTGCAGTGTGATACTAATGTTTCTCAAAGTCAATTTGGATTCATGCCGGGTAGGTTGACTATGGAAGCATATGTTTATTAAGAGGTTTGATAGAGAAATAGGGAGAAAATAAGGTGGATCTACATATGATATTTATTGATTAAGAAAATGCATATGATAAAGTTCCAAGAAAAGTGCTATGGAGAGTTCTTAAAAAGAAAGGAGTTAATAATTCTTATATTCAAATCATTAAATATATGTATGCAGGAGCTATTCCTTGTGTTCAAACACATGGTGGTTTGACCAATTATTTCCCTATTTTGGTTGGGTTACATCAAGGATCAGCCTTAAGCCCATATCTTTTTGCTCTAGTCATGAATGTTCTCACTAGACATTTACAAGAGGATGTACCTTGGTGTATGCTTTTGGCTAATGATATTCTTCTTATTGATAAGACTAGAGAGGGAGTTGAAGGTAAACTTGAATTATGGAGTTCAACCTTAACGTCAAAAAAATTTTGCTTGAGTAGATCTAAAATGGAATATATTGAGTGTAATTTTAATAGTAATAGACCTAGTAAGGGGATTGTGACTTTGGGCGATCAGGTCATTAATAAGAGTACACGTTTTAGATATCTTGGATCTATTGTTCAGAGTGATGGTGAAATAGATGGGGATATTATAAGCAGAATTCAAGTTGGATGGTTAAAGTGGAGGAATGCATCGGGTTTATTGTTTGATAGAAAAGTACCCCTCAAACTTAAGGAAAAATCCTATAACATGGTGGTGAGGCCTGTAATGCTTAATGGTGTGAAATGTTAGCTATTAAAAGAGAAGAATAATACTAAGTTAAGTGTGGCAGAGATGAGGATGCTCAGGTGGATGAGTGGCTTTAACCTTAAAGATAGGATACATAATAAGCATATACGTGAAAAGGTTGGAGTAGCTCCAGTATAAGATAAGTTTAGAGAGAGTTGACTCAGATGGTTTGGCCACATAAAATGGCCACCTTTCGATGACCCAGTTAGGAAAGTAGAGGTACTAGATTTGACTTATGTTAAGAAAGGCAGAGGTAGGCCTAAAAAGACTTGATTAGAAAATATTAGGAATGACCTTTCTTTATTAGATTTAAATGAGACTTTGACTTTTAATAGATCATAATAGTGAAAAAGGATTCATGTAGCTGACCCCACGTAGTGGGATAAAGGCTTGATGTTGTTGTTGTTGTTGTTGTTGTGTACTCACACATCTTAAAGTTACACACATCTTAAAGATAATCAAATTTTATTTATGGAAGGTGTTGATATCATTGGATTCTCTTTGGGATGAGTTTAATATATGTAAAATAAATTCAAACTTTATTTATGAAAGGTCTCTTTGATATGAATTTAATATAAATTCAGAAAAATAGGATATAGAAATTCATCTTTAACAAAAATTGAATATATTGTAACAAATTGAATACATTATTACAAAACCATGATATATAATTGTGTGTGTAGCTAACAACTTATTAGTCCAACTCCCAACTATAAATACAAATTTGAAGACACTACAAAGGTCTTTACTATCATATGTATTTGTACGTACTTATTACTTATAGAAAAACACTACAAAGGTTGATCTTGACTATACGATCAATAAAACTATGTTGTTGTTCTATCGTGATTTTCATAACAATAACGAAGATAATAAACTCTTTGATCTGAAAAAAATTGACATAAAAATTTCTTGCTTAATCAGGTCTCCAAGAAACCTTGAGGAAAATAAATAAAGTGGTAAATCTTCAAATGCTTATATTGCTTGTTCAAGAACTTTAATGGCAATAGAAACCAATGGTGGCTCAATTATTGACTGTGATGTATTAGTTTCATAGCTGATGTTTGTGCATGAATTGACAAGCCATGTAATTTGTCTTTAAAGAAATCTGGATCCAAATTTCTTTTTTCTATACTAGTTGAAGTTATAAAGGAATGTCATTTCAACTGGCTACACTAGCTAATACGATCAAAACATTGTGAAGAATCTTCAAAAGAGTCAGTAGTAGTATTAAGTTGTTCAGAATCTACACAAACATTTTCATGGTCAAGCCCTAGGTTAGGATTCCAAGCATGAACACCAATTGCAATGACACCCATGAACATCAAATCATGCTTATGTTCAAGTTCTTGATTAATGCCACAATATCTAAATTTTTTGGCATTTAGCAAAACCTACAAAGAAAAATTCATTTAAAAGAACTGAAAATTATAATATGAAGTTCAAAAGAGCCAAATATATAATAATGTATACAATCAACATTAACCTCTAATTTTTCTTTCCTCCATTCATTAAGTGTATCAATGGTTTTTCTTCTAAGAACCTAACCCAATCCACTCGACCCACGCTTCAAATCCTTCGATAGTTTCCAATCTTTTTTTATTTGATCCCATTTATTTTTTAGCTGCACTTTATTATACTCTCTTTTAGTTTTCTGGTTAAAATTCTCCATTAAATTCAACCAGCCCACTTTATTGAAGTGAGTTGCCAATTGATTTCCAAGTTCAATATCTCTTATACATAAATCACAAAATGTCATCTTTACATCTTACTCCCATATTGCAGATGCTCCACCATCCTTTGGTTTACCCATTTAATTTCTTAATTGTTGTATTATAAAATCATGATAAGCTTTGCACAATTTTTTTAATGCAACTGCTAAAAAATTCAAGAAAAACTTACGGCTTTATGCAACACTGACAATAAAGAGCAAATAAAAAAATTGCATCTCATAGTAGAAAGAAACAAATAAAATAAACTAGTATAATTAAATTAACCACCTCATGTGGAAGAGAATTTTCCTAGTTGTGCAAGAAAATATGTCGATACTCTATTGGGTCTCTCAGTTAGCTTTCAGTCTTTATTGATAGGATTGTACTTTAAGTTCTAGCGAAATATACTTCTTGTAAACTTTTCATGTTTGTATTTCCAATATAAAATGGGCACAAACCAAGAAATAAATCTCATATGAAAGTTCATAGATGAGTGTGATAATGCTTCCAAAGGTTGGAATCAACCTAAGGACGAGTACTTGATATTTTTTGGTTAGAAAAGTTACTACATGAGAAAAGAGTTTGTGGGATTTTAGATTGACAAGTTTTCCTTCAGTAGAAAGATAAAGTTTTAGTAAGTAGAGTTCATTTGATGTACAAATATTGAACAGGTTAATAGCTACACGTCAAGATAGAGAAGCTCCACATTTTTAGAGAGAGAGAGTTCAACGGATTTTTGAAATTCTATTTTCCCGCAATTTTCGTTCGCCACTGATGGCGGCGGAAGGTCGCCGATCCTCCTCCGGCGCCGGTGACAGTCGTATCTCGGCTACGACTGCGATCAAAATTCTGTCACGGAATAACCAAGGTGTTTCGCCTCCTTCTTTTGGCGATGCTAACAAAGTGTTTGATCGTGATACCAATTTGAGGTTTAAATATGCTAAACCTCTTTTGATCAGTGAAGGTGGTTATCAATCTCCAAAAATCCTTTCGGAATGTATTGGTAAAGGAAAAAATGTTATGTTCGACGATTTGAGCATTTTTCGGAAGGAGTCTTGCCGAAACGAAGACACAGCTATCCGCAAAAACACAGGAGATATGGAAAATGAAGATTTATTGGAATCTGCTAAAGGCTCATCTTCGGGTATGAATAAGGTAAAGGCGATGGATGAAGCTTTACTGGATAGAAATGTTGATATGGTCACGAGTAATCTCAGAGAAGTTAAAGATGTTAGCGATGTGCAAGAGGAGAATGGTGATCTGTAGAGGGTTAGAGTTTGTGAGTCAGCTATGTTGGGAAATTGCAATGCTAAGGAAGGAATGGAATCTATCATCCCTCCTCAACCTGGCAAAGAAGTGGTGAATGTCTAGAATTCCAAGCCTAATTTCAGAACTATTGATTTTGACTATGGGAAGGACTTTTTTGAGGATGGTGCTGTGAAACTTCATCAACAAAATGAGTTGGAGAACTCTAACAGATTAAAGAAAGCTATGGTTGTCAAGGTATTTGGCGATTTTTCTCCTTATCATGTCATTGGTTTGGAGCTAAGGAAACAATGGAATTAATTTGGAAGATTTCATATGACTTTACTCGGAGGTGGATGGGTCTTGTATGCCTTTGAGGAACAAGAAGCTATCGAAACTGTTTTAAATAATGGCCCCTGGTTCGTAAATGGCTACATAATTGGTTTAGACAAATGGTCCCCTGATTTTAATCCCTCTTCTCTAAAAGGGTTAATGGAACCAGTTTGGATTAGGCTTCCTAATCTCCCTTTGCAAAGCTGGGACAAGTTTAATGTTTGCAGAATTACATCAAAGGTTGGAGTTCCTTTTCTTCTTGATGAAAACATATTTCAATGGGGAGGCATGAATATGCCAGAATCTGTGTTAGAATCAAGTTGGAAGGCAAACTACCCTTAGGAGTATGGGTTGAAGGAGCACTGGGGAAATTTTATCAGAAAGTATGTTATGAGAAGTTTCCATTCATCTGCTTCAAATGTGGAAAAATAGAGCATTTGGAGAAATTCTGTCAAGTGAGCATGGAGGAACCTGTGCAGATTTTTAATAAAGATGTAGCAAGGTCTGTTGAAGAAGATGTAACTGTTATAAAGAAGAGTTCAAAAGCTGATTCAATAGAGAAAGATTACAAGGATACTAAAGATTATTATGGTCCATGGTAACATGTGAACTATGGAAAGAAGAGAGGAAAAAACTTCAGAGTCCAAAACAATTGGTCTCGGCAGACAATTTCAGTTAAGAAAGACAGAAAGGTGACAAAAGAAGTCCATACAGAAGTTGACAGAGTTGGGGACTAGGGCAAATTTGAAGACTGAAGACTGAAGAAGAATTCAGAGGAAGCTTTGTTGCCTCCTAGCAATTACGGTGACGATCATGGAGTAACATATGATGGTAGGAATAACATCAGTTGTTCAAAAGCTGATGTAAGAATATGCAATCCTAATCAGTTTGATGATTTGATTAACATAGGGGAGGAAGGAGAAATTATTGAAGATGGAGGTGAAGTTTCTGAAGTTAATTTAGCTTCAGAACATTTTTCTAAAGGAGGAGTCATTGAAGAGGTGGAAGATAATAATCTGATGGAGGCTCAAATTAGCATTACAGAAGAAGGCAAGACGAGGAAGAGGGGGACTAAGCAACTAAAGGGCTTAGGTCCTATCAAGTATATTCCAAGAAGCAGGAAATTTGAAGGAGAAGTTAAGACAAGGGCGGGGAACCTCTTCCCCTTGGATCATTAATGTCGTCCATTGGTTTTTGGAACTGTAGAGGAGCTAAAAAGACTAAAGCTTCTCTATTTGCAAAGGATTGCATTAAGGAGTTTGGGGTATTCTTCCTTGACTTAGTGGAAACTAAGCTTACTGTTGTGGATAAGAAGATTGTTTGTTCTTTAGTTTGTGAAGGTTGGTATTTTTTTCAAGTTCCTTCTAAAGGTCTCTCTGGAGGAATCTTAGTCATTTGGAGGCAAGATATGGCCACTTTTAATATGCTAGAATCTTCTACTCAGATTCTTATTGGAGATCTTAATGTGATTAGTAGGGGCACATGGAGAATTGCTACAATCTATGGAAACAAAGATGTGTACAAGAGGAGGAATTTATGGGAGAGATTGGAGAATCATTTGACTGAAGATCTCCCTATGGTTATAGGGGGAGACTTTAACTGTCTTTTGTCCAAAGAAGAAAAAAAAGCGGGAAGAGACTTTGTTTTTTTCTTAGGCCCGAAAGAGATGAAGTCTTTTATCATGTGCAAAGACTTGCACGAGGTGGCTGGAGTTGGTCCCAAGTATACTTGGTGTAATAACAAGAGTGGAGCAGAGCGAATTCTTGAAAAGCTGGATAGATGCCTAGTCAATTCAATAGCATTGAACTCTTCTCATAGATTAATGGTGAGGCACTTGGCAAGGATGGCTTCGGACCATTGTCCGATTCTTTTAAATTTGTTGGAATACAATTATCCAAACAGGAAGGTTTTAAGATTCGAAGAAGTATGGACTACTATCCCGGCGTCTGTTGCTGTTGTGAAGGAATCATGGAAGAGGAAGACTATGGGGGATCCTTCTCAAGCTTTAAATCAAAAGCTTAAGAGGACTTTAAATAACTTGTATTACTGGAGTAAATCTAAGTTCAAGGCTCTAAATTTATCTAAGGAAGAATTGAAATCTGATGTTATGAGGCTACAAGAAATGGAAACTGAGGATGGGTACATTCTGGATGAGGTGCATTGTATCCTAAAGGCTAAAATAGAAGAGCTCAATTCTGTTATGGCTAGACTTGAAACTTGGTGGAAATAGCAAGCAAAAATCAAGTGGATGGTGGATGGAGATACAAATTCTGAATTCTTCCAAGCTTATGCCAGTGAAAGGAGAAATGCAAACTTCATTCATAAAATTAAGAATGAACAAGATGCAATGGTTGAAGATCAAAAAGAAGTTGAGGATATGTTGTTTTGGTATTTCAGCAAAAAATGGGTTGGGAGAAATTGTGATCTGGAAGGATGGACCAATTCTTTAGCAACTTTGAATGATGAAGATAGGAAAATTCTTAGTAGGGAATTTTCTTTTGATTGGAGGAAGTGATCAAGAAGCTAGGGAGGAACATTGCACCAGGACAAGATGGTATGTCTTACTCTTTTTTTAAACATTATTGGAATATCATCAAACTTGATCTTTGAAAAGCTATGGATCATTTTTTCAATTGTGGAAAGATGAATAAAAGTTGGAAAGCTACTAATATTGTTTTGATTCCTAAAGTCAAAATGCCGGTTTCTCCCTCAAATTATAGACCAATTAGTTTATGTAATTCGGTCTATAAAATAGTGGCTAAAATGCTTCTCAATAGACTTTTGTTGGTAATTCCTAAAATTATTTCGGTGGAACAAGGAGCTTTTATGAAAGGTAGATCACTCTCAGATCATATTCTAGTGGCACAGGAAATTTTTCATAAATTTAGACATTCCAAATTATCCAAGGGATTGGTTGCCTTTAAAATAGATATGGAGCTTTATGACTCCATCGGATGGCAAAAATTTATTAAAGTTTTTGATTACTTTAAATTTCCTACCAGTTTTGCTAATTTGATAGTTGAATGTGTCACGGGATCTAAGTTTTCTCTTTTTATTAATGGCTCTTATTCAAATTGGATAGAATCCAAAAGTGGATTCCGGCAAGGTTGCCCTCTTTCCCCTTTTTTATTTCTGATGTGTGCTCAACTACTTACTAACGCCTTCTTTCAGAAAGGGAGGTCTATAGGAGTTGATATTCTTCTAATGGGCATAAGGTTTCCCATCTATTGTATGCCAATGACATTATTGTTTTCTCTAATGCTCAAGTGAAGTCGATCAAGATGGTCAAAGGGATTCTTTTGGACTTCTGTGGATGGACGGGTCAAAAGATGAATATGCAAAAAATATGGCATCCTCTTTGGATTATCTGTGAAGACTAGAAGGAGGAAGAAATTTTGTAAAGCTATGAAATTTTGAGAGGTTAAAGAATTCAGTTATCTGGGAATCAAGGTGATTCTTAGGAGATTGTATAAAGCTGATTTCCAATTTCTTATTGATAAAACAATGAGTTTGCTTGGAGTTTAGAGTGGTAAGCTTATCTCTTTAGCCGGGAGGATTACTTTGGTGAATTCTGTGTTATTATCTTACCCAACTTTTCATTCTACCAATTCTTTGGTTCCAAAACAAGTGCTGTATGAAATTGATAAAATATGCAGGAAATTCATATGGAACAAATGTGATGTAATGCAGGCCTTCACTATGTTAGTTGGGATCTTATGTGCAAATCGAGAGAATGGGGTGGCCTTGGCATCAATTCTTGTTCAAAGAAAGCTGGGCCTTTGAGGGACAAGTTAACTTGGAGACATATTCAAGTGAAAGAATCCCTTATGCATAAGTTTTTTTTTACTAAATATGGGTGAATTCTGGAAGAGGATTCAGCTAGAAGAAGTGGATCTGTGTCATGGAAATTAATCTGTAATGGGAGTGAATTCTTGAAACCTATTGTCAAGTGGACAGTGGGTAATGGCAAATCTATCAATGTATTTGAAGATATTTGGGTTTTAGACAAAAGCATTATGAATTGGCCAACTTTTGTAAACCCAATGGAAGGTAGCAGTTTCACGGTGGACAACTTCTTAAAAGATGGAAATTGGGATACTGTCAAGTTGAAAAAATTCTTTGGGAATGATTTAATTAATCTAATCTCTTCTATTGATATTCAAAATGGTAAAGACAGATTAGAGCTTATGCATAAACTATCAGGCAAAACCATTACAACACTTGCTATTGAAGCCATGGAAACTGAAAAAACAAAGGATTTTGCTTGGTCTCGGTTTAATATAATTAAGTTAAATCAGAGAGTCAAATTATTATGGTGGAGAATGCTAAAAAATGCAATACCAACTTATCATTTTCTCTATTATAGGAGATTGCAAGGGTATGATAAGTGTCCTAAAGGTTGTGAAGAAGTTAAGAACATTGATCATATCATTTTTGCTTCAATAAGACGAAGGAGGTGATGACTATTTTGAACAAATGGGGTTTTGGCATTCTAGATTTTAACTCTTTGGAATCTTGTTTCTTATGGCTGGATTCTCAAAACACTTGGATGAAGAGTTTATTTTGTAATTCTATATATCATTCTTGGAAAGCAAGGAATATATATGTTCATGAAGGGAGAAATTACAGTTCGGTGATGACAGCTACGGATGCAGTTTGTAGCTCGGCAATTTTAAAGTATTTAAGTTGCTCAAATTCAGGTAATGAGGATGCTAATCAACCTCCTAGGTTGCTGAACTCTTGGCATTCTCCTCCACCTGATTGGATTAAAGTAAATATAAATGCTTCTCTTCACAATTCATACAAGGCTGGTATTGGAGGAGTGTTTAGAGATCACTATGGAAGGTTTTTATTAGCCTTTGGAAAGCCGATTAATCATTGGGATTCTACTACAGTGGAGCTTCAAGCCATCCTAGAAATCAAACTAGTGATTAAAGAATGGATGCTTGACTACAAAGGACTTATCATTGAAGGGGACAACATGAATGTGATCAATTTCATCAAGGAGATGGTGAAGAAAGGAGGTAATGATTCGATTGACCTCTCTTTTATTAAAGATTTTGATTTTGTTGTTTTTAAATGTGTTGATAGATGAAGCAATAAGCTAGCCGATCTTTGTGCTAACTTTGCTTGCTTTAGCTCTTTTATTTGGAATGATGTTTCTATTAGTAATATCCCTCCTTCATTTCTTTGTTAAAAAAGGAGTCAGATACTTGTAGAGAGTAAGACTGTTTTATATTTTTCATTAATAAAGCTCTTTAGCTTTTCTTTTCAAAAAAAAATATTTAACAGGTTTGATGAATAAAAATGGTTATTCTTTTTAGCTTCCTCCTAGATTAAACATGCCAATGTCTGTTGATGGTATCCTTCTTGCTTAATATACCTAGATGAAATTAGGAGTAAAACCGCAGCTGAAACATCAGATTATTAGGGTAGTTGAAAACTCTTATGCATAGCTTATATCTAATTTCAACCACTTAGAGATAGAGAATCACATTTGCGATTAATACCAATTGTAAACAAGTATAT
The DNA here is from genome assembly GCA_022539455.1 of Dendrobium nobile. Classification (NCBI taxonomy): domain Eukaryota; kingdom Viridiplantae; phylum Streptophyta; class Magnoliopsida; order Asparagales; family Orchidaceae; genus Dendrobium; species Dendrobium nobile. Next base: position 7,321,100 of record CM039721.1, on the reverse strand, counting down.
ACATACATTAATACCAACTGTAATGTAGCAGCTTCTTTATATCCAGTGGTGGCCATTGGAGGAATTTTTTATGGAGATGCAGCTACAATCAATGCACATAAGATTCACAGCAAATAAAAAAAAAGCTTTATGTGATCAATTTTTGAATCTTGACAATCAAAAGTGGTTAAGTTAAAAAATGGTTGGATTAATCCTGGCAATCGAAAGCTCATCATATTGAAGAAGAAAGAAAATCCAAGAAGAAATTTATAATAGAGTAATGGTAGGTAATCAAAAGTCATCATTGTAGATTAGCTTAAGGAGCTTATACACATTCGAAATTAGTTACTAAGCGGATGAGCGACCTTAGATCATCTGGGTAGATTACCACGATAGCGGAGATGATAATGGAAATCAAAGTGATGACGATCTCTGATAGTGGAGATGAGCGATCTATGGAGAACATAGCATGGGAATGAGAGATTGGCCTGAAGAGAACTTCGAAAGAGGAAATGTATGGGAATCATAGAAATTATCGAGACGAAGCTCATATCCTCGCACACAAATTGGGGTATTTTTGTCATTTTAACCTCAAAACCATGGGATGTTGTCGAACCACGGGAGGTATTCGTAGGTTGCGAGAAGGAGTCGCAAGCCATAAAAATTATGGTACCTCCATTCTGTTATAATACTCCAAACAATTCTTTACTAACTTTTTATAGAGAACAATAAAAAAAATCTTTCTCGAATGGACCCTAAAAAGTCATAAATTGTGTGAAGTTGAATAAAAAAAGTGTATGCCACATGATGAATAGGAGAATTATTACTTGAATGTAATAAATAAAAGAATTAAGGGATAAAATTTATGATTCATATGTGTCATAATTACATTTATGATAGGCTATTTATATCATGTAATGGGTCCTAATTCTTTGTGTCATATGTGTCATAATTCTTTATCCTATCGAGTATTGAAAGAAAGAACGGGTTTTGAATAGGCTATTCATAAATTTTTTTTTTAATGAAATTGTGGGCTTAGCACCTAAATTAAACCAAAAAAGTTACATATGTGCTATTATACAATAGAAAAAAGGCCAGATGAGTAGCCGAAAAAAAAAAAGAGCAAGCCCACCACAAAACTGGGAAAATTAAAATAGACACCTATCAAACACACTACAAAATTGAGAAAATTAAAATAGACAGCGAACATCCAAAAAGGATTAAGAAAATAGTAGCAAAAATAATAATTCCTGGACTTAGGAAAAAGATGATGAAGTCAGAGAGCCAATACTTCCCTAGTTGCCTAAAGACCATCCAAGGGAAAGAAGTCAGAATAGGAAGGTGTCATCATCGTCCAAGGCTAACAAGACCTTCCAAAAAGATATTCAAAGGAAACACGAGCTTCACCAAAGCGGCATATCAAAATCGGAGAGAACAAATCACCTTCTAGAAAATCACCAGAGGTAGAGAAAGAGTACAGAAAAGAATAGATAGAGAAAACAAATAATGAATAGAAAGTTCAATCGACCATTGAGTTCTAAGATCATTCACAAATTTCCAGTTCATAACCTTTCTATCCACCGTCATATTATAAGCGAGCATAAAATAGAAACACTCCTAAATTTAGAGTTAAATTTCCTTTCTTTTCTTTCCCTCCAAAGAAAATAAGTGGTGCAACAGATAGTAAGGAGAGTAATTTTTTTATGTTCTTTCAATACGTAGCTCTCATCCCCCAAATATTCTAACACTTGTGTAAGTCTCGATCACAACAAGAAATCAGCCAAAGTAGGAATCAACGTCTTCAGTACAAAGAAGGCATAATCACATTCAAACAAAATATGTGAAGTGGATTCAGGATGAGTAAAATAGAGAGGGCAAGATGGTTCTATAATAATGTTCCTTTTAAAAATCTCATCGGCTATTTTTAAACCTCTATTCAAAGCAAGCCAAACATAAATCAAGTATTTCAAGGCATATCGTTTATGCCAAATATATTTAGACTAGAAAAAAGTAGCCTCATCTTTATATAATTCTCTAATAAATGTAAAGAAGAAGGTTTCTTTATTATCCTTCCAGGATATAGTTTTAGCATAAATATTAGCTATAGGGAAAGAGTACAAAACATGAATAAGTGCCCTCCTCATATTATTAGGAAAAATCTAGGAACCATCCATAAAAAAATCGAAACCTTAGCATTCAGGGGGAGGAGAGAGCAGGCAAAGCTACTAAGAGTGTTACAGAGTGAATTGGCATTTAACCAGAGGTCCCAAATCATAGCCAATTTACAATTACTAGTGATCGTTAACTGAAGTGTGGGAGAGATAGAGTCCCCCTCCTTCAAAAACTTAGAATCATTAATTCTCACAGGTGTCCAAGGTGTGTTATATTTTGCATTCAGATAAGAGAAAAGAGCAGAGCTAGAGTTAGAAAATTTAATGTTAAGGGAGCAAAAAATGGCAAATTGAATAGCTTAAAATTTAGGAATCCTTAAACCTCCAATGATCTTAATCTTACACATTTTGTGCCAAGAAAATAGATGTAGTTTTTTCTTCTTCGGTGTCCCCAAGATATAAGAATTTTGCACACATTCTACTAAGTTTCTTAATACGAGCTTTAAGTATGCTAGAGAAAGTAGGCAGGCCTTCCAAATAGCCAACCGATTAGAGATAGAGATGATAAGAGGTTGAAAATCTGTAGGGCATAACTTCCTAATAGAAATGGGGATACCAAGATAGAACATCTTAGAACAATGATTCTAAATATTCAGGGTTGCATAGTATATAAGGAGTGATAAAATTGGAGATAATAAGATTACTCTTCTCATGATTGATCTTTAAGCCTGAAAGATTAGAAAAAGAAATCAAAATATTTAAAATAAGATCACAATTATGAGGGGTAGCTTCTCCAAAGATTAGGAGATCATCTGCATAGAGGAGGAGAGTGATGCGTAAATCCTCAGTATAAATACCAACAAATATGTCCTGAGAAGTAGGGTTGTCAATCATGCAAGTGAAGGCATCCATGACAATACAAATAAGGTAAGGACTTAAAGGGCGGCCCTGCCTAAGGCCAGAGGTGGAATTGAATTATCCCTCCAAAGTTCCATAAATGCGAACCAAAAAATGAACATCAGAGATTCATGTTTTGACCCAAGAGATAAAGAAAGGGGAAAACCATTATGTCTCATTCTAGCAAAGAGAAAATCCCTAGAAACTGAATCAAATGCTTTCCAAATATCAAATTTAGCATAAAACAATTTTTTTCTTAGCTGGTATTTTAAAATCCTATAATAAATCAAAAGAAAAGATAATATATCTATAGAAATATGGCCTTTGATGAATCCATATTTGTTTTCTTTAATAATTAATGGCATAATATCCTTAATTCTCATTGTAAGGATTTTGGAGATAATCTTATAAAACACATTACACAAGGAAGTAGGCCTAAAATCAAACACGTTAGAGGCAAGAGATGCTTTGGGTATAAAAGTCATAACAGAGGCTATGACTTTCCTGGGAAGATATCCTTTAGAAAAGAAGGATTTCACCACTTTACAAGTAGAAGGTCCAGTAATAAGCCAACTAGATTTATAAAATTCAAATTTGAATCCATCCAGTCCTGGAGTGGAGTTGGAATCTCCACTGAAAATTATTTCTTTAATTTCGTCTTCAGAGATGACCAGCCTAGTTAATAGGACATAAAAATGATCTGTAATGACCCCATCACTGGGGATAGAAGATATGTCATTTTGAGTTGGGGTGAAGTATTCTAGAGATTTTAGAAGTGTTGGATAATCAAAGAAACCTTCTCTTGTCTAATTTGATGATCATTACTTGTAACTAGAAGAGAGCAACAATGGTTTTTCCTATTCCTTATCCTAACATAAAGGAATTTTAAGTCATCTTCACCTTGAGAGAGCCATTTCAGCTTAGCTCTTTGAGGCACCTAGTTTGGCAAAGAAGAGGAACATTAAAATTTTTTGGCATTAATGCTTTTGAGAGATTGGTTTTGAGAAAGGTTAAGAGGGTATTTGTTGATCAAGTTAAGATAATAAGCTTGATATTCCTTTGGTTGACTAAGGAGGAGGAGAGGTGAGAGGGGTTGTCCCACTATCTTCCTCTAATAATAGATTTAAAGGTTTGAAGTTTACTATAGAGTTCATAAATGGGGTTGCCTAGGATCGAATGAGCAAATATCTTAAGCAATTCTGACCAACAATTATCATTCTAGATCCATCTCTTTAATACAAATATGTGAGAATGTTTAACTTGTTACCCAGGAAGGAGAATGATAAGAGAGGGGTCTTAACATGATGGATTAGCGACATCATAGAAGGAGGTACGGAAGCTCTCTAACCACTTATCATTGATCAACATTCTATGCAACTTCAAATGAATGGGATCATTAGCTCTTTGATTAAACCAAGTGTATTTGAGACCAGTAGATTCCAAATCCAACAGCTGCACGTTATAAATGAAGGAATACAAGTCCCAAAGTTTAGAAGCATGAAGGGGGGAGCCCCCAGACTTCTTAGAAGGGTGACAAAAATAGTTGAAGTCACCAAGGATGATCCAAGGAGCATTGATATTATAGACAATCTCTCTCAGATGATCCCAGAGCATGATTCTATCTATTTGCAAATTAGATGCTTAAATAACTGACACGCAAAAAACAACATCAACTCCCATATTAACTTCCCTCAAGATCAATTAAGTGGAAATGAAAGTCAGACTAAAATGCAGTCATGAGGGATTCAATTTTATCCATATTCTACTCGAGTTGGATAGGTTGAAGTTTTGATAACTAGCTTCATTATCAAAAACACTGTGGTTAAACCGAAACCAAGGATCCATGAAGCTACCTGCATGAATCTTATTCTCCAAGACACAAAGCAAATCAAGACTGTAGTGAGGAACTAAATCCTTGCATGAAAGACCTTCCCCAGGTTGTTGAAAACTCTCACATTCCAGGCTACAAGATGGGGAAAGGTCTTTGGGATTTTTTAGTATGGGTATGAGGATTTTTTTATTGCTTACTCTTAGAAGCTTTTTGTTGAGGTGGAGGGTTTAAAGTACCCAATTCTAGTTGGAAAGAGGTTGATGGGGGAAGTTAGTTTTCGGTGTGGCTATCTAATAAAATGTTAAATTCATTTGGTGATAAGATTTTATCTTTGTTTTTCTTAGGAGAGGCATTGTTGGTGGAGGGAGATTCTTCCATGGGTGAATTTAGGTTTGGGATGGAGGTAGATATTTCGTCTAAGAAGTTTGAAGAGGGGGGGGGGGGGGGGGGGGGGGGGAGAGATGGGGGAATAACTACCAAAGGAGGTTGTAGATTCTCAACAAAGTTAGGGATTGTAATTATTGATGTTGAGGTATGGAAGAGTACTTGTTGAGCTTAGGAACAAAGAGGCCTGTTGGGGTTGATTTGCAAGAGAGCGGGTGAAGGGTGGTGGGGTTTCCTGCTTATGCTTCTCCCACAGGAAGGAGGCTAAGAGGAGGATGGATAAGGATGTGGTTTAGATGGACATAGGTTAGTAGAATGGACGATTGAGCCATAATGTTCACAGGGAGAGGGTTTCCATCAATTTCAAGCTCGGAAGGTTCTCAACGAATTGTGATAGGGATACATTCCAGATAAACACATTCCTTGGATACTTGAACACACACCATCATATAAGTTAGTCTGGTTTTATCATCTGTCAAATTGTCTACCACCAAGGGAATCCTGATCTTGCTAACGATGCAGGAAATCCCTTCCGGAGTCCAACAAGGCAAAGGGAGAACTATGATTTTAAATAGTATAGGAATGGTGAAATACTCTTCTCTTTTTTGTTTAAAATTAGGAAACCACTTTTGAAACATAAATGATTTCCCCAAAAAGAATAAAACTATCCCCGATAACGCCATATCATAGTCTTCCGAAGAGGTAAGTTTTAGCATGAATAAACCTTTGCTAAGAGATATCAACTGCATCGTATCTTTCAGCTTCCTAAACTTACGAATAGCCGAGAGTAGAGGGATTCATAGTACATCCGCCTTCAAATAAAGTATCCAACCTTCGACAATCCCCACTCTTCCATCGTAGCTTTCACATAAGCTTCGATAAAGTCGAGGGGGTCATCCAGAGAAGGAAAGGGGTAAAGTGAGAAGGCGTTCCCATTATTCTTGTGGGTCGTTACAATGCTGGTCTAGTTGAGAGCTAGAGAAGAAGCGAATGGGGTAGCTTTGTTTGAGAGAGGGGGGAAATTGGAGGGGGTGAGGTTGGCCATGAGGAGAGGAGGCCCCTCTAGCGGGGCCGACGAAGGGCAAGGGAGAGGAGGATAGGAACAGAGCAGCTAGGAAAACCAAAGCCTTAGCAGAGACTTAATTATCTTAAATTCTTAATCACCTATTTATAAAGTATGTCCTACATCTTATAAATATAAAAGTAGGTGAATGGGATGACACATGAAAAAAAAAATTTCTTAGTCACCGTGCACGACGGCTTTTTTTTTATCAGTTAATTTAGAATTCAATCATAATCATTTCTAAAATTTGTCCCTTTGTTGCCTCTCTACCAAATAAAAAAATTACATTAAAATTTTTCTCTATCCTACTAGTTCTCTCTCCTACTATTTTTACTAGATTTTTTTAAAATATTGTTATCTTAATTTATTTTATAATCTTAACTACATTAAAAGTTTGTCTTTACCGGACAAATTTTAAAAAAGGAGCTTATTATTTATCAAAAATAGTATAAGGAGCTTATTTAAAAAATAATTTTAAAAAGAGCATAAACATCAAATGAATTGGCGCATTCTGAATGTCTCCATATAATTTGACATATTCATTTTAAAATTAAAAATACTACAAATTGGTTGAGAGAAAGAAATGGGAGAGAAATAGAGATGAGGAGAGAGAGAGAGAGAGAAGGGGAGAGAGGATTGAGAGGGAGACACTACTCGAGAATCTCACATTAATAGTGGCCCAGATCTGTTGGAAAATGTGTAATTCTGCCGAAAAAATATGCATATCAAGCGGATTTATAGTGGAATTAAATTTCGTCGACGATAAAATATGTGAAGGAAACTTTTTTCCGATAGAATTTTTTGGCTAGTGAAATTATGCAGTAATATTATTGATTGCGAAGCACTCGCTCTAGCGATTTCGTCCACGGAAATGCCGGCGGGAAAATTTCGGTAGCAGTTATGGTGGTAAACCATTAGAAATGTCCGCTGGATATGAACCTATGGTATTTTCTAGTGGATAACCCGTCGGAAAATCCGACGGAATTTTTCGCTAGAAAGAGGAAAACATGTACAAAAAAAAACACAGCACTCCCTCGCATGTTTTCTATAACACAATCAACTTGCATTGCGGAGTGAAATGAACAGTAATATGAATGAGCTAGAGTGAAATGAGCAAGGAGATGATCTCAGAAGGAAAATAGAGCACTTTTAGACATTAATGACGGACTTTCCACTGTAAATGTTTCCAATAGTATTTCCACTGGAATCATTTCATCAGATTTAAATAAGCCAACATATTTTCTACCAGAAGTTCCTTAATTCGGTACATAATTTTCAGCTCTTTTTCTGCTGAAGTTACCACCGGTTTTAGAAAAACTGGAGGCTTTGCAGCTGGAAATGTTTCACAGATTTTTCTGCCGAAAACCAATTACTAAGCTTTCGACGGAATATTCGTCAGTTACACCGCCGCTACTAACGACAGATATATTTCCGCCTTTATACATTAAGTTTTCTTGTGGTGTGAGAGATAGGAGAAAGAGAGAGATGGGTAGGGAGAGATATGTGAAGATACGGAAGAGAAGGAAAAGTGGAGAGAGAGAGAGAGAAATATAAGTTTAAATATTTTTTATATTATTTTATATATTTTAAATATGAGTTTAAATTTTACTTTAAATATAAAAAATCTTAAAGTTTTACAAATTTTTTTAAACATGAAAATTTATATAAAAGTGATAAATATTTAAAAAATAAAATGTTAGAATGAAAAATTGAAATAAAAATAGTTATATATTATTTTAAATATTGTAAATAATATTTAAAAACTAATATTTAAATATTAGTTAAAATATATTTTAAATAATATTGAATATGAATTTATTTTAAATATTTAAAGAAATATTTTAATTATTTTTTAATAATATTATACAATTTTTTTGGTTTAAATATAATTTTAAAAATTTATAGGTTTTATTTTTAAAATAATATTTAAACTGATATTTAATTTATATAAAATAATATATAAAACATTTAAACACAGACCCAACATTAAAATTTGTCCAGTGGAAAATAACTTAGAATTATTTGTAATAGATCACTAGTCACGTCAGAAACACTATTCATTTTTAAACAAAAGGACAAAAGAACAAAAAAACACTTTCCAATGTTAATTTGCTTCACATTCAGCGATATAGCATTTAGGCTGTATCACCGTCAGACTATATATATATATATATATATATATATATATATATATATATATATATATATATATATATATATATATATATATATATATATATATATATATATGAGAAAATAACTTTTTTTGGCCTTTTGGTTGAGAGCTTAGGCTTCCAACCAAGAGGTATAGGATTGGAGTCTATGTATATGCATTATGTGTGTGAGTTTGCTTTAAATGACCTAAATGTCAAAAAAAAAGCATAGCCTATCCAATTATGAAAATGAAAATAAAAAAGAAATATAACTTAAAATAAAAATTTTGTACTTCTAAAAAAATATATCCAGGTATATATTCCTGTAGCTAGCTAGCATCTTAACCCAAAAAGATCCATCGGACATCTTTCGAGAATGCCAACCTTAGTCAGCATATTCTACCACACTATTTCACGCCTCCTCCTCATCTTCAATCCACCACCAGAAGCAGCAACAATCCAGTCCATCTCCAACCCCAACACCACCACCACCACCACTTCTCTCCCTTCCCCACCCAACAATACCCAGTCCGATCACCCCATCCTCTCCTTCAACTCCCCTAATGACCTTGAATCAGGCAACCAACAATCCTCAATCTCCATCCAGAATATCGTCGATACTGACTTGTTAGAATGGAAACGGATCGGCAAGGTTGCCCAGACAGTGGGCTTTGGTGGCTTTGGTGGCTTTGTGACTCTTTTTGTTGATACTCCTAGCTCAGCCACCACCCGTCCTGCCCTCTACATGGTATATCTTATATTGGTATGTCTTGGCTTGGCTACCAGTATAGGCTTATCAGCCTATTCAATCATTAAGATGGGCAGTCCAACAGTGGGTTTGGTGCAAAAAAAGTTGATACATTTTACGTTCTTTTTTGTGTTGCTGTCCTGCTTTTTTCGCCTACTAGTTGCACTGCCGCTCGTCGACTTCGGCATTGTGATCGTCCTAATATTAATTGGCTTGCTGGTTATTGTGCTGTACTTGCTACTGAGCAGCAGGAGCCAACGCCAGGCGCCAAATTAACGAGAAAGGTTTCTATTTAGTTGTTATAATTTTGTATTTTTTTTATTCCTTTCAATTTTTACTTATTTTTTATTCGCTCTCTCTCTCTGAAATGCAGCAATTTTCTTTTCCTTTTAAAATATATTAAAAAAACAAAGATATCATCTTCTAAATCTTGCCGTCTATGTATAAACAATAAGAGGAGCCTTTATAAGCTAATTCGTGTGTATAAGCCTTTATAAGTTTAAACCAGTCGCTATACTCTCTCCCTCTCTCAGTATATATATAACAGTGCAATAAGCAGTTATATTTTTATTATTTTTATTCTTATAACCCAAAAAAAATTGTAACGAAGCAGTTTTTAAGAGTTGTGCTTTCTGGCCGTGGACGGCGGCTGGATGGAAGTCCGACGGTGGTCGGCAGCCTGCTGACGGTGGCAGTACGAAAGTATATTAGAAATGTTTTCATACACAAGCTTTCAATCTAGTATTTTATTTGTTTAGTTGCGCTTTATATTTTTATTCGGACGTTTATCTATATTTTTAAATTAAAATTGTCCTTTTTAATCATCATTTGCATATTTGTTCTTATTTGTATTTGCTATTTATATTTTTTACAATTATTGTTCCATAAATGCATCAAGAATTAACTTGAAAATGCATTAATGTTGATCCCAGGGAGAAGCTTCGGGCTTTCAGCAAGTGGATATATAATTGTTGATGACTTGGTTGAATGGCTTCAGGCATTAGTAGCATTCAACTGGCTTTATATATGAGTATGATGTATGAGTTGCTTAACTGTCATATTAATTGTTCAGTCGTTACAGTCAGACAATGGGCTACTATAATTCTGTATAAATTGTTTAGTGAAGCAATGCATGCAAAACTTGTTATGGATTTGTTGCAAAATTTAGCTTTATTTTATTCTTCTTAAATAGAAAATCATTCCAGGTTTACGTACCTCAAATTAAAGGTTTGTCTAAGCTCATTGAGTTTAGTTACGAAACAGATTATTTCCTCAAAATTTTGGAGGAAACAATAAGGTATCCGGATCCTTCGCCTCCAAGTTTCCCTGCCGCTTGTCAGCTTTGCCATTGAAGGAGGTATGGCATGGTCGAAAACATAAATAGTCCAGTGAACTAGAACTACAATCTTCACATGATATAGTTTTAAATAGGGTACGAAGCCATAATATATTATCTAACCTTATTCAGAAAGACAATAACCAGCTGGAAAAGAAAAGGTATTGCATAACTAATTGGATTTTATTTAAAATAGAGTTATTTAATGCATTCGGGAAGCTCGTTAGTCAATGACCATTTTATCCTTTTCAGTCTTGTATATTATCAAAAAATTATTTTGATCGAGCACGAATCTTGAAACAAAATCAAGTTGGAAACTTCAAAAATTAAATCGGAGATCATCTGAACTCTAATTTAGACAAATTTATAGTCAAACTGAATGTCTCGGAAATACGAAGCCAATGACACCAAATTTGACACAATCCGAGCTTAAATGAGTCCAAATCAAAGATCCGAAGCGCATTTGGAAGGTTCATTAATCCATAAATTTGGATTACCAACAAGCCAATTAACAATGGCACGGTCACAAAGCCGAGGTCGACGAGCGGCAGTGCAATTTGGAGGCGAAAAAAGCATGCCAATACCACAAAAAAGAGAGTAAAATATATTAACTTTTTTGCACCAAGCCCACTTTTGGACTCCCTATCTTAACAATCGAAAAGACTGATACGAAAATACTAGAAGCCAACCCAAGACATACGAACGTAAGATATGCCATGTAGAGGGCATGATGGGTGGTGGTTGAGGTAGGATTATTCACAAAAAGAATTATAAGCACACCAAAGCCACCAAAGCCCACCATTTGCACAACCTTACCGATTCGTTTCCATTCTGGCAAGTCAATATCGATGTTATTCAGGATCGGAAATGTGCATAGTTGGTTGCCTGATTCGAGATCATGAGAGGGGTTGAAGGAGAGAATGGGGTGATCAGATTGGGTTGGTGAGATGATATTTTTGGGTGGGGAAGGGAGAGAAGTGGTGGTGGTGGTGGTGGTGGTGTTAGGGTTGGAGATGGACTGCATTCCTACTACAACTGGTGGTAGATTGAAGCTTTTGACGAGGCGTAAAATAGTGTAGTAGATGAAGGTGCCTGAGGTTGGCATTCTAGAAAGATGTCTGATGGCTCTTTTTGGGTTAAGTAGCTAGCTAGAGGAGTTGAATGGGCCGAGGTATTTATACATATTTCTTGCAAATATGATGGCAAATACGGATTACATTTTTATTCTTCTATTTAAAAAAATAGTTTTTTTTTGGTAAATTTTGGGGCCGTAGCTCGTTCCATTCATGTAAAGTAAAAAATTACTGGAGTATAAAAATAAATTCCCAGAAGCTGAACGCAATAATTGCGACTAAGGGGATAAAAAACTAGCGCAAAGCTACGAAACAAATTAAGCCAATAACATAATTAAGCCTGTAAAAGAAGAAAACTAAAAGCTCAAAATGCACAAAAAATGCTCAAAAAAAGGACTCAGGATGCTTAGCAGTAAAGTGAACCTAGACATCAAAAGCAACGAAAAAGAACCCTAATTGCCAAGAAGACCATCTAAGGGAGCTGAGCGAGCCCATCAATCATCATCGTCCTTCAAAACCCCTCAATACATCTGGTTGCCAAAAAATCCATCCATGAGGCCAACAAACCAGCCTAAAAATGATTGAAATGAGCTCAAGGGAGAAAGAGAAATTAATAAATAAAAAAAACCAAGAAGCAGTACCTCCGTCAAGGAGCTCAGAGCAACAAATGGTTAAACAGATGATAAGTTTCCGTTTAAAAGCTTTATAAGAAATAGCCATTTTGATTTTTACAGTAGTGTGGCATAACAGTCAAAGGAATTTTTGAATAGCCTATCATTTCTAGCTCTCTAAATGAAGTAAAAAGTAGCATATAATAAAAGATAGTAGAACCTTTTCAAATCTTTAGAGACATTCAAATCCTCAATAGTTTTAAAAGTTTAAGTGAGGTTGAGAAAGAATAGCATTTGACCCATGGGAGGGAAGAGCTTCTTAAGGATATCAAAAGAGTAGTCACACTTGAAAAAAAATGTGTATGTGATTTTCTAAAGCGTTATACCAGAAAGCATATCTAGGGGAAGGAAGAATTCCCCTCCTAATAATTCCATCTACTGTTTTCAACCCATGTTTGAAAGAAAACCAAGTAAAAGTAGAGAAACACAAAGCAAAGCATTTGTGCCATATGTAATTATGCCAATTCACCATAGAAGAATCAGAGAAAAAGTGCATTTTGAAAGTACTGAATTTTGGCTTATCAAAATTCAGCCACATGCAAGACAACCCCATATGAAATATATAGGAATTGAGGAGATAGTATCAGAATGGGTAGAGGGGATAATAGGGGTGAGGTACCAATTGCCATTAATAATAAAGCTACCCACACATAAATGGGAGAGGCATAAAAGAGATTTTTCCATTTGCAAGTTCTCAAGCACATCTAAAATAGAGAACCCATTGCACCAAAGGTCCCAAAGCAGGGAAAGAGAACTACTGCCAATTATTTTGAAATTGAGATATTGATGAATTTTCTTAGCTAAACCACAAAGAAAGGACCAATATACAGAAGCACGCCTGATAGTAGTATTCTAAAAAGAGATTTATTTGGCTTTCAACCAATGCAAAAGGAGTCTCTCCGCATTAAAAAACCTTTAAATAAGCAAGCAGCCAAAAGACATGATAGAGAGCATCAATGGTAGGTAAACCAATGCCCCCAAAATGTTTCAGTTTATAAGTATCCTTCCATGGAATAATATGAATCTTCCTTTTAAAAATGCCTCCAAAGTAGAGGAATTTAGAGAGAATCTTAAAAATAATTTTGCAACACCTTTTGTGGATAATGGCACCTATGATCTAGTAAGCTATGGAGTTGCAAATAGTGAAATTAAGGTATCAAATTCTTCTAGCAAAAGTCAAATATTTTTCTTTCCTTCCCTCCAAAGCACAGTGAATCTTTTTCATTAGAGGATGAAAATCAGATGGATCTAGCCTCTTACTATATATGAGGATGCCAAGATAATTAATAGAAGAGATGGACACAAAGATATCAAGAATGCCAGAAATAGTGGACTCCATGACATTTCTAAAGGAAAAGAGAGTGCTTAACCTTTAAACCCAAAGTAAAAGCAAATCAAGAAAGCAAATTATTAAGGGTATGAGCATTCTCCAAGGTCGCATTACCAAACACAAGTAAGTCATCAATATAAAGAAGATGCAAGATAGTGATATTACCCATAGTCAACCCAGTAAACAAATTGCTAGAGATATCATTCCAAAAGTGAAAACACAATCAAGAGAAAGAAACAAACCTTTTCTTATTTCCATCGCCAAAGTGTGAGCTTTACTAGGGTTTTTTCTTCCCGTGCTCTTCTTGCCGCCACCAACCTTCTCAGGGAGATGCAATCCTCTCTGTTCCCCTAGCAACCCCCCCCCCCCCTGCCTCCTCCAACATCCGTTCTTCCTCACCAATTGCTCCTCTTAGACTCAAATTCGCTAGGGTGTGTGTATAGGTGAGCATCTAATCTACCCTTCGAGATGAAATTTACATATCTATTGTTGTAAAAATTTCTCCCCTTAGAGTTATTTATGATTGGAAACTCACACCTTGCACTCATTGCAGCTCCATAATGCATCCTACCAATGTCTACCAAAAAAATCCCAACCCCCATCCACAAGAACCAACTCAAACACGTGGCAGAAGTCCTAATCGCAAACCCTGTAAACCCCCACCTCCACGTCTAACTATACTCGCAAACAAAACTCCACTTTCTCCCGTCTCACAACCTCAACAAGCTTCTACTTAAGTTCACTCTCCTCAAACCCATAACACTAATCATGCCTCTATTATAACCTCTTCCACAACCTCGCATCAAACCTTGATCCTAAACCTTAACTCGCCCTTTGATGAAAATCCCTCCTCTTCCTTTGATATCCCACCCACCCACCAACCCATCACCTCTATCATCGCTGGAACTATTCATCATCAATCCCCCAACCTCTCCACCAAAAATAAATTTGTCAAGATCAATAACCAGCATGATCCCCAAATTAGCTTTCCTCAAAACCTGTATGGCCGAACACTACATATTTATGCTCCTTCGATAAATTGTCACAATATAATAATGTTGTCCTTGAGAATTTAATTCAAGGCAATGACAAGCTTCATTCAATGCAACAATAACCTCAAAACCCTAGAACTAAACCCATAAGATCAAAACATACTAAGGAGCTTAGCCTTAAGCCCATATCTTTTTGCTTTAGTCATGGATGTTCTCACTAGACATTTGCAAGAGGATGTACCTTGGTGCATGCCTTTTGCTGATGATATTCTTCTTGTTGATAAGACTAGAGAGGGAGTTGAAGGTAAACTTGAATTATGGAGGTCAACTTTAGAGTCTAAAGGTTTTCTCTTAAGTAGATCTAAAACTGAATATGTGGAGTGTAATTTTAGTGGAAATAGACCTAGTGAGGGGATTGTGACTTTGGGCGATCAAACCATTAATAAGAGTACACGTTTTAGATATCTTGGATCTATTATTCAGAGTGATGGTGAAATTGATGGGGATATTATGAGCAAAATTCAAGTTGGATGGTTGAAGTGGAGGAATGCATCGGGCTTATTGTGCAATAGAAAAGTCCCCCTCAAACTTAAGAGAAAATTCTATAAGATGGTGGTGAGACGTGCAATGCTTTATGGTGCCGAATGTTGGCCATTAAAAGAGAAACATAATACTAAGTTAAGTGTTGCAGAGATGAGGATGCTTAGGTGGATGAGTTGCTTGACCCTTAGAGATAAGATACGAAATGAGCATATACGTGAAAAGGTTGGAGTAGCTCTAGTGGAATATAAGATTAGAGAGAGTCGCCTTAGATTGTTAGGTCACATTAAACGGAGGCCTCCTGATGATCCGGTTAGGAAAGTTGAGGTGTTAGATTTGGCTCATGTTAAGAAAGGTAGAGGTAGACCTAAAAAGACTTGGGTAGAAAATATTAGAAATAATCTTTTTTTATTAGATTTAGATGAGAATTTGACTTTTAACCGGACACAATGGCAAAAAAGGATTCATGTAGCCAACCCCACGTAGTGGGACAAAGGCTTGATGTTGTTGTGTTGTTGTTGGTAGTAGTGATGGTATTACTGGTAGTTGTGGCGTTCTAACCGGTTGTAATGGTGGTGTAACCGGAGGATATTCCATCATTAACTTAGCGCCACATTTTTCACAAAAAAAATTGTCGAAAATTTTTTGATGGAAAACCCGTAGCAAAGTCCTCTATTTTCTAAAATAGGTAGTAACATCCAGCGGAAAGGCAACTAATATCACTGGTGAAAAATATGCCAGCTGAAACACGATGAAATGTTTTTGACATAAATGCTGCTATAAACATTTTTAGCAAAAAATTTCGCAAGTATGACAGCCAGAAAAGGCCATATTTTCCATTCAAGATCATCTTCCTTCTCATTTTGTTTCTGCTTATTCCTATTCTTGCTACGCTCTTGGTCGCGTGAGTTGCCTCCAATCGAAAATTGCCTCCATGCCTTCATGTACACCGATCCATTGTCATCGTTCGCCGCCTCAATCGTTGGAACCGCACGTAAGTTAATATGCGTTAACTTTTTTTTTTTTGGTTTGGTCTTGGATGTTCTCAGTAGACATTTGCAAGAAATTGTGCCATGGTGTATGCATTTTATTGATGATATTCTTCTTATTGATAAGACTATATAAGGAGTTGATAATGAAATGTATGTGGATACTATTAGTAGAATTCATGTGGGATCGTTATACTAGAGGAATGAGTTGGGCTTATTGTGAGATAAAAAATTCCCCTCAAACCTAGGAGAAAACTCTACAAGATATGGTGAGATCTGCAATGCTTTATGGTGTAAAATGTTGGTTAAGTATTTGCAGTGATGAGAATGAGAATGCTCATGAGTGTCTTTACTCGGGATGAAGCTATGGAGTTAGCCTCCATCTTCTAATATCTCTTCGTCGAAGCCGATCCACCTAATGGATGCACCCTGGCCTCCTCACAATGAACGACAATACGAGGAATGCTCCCCTACGGAGCCTGCCTAGTAGCCACCTTGAACGGCCTCCTCGGGACCATTTGCATGGAGCAAAATTCAATAGGTGGCCATGATAAAGTTAAACGAAGAGGCCTTTACTGCCACTAGGGGTGTCAATAGCTGACACGACACAAAAACCAGACCCGAACCCTACCCGATTTCAAAACGGGTCGGGTTTGGGTTCACGGATTCGACCCGTTTGACAAATGGGTCGGGTTCGGGTTGACTCGTCGGGTTGCCGGGTCAACACGTGAACCTGTTTAACTTGATATGCCCACGCTGCCCCGCCTACAAGCGTCGGTGCCCCGCGCCCGAGGCTGCCCGCTCGTCGGCGTGCTCGCCCGCGCTCTCCAGCGCGCTCGCACACACCCGCGCACCCGCGCTTTGCGCCCCTCCGCTCGCCGTGCTTGCCCGCTTTTTCTAGTGCCGTGTCGGGTCAGGTCAACCCGGCAACCCACCGGGTGGGGTCCAGGTTTGGATTTCCGACCTGTTTATTTACCTGGGTCAGGTTAGGGTCAACCCGTTTGAACCCGGGTAAGTTCAGGTTCGACCTGAACCCGACCTGTGACCCGAAATTAACACTCCTAACTGCCACTGATGGAGTCTCATTGGTTCCTGCACCATTGTGTATCAATTCAATAGTTTCCTTCACTTACCATCTTGACAAACTAGCAGCGGCGGCAGTGGTATCAATATGTTGAATTTTAAGTTATCACCATTGGGCCTAGTTCGTTCATATGCTTGTTTCAATCCACAGAAGTCAAGGATGTAGTGATCCAAGGAGGGCCCTGGATTGTCGCTAGAAGACTCATAGAGATGGACCGCTACCCCCCTAATTAGGGCCTCCACTCCCAGTTTGAATCTGCCTTCCTAAACTCCCATTTCTCTATTGGGATGCCATCAATCTGACTAGAATTACCAATTTCATCGGTCAACCACTTTGGGTGGACTCCCTACTAACACTTGGGGCAGCTCTTCTTTTGCCATGATGTGTATTTTTTGAGCATATATAAGCAAATTTATCTTAATTATAGTTTATAATTTTAATATTATCTTCTTTATTTTTTCAAAATTTTCGGTATGATAAATTTATTGTTTGATTGTGTTCCAATAAATTTTTAATTAATGCATTTGTTCTATAAAATATTATGAAAAATAAATATAAATTTAATATTTTTTGAATTTATAAAATTATATAAATAGAATTATTATAAATATTTTTTATAAAATAAAAAACTCATAGATGTTTAAAAATATAAATAAAAAGAAAACTTATAAAAATGTAAAAAAATTTAAAAAAATCCTCTACCCACTGGACGAGAGGAAAATTAAAAAAAAAACGAAATAAAGAAAATGAAATTGAAAATAGAAAATTTTATTTCCTAATAATTTATATTAATAAAATAAATATTAAAAAAAACAATTTAAGTAAGCAATGCGGTTAGCTAACGTACCACAACGCGATTTCCTGACACATATTCTTTTAATTTTTTCTCGAAAAATAAGTCGCTAGGATCCAAAGTTTTTATTTAATATTCAAGAAGAATATATATATAAGAATGGCTTTTTGTTCTTTTGCAAATTCTTCCATATTAGTTGTATTTTATATTTATTTGTTTGAAAACCATTATTTTACAATTGCATCAAGAATTAACGGGCCGATGCATTATAATTGTTATAACACAGGCAGAAAGGCTTTCGCCCGCATAGCCATCCTTTTTTTTTTCTTCCTGGTTTTAATTTCTTAAATGAGAAATTAATTTTGGCAAGTTCTTAAATGAGTTTGTTTTTTCTTTCTTTACTGCAATGCAATGAATTCTATGTTTTTTTGATGAAATATATGATTATGAGGTTATTTGGTGTGGATGAAGTAAATTTTGTTCAAGTTTTAAATGCACATTCTCATCCAAAGGTATATTCTGGTGTAATATGTACATCAGAGTTTTTTGAACTCTCTCTGTAGGGAGGTATAAGAGTTAGAATTTTCTAAAATGTTGAGTGTTGGTCCAGTTTTAGGTTAAGTTGTTCCTACATGACATCATACTATTGTAAATGCCTATAAGTAGGCATCATGCACTGAATCGGGCTGAGCACATGGGTAAAAGGCTGATCCGGGTGGAAGGCTATGCAGGCGCCTAATATGGCTAGACGTGGGTCGAGGCATGCCGGCGCGGCTGAGCGCGCAAGCAACAAATCGAGTCGCACACTGGGTGTGAAGGCACAAAGGCGAGGGGATTATCGCACGGGCAGAATCAGGCTAAATGCACATACATGAAGGCTACTCGAGATGGAAGGATGTGCTCGCGCCTGATAGGGATCGACGTAGGTGGAGGCATGCAGGCGCGGTTGACCTTGCTTGAGCCGGCTGAACATGCAAGTTGTACGTGGTTTCGTGATAGACTGCAACACGGGGTAACCTAGTTGTACGAGCTAGATGCCTGTTAGAAGCAAGGTCGCAGTTTCACAGGGACGAGTTGATCAGGTTGAAAACAGAGCCGTCAAATTTGGCAGTAAATCGGGCAGTGCAGCTGACCAAGCATAGACTCATAGCTTTGTCCGACAACTTAATACCAATGGGTTTCATAAAAATTGTACCATATCAATAGGAGTTAACAATCGATTCGTTCAAGAGAGGCGAGAAATTGCTCCTCAAGGAAATATCGTGTCAACGGGTGTAGGAGGCAGGAATTTTGTTCTTATTAAAGATCAATCTAGATCTTTTGAGGTTGGAGTCGGGTTGTTCTTGTAGAGTAGAACTAAAAATGAAAGCTGGGGCATAATTCACACGGAATTAGACCAAGTGCAAGCAAGTTGGATGCAGATGGGCTACACTTTAGGTGGAGTCGTGAAGACAAAAGGGTTGATCAAGAACCCTAGGATCGGATAGGTAGCTCGTGTGAAGTCACAAATTGGAGCGCACACGAGTGTTTGAGGAAGACTAGCAAGATGGAATGTGCTTAATGCTGGAGAACGAGCGTATTACATAGAAGCATGTGCATTGGTTAAAATTAAGTAGGAGCATGCAATACATAAGGCACATGCTTCCAGATCACGAGAGAAATACTGAGGAACACAGGCACATGTGGTTTGGAATGTTCAAGAGAATGAACTGGAGCCGTGAATTAGAACACATTGCGGATGCCATTCGTAAACATGATTGGGCTCAATTCAATTGGATTGTTCATGGAGTTAGTGCAAGGAAGTAGTTAGATCATAGTAGATGCATAAAAGATTCCTTGACTATGAAATTTGAACAAAGCTGGAGATTATTGAATATTGGTCTAGATTTTAGGTTATGTTGTCCCTACATGACATCATACTAGTATAAATGCCTATAAATCGACATTTTTTTGCTTATTGTAAAACAACCCGTTATAATAGGCTATAATTAATAAAAAAGAAAATCTAATTTCGTGTTTTCTCCACCCCCTCTCTTCTCTCTCTCATCAAGTTTTGTTCTAACATAAACTCTATTTGTTAGGAGGTATGAGGGTCTGAGTTTTTTGAACTCTCTCTATTTGGTAGAATAAGTGTCAGAATTTTTTGAATTTTGTCTGCTAGTTTGCTGTGATGTAGTGCTTAGGTGTTTACTTTTTTAGTACTTTTATTTAAAGTTATATGATAGCTACGAATACTTTTCTACTTAGCATAGTAATTTATTATATGAAATTTAAATATTTGATTTAATGCATAAGATAAATGTAGCATGCTGAGTTGTGTTAGCTCATAGATGTTTCACTTTTTATTTTTAGGGTCTAAGAAAGGGAAATAGCCCATTGAATAATAATTTTAAGATATGATAAAAGATGAGTATGTATACGTACTTTCTTTTTTTATTTATGTATAATCATGGCTAGTCATTGTCATGTTTTGTGTTGTATTATGGTTTGTAGTCATGTACTATAGTATAATCATTATATATACATTTTAATAATGATATGAAAATAAATTTTATGTATGAGTTTATTTTCTGGTATAGTAGATGTTTTTAGTAGCTATATGGTTTATTGTATATTTTAACATTTAATTGGAAGAAGAATTTTGAATCAATTTTAAAACCAGATTTTGTTGTTTCTTATTGCAAATCAACACGATACTACATGTCCAATCCGTGGGTCTTATCAGATTGGGATATAACACTATTAATCATTCATGGATTTTTTTTAGTTAAACCACATAAAATGGCATATACAATTATTACCAAAAAATGATAAAAGTCCTTAAAGACACAACTCACTCCCTAAATGCTTAAAGAGCTACATGCAAAAAGTGAAAAAAAAAAAAATACTTATGAGTAGGGGGTCCCAACTATGATACAAAAAATAAAATGAAGTGGTAGGCAAACAACCATAGCAAAATATAAGCCATAGCTTGGATATTCTTTAAGCACTAGGTATGAACCAAATACCTGCAAAAAATGAATCACTAACAAAGAAAAACCATAAAACCAATAGCAATTATACCAATATAAAATCATAATTGAAAAACATATGCAGAAGGATACAAGCACAAGGATACAATGGTCGAGCCAACATTAGGAGAGCAGGAGAATCATGAGGTAAGAGAGCAAACCAGTAAAGCACCATAGAAACCTACAAATTAAAACATGAAGGAGCCAAACATAACCAAAGTAATCTTAGTACCAAAGCCAAAGCTAGAATCCACCACGAACACACCTAGATAAAGACACAATAATAAAAGATAAAGCAACTAACCCAACAACCTCCCCACAAAATAGGTTGAAGACACCCAACTAAGATTATGAAAAAATAGTGACAATAGCTATCTTGAACCTCAAAAATCATGCCATAAAAGGGAATAAAACCAACCTACAACCAAGGAAATTGAGCAAATAGGCAACACAATGTGCAAAACAACAAAGATGGACATACGACTGCAATACATCAAAGAAGAAAAATGGAACACTTCCCGATAGAACCCACAACCATCCCTTCCATTGACCCACCCAACCATGAACCTTAATATTTATGATCATAAAAAAAATTCTCAGTGCTATTCTTAATAAACCTAATGAAAGCATAATTAAAACAAAAAAAAACTAAAATCTTTTGCGAAAATTTGAAGTTTAGGTTATCATAAGATTTAGTAATGTCCAATTCAAAAACCACATTATCCCATTTCACTTTAGCAATAATATCATTAACAATTTCTTGAGCAAGTAGCACATTATTAAAAATATCATGACCTTTAACAAAACCAATTTGCCTAGAAGAAATAATTCTAGGAAACAATAGAGCTAATATTCAAATAAAGATCTTAGAAATAAGATTATTAAAACAAATAATAAAAACTTGTAGTTTTAAAATCCACCCAATAGTTAGAAATCTCTTCTATAGAAATTAAAACAATGCTAGAAGATGAGAAAAACTAAAGATAAGAGGAACCTTTAAAAAATCTCTTACTACATCAATCATATCCATTTTGATAATTTCCCAAGCTTTAGAAAAGAACATGGTAATGAAACCATCATGACCAACAATAGAGTCAGAATTCATATCTCTAATATATGGTATCCAAGGTCTTTTTTAGAAAGGCACTGAACAAAAAAAAAAAATTGTTATCATCATCATTAATTAATTCAGAAATAATGTGAATATTAGAAATGGGGTCAAGCATAACATTATAATTCAAAATGCTTTTAAAATACTTAACCCCCGAGGAAGCAATCAAATCATCCTTAGAAATAGAAATATCTCAAGGAGCAGTAATTTTATGAATGTGATTCATAACTCCTTTTTTATTGGCAATAGCATGAAAGAAGTTAGTGTTCTTATCACCCTCCAATAGAAATTTAGAGACCACTTTCTGCCTCAAAAACACTTCTTCTTTTTCCTGCAATTGATAAAAATCACTTTTACCTTTATTTAGATTAGACAAATTCAGGCATAACATCATTCTAGTCATAATAAACTCTAGAAAAATATAAAGTCACTTTACATAATGCTTATTGCATAAAGGAAGCCATAATTAAGTATTAACCATTCAAAAAAAAAAAAATATTATCTCAAATTAGGATGAGCTTAGAAGCTCTTAGATTTATGCTAAAATTAGTAAAATTTAGAAATATCTTAAAAAGCATTGATCTCAACACAAATCAAAGTGCATTAAAGCACATCTTGCTGTATTTTGTAGCAAGATATTCTAATATAATTTTTTATTTTTACCAATTCTCCATGTAATAGTTTTTAAGAATAGTTAAAAATTGACGTTTTCTTCAAATATATGGTGAATTATAGAGATAAATAACTATTAAATATTTTGCTAATAATTCATATATGGTTAAACAAAGAATCTTTTGTAATTCATATATGGTAAAACGCTATATTATAAAGTGACAAAAAAGATAGGAGTGTAAACGAGCTAAGAGTATCTCAAGTTGCCCTTGGTTTGTGTTTGAGTTTAAGTTTAATTTTACGAGTTTGAATGGGCTCATTTATTAGAAAAGTGATAAAACGATTCTAATTCTAGTAATTACTATAATAAATAGCTAAAAAGAGAAATTAGGAAAAAATATATTATTTGATACAAGTAATATATAATATTTGTAAATATTTTTAATAATTTTGTACTTCAAAATTTTGAATGCTAGTATATTTAATTATATATAATTTTTAAATATTTTTAATAATTTGTACTTTAAAGTTCTGAATGCTAATATACTTTAAGATTTTCTATATTAATATTTTTTAAGCAAGTTGATTTGTAGTCAGAATTAGCTCAAATCTGACTAGTTAGCTCATCAACTTAATTAATGATTCATTTTTTTTAATCAAACTTGAGAGTAGGGGTTTCAATATTTGACACGACGCGAAAGTCCGACTCGAACCCAACCCGAAAATTTCGGGTTTGAACCGACACGATTTCAAAACGGGACAGGTTGGTGTTCAAAAAATTGACCCATTTGAAAAACGGGTCGGGTTCGGGTTGACCCGAAGAGTTGCCGGGTCAACCCGCGAACCCGTTTAAAATCGGCTGCCCGCACTACCCCACCTGTCCGCAAAGCTGCCCGGCCTACCCAGTGCATGAGTGCACCCGCGCTGCGTGCAACTGCGCTGCGCGCGCCCGGGCTCGCCCGCTTGCGCCCGCGCTCGCTCAAGCGCGAGCCAAGGCTCACCATGGCTCGCCTGGGCACCACCCGCACCTGCGAGGCTGCGCTCGCCCGTGCGCCCCGAGCACCTGTGCTCGCCCGCCCACCCGCACTCGCAGCCGGACGACCTGCGCACACCCACGCTCGCCGCCTGCTCGTCCGCGTGTTTCACCTTGCCGTGTCGGGTTGGGTCAACCCAGCAACCCGACGGGTCGGGTTCGGGTTCAGGTTCCAGAAATCGACCCGTTTGTATACCCGTGTTGGATTAGGGTTGACCTGTTTAAACCCGGGTCAGTTCCGGATTCGACCCGAACCCCACCTATGACCTGAAATTGACACCCCTACTTGAGAGAATTCATAAATCGGCTTGACTCTCGATTCATCATTTCCACCCTTAAATATAATTACAGCTGTTATGTGATGAGTGAAAGTTTTATATTACTAACTTAAGAAAATCTCAGTGGAATTTCTTGGAAGATTCAGAAATGATGTCATCCTAAAAGCTCTCCATCGTCATATTGAAGAAAAAGGAAATAACCACGTACGTGCGAGCTTTGCACCTGAATGAAAACTTTAGCTCCCTCTATCCTGTTATGGATGTGGTCCCTACACTGACTGAGCAAGTGCCTATTGAGAATGAAAAAGGGTGTTGATGCAAAATAATGATATTGAGCCTTCATCCGTTAATTCACATCAAGGGGAGGAGGTTGATAATTTAAATAGAAAAGAAATAAATAGGAAAGATAATTTAAATAGGCAAGAATTTAAATATGCAAGATTTTAAATAGGCAAGATAATTTAAATAGGCAAGAGTTTAAATATGCAAGATTTTAAAAAGGCAAGATAATTTAAATAGGCATTAAAAGGAAGAATTTAAATTGGCAAGATACTTTAAATATGCATGAATTTAAATAGGCAATATAATTTAAATAGGAAAGATTTTAAATAGGCAAGATAGTTTAAATTGGCAATAAAAGCGAGAATTTAAATAGGCATGAATTTAAATAGGCAATATAATTTAAATAGGCAATATAATTTAAATATGCAAGATTTTAAATAGGCAAGATAATTTAAATAGGCATTGAAAGCAAAATTTTAAATAGGCAAGTTTATTTAAATAGGAATGAATTTAAATAGGCTAGAATTTAAATGGGCAAGATAACTTAAATAGGCAAGATTTTAAAATACGTTGCCTATTTAAAATCTAATCTAGGAAAAAAAGCCAATATGAAATAGAATGGTACTATACTTTACCATAAATAGATAAATTGAATACCAATTTTCACAATTAAAAAAAAAGGATAAAAATTTACATATGAGTCCCTTCTTGCCCTAGTTGTGTATCATTGTCACTACAGTAAAATTGTTCATTACCGGTGGATTTTCTAACGTCTTTCTGGTGGAATAGTTTTCGGCAGATTTTCAACGGATTATGATGAAATATTTTCGACTAATTTGCAAGTAGGTTTTCCGACGATTTTTCTGGCGGATTTCGGACAATTTTTTTCCTGCAGATTTCCAGGATGCCTTTCCGGCGGATTTAACAATTTCTTAAAAAAATATATTCATAGTTAATAATTTTATAGCTTATTTTAAATAATTATAATTTAATTATTTTTTAATTAATTATATATTTGATAAATTATTATAATTAAATGTAAATGAAATAACTTATTTTAATTATTAATTAAATTTAATATTTTAATTGTATTTTAAATAATATAAAAAGTTATTCAATTAATAATTTATTATAAAAAATGTAAAAATTTATTTTACTTAATTATTAACCTAATAACTTATTTTAATTATTTATTAATTTTAATATTTTATTTAAATTTATTTTAAGTTTTAATTTACATATTATGTTATTTATATATAAAAAAATTAAGGTTTATAGCAGTTTTCTTCTATAGCAAGAAGTTAGAGAAAATGAAACAATCAACGGTGTTTCCTCCTTTAATTGATTTAGAGATGTAAAACATTTACTACAAATATTTAAAAAAAAGGCATAAGATATCAATTCAAAAGTGATTAAAAAAGAAATAAAATAACGAAGAAAATTAAATCAATAGAAGTGAAATATATAAAAAGTACAATAATAATAAGCAAAGAAAAAAATTGCAAAAGAAAACAACAAATAACAGATAAAAAAAACCAGTAAGAATCAAGTTCATGCATTTATGTCTATCACAATAAATCTGGTCTTTAAAGAGCTGAAAGTGTCGAATGCTGTTGGTTTAGTAAAGATGTCAGCCAGTTGATTCTTAGTTGTCACATGGAGTAACTTAATGTCTCCTTTAGTCACATGATCTCTAATAAAGTGATGTCTTTGTTAAAACTCGTTCACTATGAATTAGGTTGTTAAACCTAAGCTCATGTCCCACGGCTAACCAAGAGGAGGGGGGGGGGGGGGGGTGAATTGGTAATTAAAAAATTTAACCCTCTTTTTGAAATTAGGAAACAAAAATTAAAACTTTAATGAATTTTTTTTAGAAAACATTTTTTAACCAAAATTATAAATGTTAAAAACAAAATGCAGCAAAAAAATAAAAAACACAAGATTTATAGTGGTTCGGTCAAAACCTGACCTACATCCACTATCCGGAGGCACCCTCCGAGTATTGCATTAATACCACTAATGACTCTCCTTTCGCACCCACAGCAAAGAGAAAAAGCCTTTACAAAACACTTTCCACCACTACCCAGTGCGGCAGAGAACCGTCGTCCTTTTACACTATTCCTAGTATTGATAGAGAACTGTTCACCCTTTCACACTCCCCCGATGTCGGCAGAGAACTGTCCTTCCTTTCACTCTCTCCTGATGTAGACAGAGAACCCTTCATCCTTTTACACTCTCCTAGTGAAGTCAGAGAACCCTTCGTCTGTTCACACTCTCCAAGTGTGGGCAGAGAACCCTTTATCCTTTCACACTCACCTAGTATGGGCAGAGAACCCGCGGCTGTTGACACTCTCCAAGTGTCGACAGAGAACTGGATCTCCTTGATAGATCTTCTTCATAAGAAATTTAAAAGAAAGAGAGAAAAGAGTGAAGTAATCACAAACAAAGAGTAGAAACTCTTACCTTTGAGTTTCAAGTAAAACCTTCACGCTCCAATGGCAAGAAATCTCCTTCAAATGCTCTCTCACACACTCTCCTTGATTCTCTTCTCAATAGGCACAAAGATTATAAGAAAAAAGATTAAGTGGCAGTTTAGATTGGACTATTTATAGGAAAGACACAAGAAATCGTCCGAAAACAGCAAAATTTTAAGTTATCATTCATTGGATCGTCCTGTACGATCGTAGATCATCCTGGATGATTTTACTTAAATGCGTTGGAAATGAATCTAATGTATATGTTTACGAAATAACTTCGTACACACACATCATCCCGTACGAACTAGTTTATCTGGTACGAATGGTTATTCCATAGGTCGGTTTCAAAAAAAACTGTAGAACATTGCCAAAATTTTCATAGTCGGTTCACTTCGTCCTGGGATGAATATTAGTTCGTCTCGATGAAATTTGTCCAGAGAACAACTCGTCCTGGCACGATTATAAATTTTATCTGAATGAAAATTCTTCAGAGGAGATTTCATCCCAGGACAAATACACTTCGTTTTGGATAAAAATACTCCAGAGAGCAACTCGTCCTAGAATGAATATAAATTTCATCTGAACGAAAAATTTCCAGAGAGTAAATCATCCTAGGATGAATACACTTCGTCCTGGATGATCAGGACTTAGAAAAATTTTTCTTTAATTCCTATTCGTTCCATTGCTCTTACGATGAGATAGCTGACCTGATCGTCCCGTATGAACTATGTTTGTCCCTTACGATTAGTACAAATTTTTCAAGATCTCCTTAAGTGTGTGTGCATTTATACACTCAATTACAATCACTCCTCAAAATTAATTCAAAGAAAAATACAAGCTTTAAATTTACAAAGTGTCTCATGCTGAATTTGATTTGAAGTCTTTATAGTCTGGAGTTTGATTTTCCTGAAATGTCAGTACACACACGAGCAAAAACAATTCTTCCAAAAAGTGTTAGGAGATAACTACACATAAAATAATAATATTTAGAATCATCAAAACTATATAAGTTGCAAGAATGGAAAACATGCAAATAGCAACTCTCTTAATAGACTTGTGTCTATGTGCTTGGTCCTTGAATGTTAGATTGGATTCTTAGAAATGCAGATGTCACTAGTGTTGTTATAAAGGATTAAAATTGTGCCTACAGGTAATCCTAAATCCAGAACTTGCTGCTTAAACCAATGGACTTAGGCCACACAACTTCTTAAACCAATGTACTCAGCTTCAGCATTGGAAAGTGCAACAAAGTTTTACTTTCTACTAGACCAGGAGACAAAAGACTGTCCTATAAATTGACAGGTTCATAAAGTACTCTTTCTATCCACCTTACATCCTACAAAATTAGAATCAGAATATCCAATAATCTTAAAAGAAGTGATGTGCCTAGGATACCAGATTCCTAGGTTTTGGGTCCCTAAGAGATATCTAAGAATTTTCTTAACTACAGTTAGATGGGATTTTTTAGGATCAGCTTGAAATCTAGTATAGAGACAAATACTAAATATTATATTAGGTCAGCTAGCAATCAGGTAAAGTAAAGATCCAATCATCCCTCTGTACTTCTTTTGATCAACAAATTTTCTATTTAGGACATTATCCAACTAAACATATTAATTGAATTGGTTTTATCCATTTCATATTTATTCAAGTTGTTCTTTATGTACTTTGATTGATTTAATTAAGGTTCCTTCATCCAGTTGTCTTATACTAAACCCCAAAAAATAGGACAACTCTCGCATCATACTGGTCTCAAATTCACTACTCATTATTTTAGAAAAAGCATTACATAGAATTTTATTAGAAGATCCAAAAAGTATATCATCGACATAGATCTGAACAATGAGTAATTCATCTCCTATTTTCCTAAAAAAAAGGGCAGTGTCTATGCTCCCCTTAACAAACTCCCTCTCTAGTAAGAATGTGCTAAGCCTCTCATACAATGCTTTGGGTGCCTGTTTTAATCCATATAAGCCCTTTTTTAATTTAAAAATATAGTTTGGGAATTGGGAACTCTCAAAACCTGGGGGTTACTCAACAAACACATATTTTTTTATTACCCCATTTAAAAAGGCACTCTTAACGTACATTTGAAAAAGCTTAAATCCTTTATAACAAGCAAAAGCAAATAGCACTCTAATGACTTCCAATCTAGCTACAGGGGAAAAGGTCTCCTCAAAATTAATCCCTTATATTTAGTTGTACCACTTAGCCACCAATCTTGCCTTATTCCTAACCACCACACCAGAATCATTCATTTTATTCTTAAAGACTCCTTTGGTTCCAACTACACTTTATCCCTTTGGTCTTTCTACAAACTCCCAAACATAATTCCTAACAAATTAGTTTAATTCCTCTTACATGATAAGATTCAAAACTTATCAGAAAGGTCTTGATTGATGTTGGTTGGTTCAGTCATTGAGATAAAAGAAGAGTGGTTCACTTCCTTCCTAAGTCCATGCATAGTCTTAACAACTTAAGAAGGGTCTCCTATGATCAGTTCTTTAGAATGACTCAAAGAATATCTTCAATCTCTAGGCAAGGTGTGAGTATGTTCAACTCTTTCCTCCAAATTTTTATTTTCTACTCCTTGGGTAATCTCACCTACGCCTTCCGTATTTTGGGACTCTACACTCTTCTTCAAAATTTCAACTTTATCATCATCCTCAACTCTAGACTTTTTATGATCAAATTCATCAAATACTATATGAGTAGTTTCCTCCCCCACCAAAATCCTCTTATTAAACACCCTAAAGGGTTTCCCCACACTTGAATATCCTAAGAACACTCCATCATATTTTGGGTCAAATTTTTCTAAGTTTGACTTCCCATTGTTATAAATGAAAACCTTACAACCAAAAACATGGAGGTGGGAAAGGTTAGGTGTACTACCCTTAAGGATCTCATAGGGTGTCTTATTAAGTTTGGCTCTAGCATTCACCCTATTCAACACATAATAAGCTGTGTTTACCGGTTCAGCCCAAAATTATTTTGCAAGTGAATACTCAGCAAGCATGGCTCTAGCAGCTTCAACTAAGGTCCGGTTCTTCCTTTCAGCTGCCCCGTTCTATTGAGGGGTCCTGGGAACTAAAAAGTTGTGACTAATCCCCTTATCCTCACAAAAGTCGCCAATCTCTCATTTTTAAACTCTCTCCTATGGTCACTATGGATGGTCAAGATCTCACAACCTAGCATTTTTTGAATTCAAGTGAAGAAGGATCTAAACTCATCAAAGATACATTCTTATGTGACAAAAATCTAATCAAAGTAATCCTCAAGTAATCATCGATAATCACTAAACCATAGTCTTTTCCTCGTAAGCTGGCAGTGCTAATGGGTCCAAAAAAATCCATGTGTAGGACTTCTAAAGGTTTAGAGGTGCTAATGTCCTTAATCAAATAAAAAGAGGATTGGACTTACTTCCCTAATTGGCAGGCATCACAAAGGTGGTCTTTAGAGAACTTAAGCTTAGGGACACCTCTAACTAAGACTTTCTGGGTCACTCTCCTAAGGGTTTTCATACTGGCATGACATAACCTCTAATACCACAACATGAATCATCATCATTAGATTTTAAGCAAAATGAAATAGCACATTCAATATTATTTAATTCAAGCATGTAAACATTATTGATTCACTTTCCCTATAAAACAGTGTTGTTTTTTAAGCTTATAATGCAAGTATTTGTCAAGAATTTTATGATGAAGCCCTTTTCGCAAAGCTGACTGATGCTAAGTAAGTTGTGTTTCAGTCCATCTACAAGTAAAATATTTTCAATCAAAAGCTTCTTGGAGTTTCCAATTATGCATGCGACCACCACTTTCTTTGTGGTGTTGTCTCCAAGAGTAACCTTGCCTTCTGTCCTGGTATTCAGCAAAATGAATTGATTTGCATCTCCAGTCATATATCATGAGCATCTGTTGTCTAGGTACCTCATGCTCTCATGAGGCCTTTGGAGAGAACTGAAAGTTTGAAAGGGATGTTAAGCCCTAATTAACTAAACCCAAGGCTAACTAGAGGGGGGGGGGGGGGTTAAATTGGTATTTTAAAAAATATTTTTAAACAAAAACAAAATCTTAAACCAAAACCATGATTCACCACAAGAAAACACAATACGGAAATTAAATACGTAAGCAGTAATAAAGAACATAGAAATTTATAGTAGTTCGGTCAACATGAAATACGTCCACTCTCCGGAGGCGCTCTCTGAGTATTGCACTAAACTTAGTGTCTCTCCTTTCGCCCCTAGAGCAAGGCGGAGAAGCCTTTACAAACCTCCTTTCCACCAACCCAAGTGAGGCTGAGAACCCAACTCCTTTTTCTTCCTTTAGAAGCAGGCAGAGAACCCAACTTCTTTTGCTTACACCTGAAGTAAGCAGAGAACCTTGATTAGATGCTGAAGTTGACTTCTCTAGAACCCCCAAGGAACTAAGGATGATGAATGGAGAAGATGATAATGGATCCTTGCTTGAAGCAACCTTTGTGAAACCCCTCACAAACTTTGATCCTCTCTCTCTCCCTTACTCTCCCACTCCTCTTGGCTCTCTTAGGTTAGAACATCAACAAAAGATACTCTCTTCAAAGGAACAAGAGTTCTTAAATAGAAGAACTTCAGAATATCTCTTAATTGCAACAAACCAACTTTATCATCCAAGATAATATAAATATCGTCCTGTACGATCAATGCAAATTAAGCTCAATCAGCCAAGATAATTTGGGATGATTATAAGGTTTTTGTTCATATCGTCCAGGACGATAGTAGATCATCCTGTACGATTAGTACAAATTATCAAATATCATCTAGACAAACGCACTGAATGAATGTCTGGATGATGGAAAAATAGCTTGATCGTCCAAGACGACCTCACGATCATCCTGGACGATTAGTTCAAATCTGTGAAAATCATCCAGAGCATCACCCTGAATAACAGCTAGCCAATTTTTGGTCGTCCATGGACAACTAAGGTTTGTGACTGATCGTCGTCCTGCGATTGTCCAGGATGATATGATTAAGCAATCAAACCTTAATTGCTTTTATTAATTACTAGATTAATTTAGGCATATTTGTGTTGCATCATCTAGGACGATGTCCTGAACGATGTTAAAAAATAAATAATACCTAAGTAGATCTGGCGGCTGATTATCTATGATTTGAGCATGTTGACCTCATTTTTTATGAGGTCATTATAACCTCTTCCTATATTCTAGATCCTAGGATTTCCTAAACCTTAGGTCTCCCTTGACTCTAGATCCAAGGATCTCCCTAGTCCCTAGGCCTTAGGATCAATCTAGATCTTAACTCAATTTAAACCTAAAATTAAGGATTAAGGACTCAGGTCTTGATACCTTTTCTAGGTGATTCTTCCATCACCTTGAAACCAAGTCAATTGGCATATGATTTAGGGTCTGCCAATTCCATCTTTATGTGACATGTCTTTAGTACCAACCCTCCAAATTTGAGCCCATTTGAAGGACTCTAACCCCACAACTAAATCCAATTCTAAAGGTTGCAAAACCTGTAAATATTTATGACTCCTGCCACTAGATCTATGATATAGTGCAACCTGGACTTGAAGCCCCTTCCAAACCTTTTGATCCTCTCTAGTCCTTTGATATCAATATGTTAAGAATTAATTTACATTTTTCTAGATTCATTTTGACCCAGAGTTGACCTGGGGACAAAATGAGCAAAATGCCCTTTAAAGGGGATTTTTAGACTTTTGGCCTAAACTCAACTTAGTTTGACCCATCAACCTTTGAAACCTCCTCCAAAAATTTTTTAAACAATATTTGGGACCAATTTGACCCAATTCTAAACCCAGGTTCAACTTGGTTGACCAAGTCAACCTAGTTTGGCCTAAACGCCCCTTAAGAGTCAAAACAGTCATTTTGACTGAAATGACCTCCCCATGCCTTAGAATTTTTTCCAACACACTCAAAATATCATTCTAAACTTATTGACCTTGATCATTGCTCTTGGCTCAACTTGGTTGACCAAGTCAACCTAGGTTGACTTTAGAATCCATTAAGAGCTCTAGATGGGTCTTTTGACCCAAATGGACTTTTCAAGCCTTAAGACCACACCCATTAGACTCCAAATAATAAAACAAACACATTTGATGCAAAGTTAAAGCTTGGGTCAACCTGGTTGACCAAGTCAACTTAGGTTGACCTATTAGCCCTTAAGGGGTTTAAATGGGTTAGATTAACCCATTTGAGCTCTCCAAGCCCTATCACCAATTCAAGTTAATTCCTAGATATGGCTTAGGTATAACTTGACATTTAATCAACCTAACCCAACTTGAGTTGACCAATTCAACTCCCCATTCTTGGTCAAGTCTTTATGTCACTTGCTCCCACCCACTCTAGCCTTGACTTTGACCCTTGACCAAGCCACCCCAAATAACCCTTTACCTCCCCAAGTGTCACATCACCAGCTTTGACCTTATTGACCAGTCAACAAAGTCAACAAGGCCCTTAAACCCTTTTTTGAGTTGCTTAAATCTCTCTTTAACCCCAAAAGCTAGGGCTTTGGCCTAGGAACTCATCCAACCTGCCTCTCATACCCACTCAATGCCACCTCAGCTCCCCTTGACCTTTTGACTGGTAAATTTTGTCAACAAAGGGTTCAAAGAGGGGCTCCATGGTTAAACTCACATGTGAGCCTCCTTCCCACTAATATAGGCAACTAGGTTAGTCCTAAATGAGAGCTAAAGCTCTCTAATAGGCTCCCTAACCAAGCTCAGTCCTTGGTTTAGCCTTAAATTGGAGTGGTCCCCCTCCCAACCTTCTAAAACTAACCAATGGTTAGAAAGCCTTTTCCAGCCTTTCTCCCTGCCACCCAACGGCATGGGACACTTATCCTCCATCAGAGAGGGGTCTTTGATGCATCACAACCATCCAAACTAGCCCAGGTCGTTTGAATAGGGCAAAAGTTCATTTTTGATGATCATTCATAACCTCACTTTCTCTCACTTCCTCCAGCCTCCCAGATCAAAATCTCTATTCGTTTCAACTCTCCAGGCCCTCCTCTACCTCCCCACTACCAAACCCAAGTGGTTGCATGTCACCAACGGCAAGTTTTTTGACAAACCATCCACCTAGTTCATCCCAGTCTTATAGCAGTCGATCCAAGCATTTTTGGGCGTGGATTCCTGCTAGAGATTTACAAGTGGATAGTCTACAAGCTTAACCATGTGAAGAATTTGAAGATCCAAAGCTATAATCTCTTAAAAACCATAGATATAGCTCACAGTAGTTAGACTTATTTAACTTCCTACTAAGCATGTTTTGGGCCAAGTCAATGTTTCCCCAATGTTTATGTTCATGTCCTCAGTTAATGTTTAAAATTTCAAGCAAAATGATTGATTCGATCGAGAGAACGAACAAAAAAACACTTCCTAGGGCGTCTTCATAACCTAGTCCAGATGTACAAATTTTTTGTCATTGATCTTATGATCAAAGATCAAGATCTTGTCACACCACAATTCGCTCCAACCCTGTAATCCGCGGTACGACGAGATCTCCATTTAGTTTGATCTAGGGCCTCCGTTCTAAATAGAGGAGATGGATTTCCACCTTTTGATCTCACTCGATCGAGATCGATTTGCGATATTTAATCCTTGCCGTCGGATCAAACCATGGAAGATCCTACAGTTAAGAGACCTTGCTAACTCGGATAAGTAAACTGCACCGTCACGGCGCCGCGTTTGATAATGATTGTCGTAGCATAATCAATGGCCATCAATGCTCAGCCGTTAATGCAGTTTCGTATCCACGGTCGAGATCGCGCCACATCGCTCCCCTGTTATCATGGATCGAATCTGACGCTCTTGACGCAGCCGCGTGTCCTCTGTTAGGCTGATGCAGTTAGCTCCTTTATTTATTTATTTAAATTGACTTTAAAGCTCTTTTCAGTATAAGAAATTATAGTAAATTAAATACTAATTTAAAATTAGTAAAATATATTTTAATATTTTCAGAAACATTAATACTTGAATTTAAAATTATAATTAATTTTAAATGTTGGCTAAATGTAGTTTAAAATGTTATTAATCTTATCTTTAGGACATTTTAAATTAAGGTAATTATTAAATTAATTAAAGCTATATAATTCAATTTCTAAATTTAGTTGAAAAATAGATTAAGTTTTTTTTTTAAATGTGTACCTAAATTATGTCCTTATTTTAAAAGATTAATCTTTTATAATTTAATATAAATTAACTAGGTTAGGTTATTTGAATATTTAGATAATTAAGTTTTGAATAATTAAGATAATAATAATATTAATAATGATAACATTAAACTTTTTTTTAAAGGAAAAGAAAGAGGTATTTGTTTCAAAATTATTTAAATCCTAAAGTCTATTTTGCTTAACATGTATTTTAGAATCACTTTCATTGAATTATTTGGATTTCTTTTTTTTTAAATATTTATTTAGTATTTAATTAAAATATTCTTTTTTTAATAATTATCCTTAAATAAAAATAAAAAAAAGAAGAAGGGGAAAACATATTGAATTGAAGGACTTCTCAAGTTAAACCTTTAGCCCCGAATAATATTTTAAAATCATATTATTTTGAAATATATACCCCTATATATGGGTTTTATAAACCTAACTAAATATTTTAAAACCTATTTTTTAAATTACATTTATACAAATTTCAACATTGAGAGGTCTCATGAAATCTTAAATATGACTTAGGGTGCTTGGATAAAAATAATGGTGGATAGTTAGTGAACTAATGTATTTTGTTCACTAACTTAGCATTTAATATAAATATATATTGTGTTTCTTTTAGTTCTTGCATGTGTAGGATTACACACACCACTTAGTTTAGGAACTCCTAGATTTAAGGACATGAGTCTTATATTTGTGTACTTGCATATGTGATGTGTAAGGGTTAGTGACCTTGATTCAATTCCACATAATTTAGTGACATCCTTAAGGACAAAAATTAAGGACTTGTATAGAAAACTTAGAAAATTGTGATAATTAGGATGCATGTTCCCATGACTTGAGATTTCGAACAAATAAACTTAGTAACATCACCTTTCCATAGAATTTATTTCTTTTGTATTTAGAGATCATTAGGCCTCCAAATCAATTTACTTAGGATTACCCTTTAATTAACCCCCTTAGTCTTATTAAAATTCTAATAAATCAAGATTGATTCAAAAAATTACCCAAAATAACTAATCAACCCTAATTCAACCCTTAATCAGTGAAAATTTAAATCCCTTTAATTTGACATCAAATTAATACTTAATTTAATTTTAAGTTTAAATCAATATTTAATCAATTTTAATTAATTAAAATAATTAAAAAATTGAATTTTTTTTTAAAATACTTATTAATCTCTCCTTAGATTATTTATGATCTTTGGAGGTGATTTCAAGGAGTTTAGGACTTATTTTGATTCAAATCATTAAAAGGCCCCCTAATTAAGACAATTAAAAAATCCTTAAAATGCCCAAATTTCTAAAATTCATAACTAATTGTAAAAAATTCCAAATAAACCAAACTCAAAAGAAAATGAATCAAAATAAAATCTAGTATTTTTTAAAAATATCAAACTTTAAAAATTAAGTTAAAGTCAAAAGGTCAACTTTTTGGTCAACCTTCATTCAAATCTAGACTCAAACTTTGAAAAATCATAACGTTTGGTTGAAAGCTCCGAATTGAGCAAGCTAACTGCTTAAGAACTCATAATAAGGTATAGTATTTATTAAAAATTTGAAACCTCCAAGATTAGCTTTAATTTTAAAAAGTCAACTTTTAACTCCTTAAGATAATTCTTAAAATCCATTAATTCTTTAATATTCCAAAATTTTCTAATTTGGTTAATAAAATACTTAACCAACGTATTAAAATTAGTAATTAATTCTTTTTAATATTAATCTATCCTTTAATTTCAACCAACTTAAATTAACTTAATTAACCCCGATTACTATTAGGTAACTCAGGCCTACGCTATTAGCTTAGCGCCACGGAAGGTGAAATAAACTTCACAGTCTCAGTGTGAAACAAATGTAGTAATTATATATCCCTTAAAATATATTTAAATAAATTCTTATTATACTAATATTTAAACTCTAACATAAACCTAAATCCCCCTTTAAGCCTTAACAAATTCAGAATTTAGATAACTTCAACTAATTACCCAGTTTAGGATCTACCCTAGCCACACAACCTTTTACACACAGTTATGATGGTTTTATAGGAAAACAACTCTACATCTTTGTTAGGTTGATGTTTACTTTTCTACTGTGTGTTGGATTTTTCAAGATTTTACTGCATGTTGTGGATGAAATTGCCTTGCTATATATGCTTACTTTTTACTGCACTCTATGAATAATTAATGTCTTTGACGACTAGATTACCCCTAGGATAGGAATGATCTGGATATTAACTGAGTTTTCTGCATGTGGCCACGCTCATGCAAGGCAATAAAAAAGAGGGGTTAAATAAAAAAAATTCAATTATAATTATTCTTGCAGAGGTGCTTCAGCTACTAAGCCCCCAAAGTAATAAAAAAGAGCGTGACCAGTATGTTTATTTATTCTTTCTGCACATTCATATATAACTGCTTGGGAATAAATACTTTTGATTTATTAAGTGCTTGGGATAACCCTGCAGGAGAGTCTAAAATTTTCATTTTTTTATATATAAATATAATTTGTGTAAATGTTAAGTATTGTGAAAGTGGAGTTTTGAGTTGAGATACATAGATCCAAAGGTTGGATACCAAAGAGAAAAGGATACCCCTTAGGGGAGTAACCCTTTTCTATTTGGAGATCCAAATTTGGATCACTTCTTCTGTACCCGAAGAGGAATGAGTGGCCTTCCCCTTAAAGGAAGTGTCCTCTTATCCATTTGGGCAGCCTACTATGAAGGATCCAAGGAGCCTGAAGAAAAGGAGTCCCAAGGAGAACAAGGTTGAAGAACTAAAGACAAGAGCATCCCACTCAAAACTACTTGCGTCTCTACTAGGTTTAGAATCCGGGTTATTGTCAGCGGTGCCCGGCCACTTTACTTTATGTAGAATCTAATTTGTAATAAGCAAGGCAATTTGCCCATGGACATTTATTAATTAATTCGTTTATATTTAATGTGTTGATGTGAATGCGTATTGAATTACCTCCTTTTTTAAGTTTTTTGGTGTTTGTGTGCTGCTTTTATTTTTGCCTAGCTGCGTGAGACTCTTAAGGGTGTGAAAACTTTTTACACTCATAATTGAAATTTTGAAATTTAGAGAGTTAAATAACATAGAAAGATAACGAATTTAGGGAATTAGCTGGGGACCACCCTCTAGGTCGCATGCATATTTTTGTATTTCTTCTCTCCTTATTTTAGACCCTTCTCTGCTTGCGGGTAGAGTCCAGATAATTTGACCTATGAGGATGAGGTGCCGGACCTGAGGAAGCCTAGTCATCTAAAAAATTATTTTCTAAGCCTGTTTTTAACTTTCAAGCATTCATGATTTGCAGTTGTCGACTAGCATGCATTACATTAGAAACACATCTAAAAGAGTCAAAATTTTAATTACATAAATCCTTAGCATTTTTCACCCAATATAAGTCAAAGGGGCCAATTAAAAAAATCTCTAGATGTCAGCCTCAGCTATCCAAAACCTTAAACAAAATATCCCTACCACTCTTTTATAAAAAGATCGAACTCATGTATTTTAAATCGATTAAGTGGTTAGCTTGCTCCCCAATCTAGGCTGGGGTAAGTCTAAAAGTGCTCTGATACCACTTGAAATTTCGTTATGGATGTTAAGCCCTTATGAACTAGTCACAAGACTAACCAGAAGGGGGGGGGGGGGGTGAATTGGTATTTTAAAAAATCTTTCGATTAAAATGCGAACTTAAACTAAAACCAAGATTCACCACAGAAATCAAATAGTGTAAATTAAATGCGAAAGAAATAATAAAAAACACAAAAATTTATAGTGGTTTGATCAACACGACTCACGTCCACTCTCCGGAGGTGCCCCCCAAGTATTGTACTAAACTTAGTGTATCTCATTTTGCCCCCACAACAAGGCGGAGAAACCTTTACAAACCTCCTTTCCACCAACCTAGGTGAGGAAGAGAACCCAACTCCTTTTGCTTCATTCAGAAGTAGGCAGAGAACCTAACTACTTTTGCTTCCTCCTAAAGCATGTAGAGAACCTTGATCAGATGCTAAAGTTTACCTCTCTAGAACCCCCAAGGAACTAAGAACGATGACTGGAGAAGACGACAATGGATTCTTGCTTGGAGCAATCTTTGTGAACTTCTCTCAAGATCCTCTCTCTCTCTCTCTCTCTCTCTCTCTCTCTCTCTCTTCCTTGCTCTCCCTCACCTCTTAGCTCTCTCAGGTCAAAACAACAGCTAAAGATATTCTAAAGGATAGAAAAACTGCTCTTAAATAGAAAAGCTTTGAAATAGATCATTAATTACAACTTGCCAACTTTATCATCCAGGAGAATATAAATATGGTCATGTACAATTAATGCAAATTAAGCTTATTCAGCCAGAACGATCTGGGATGATTAGAAGAAATTTATTCATATCATCCAAGATGATAACCTATCATCCTTTATAATTAGTGCAAATCATGGAATATCATCTAGATAATCACCCTTGATGAATGTCTAGAAGATGGAAAAATTGCATGATCGACAATTAGTATAAATATGTGAAAATCATCTTGAACATCACCCTGGATAGAAGTTGTCCGATATATGATCGTCCAGGAATAACTAAGATTTTTGAACTGATTCTCCCGGCCGATCCTGCAATCTTCTAGGATAATGTGATCATGTTAATTAAGCCTTAATTGCTTTCCTTAATTATCAGATTAATTTAGGCATAATTATGTTGCATCGTCGAGGACAATGCCCTAAACGATGTCCAAAAATGAATAATACATAAATAGATCTGGCAGCTATTTTTTTTCTAATTTGAGCCTATCGTCCCGACCGATATAAATATTATCCAGAAAGATGTGCTTAATGACGGCTACCTTAACCAGGATGCCCTAATTTGGGTTTCTATTTTCAGCTGATCATCTAGGATGATAAGGGATCGTCCCAGACAATGTGAGCAAAAAAAAAAAAGAATAGCGGCTGTCGTTGCCTCCTCCTAAGGTCCCTCGGCTTCCTCATCCCTGGATGGAGATGAGTACTATGAAGATTGTGGAAGGAGTTGGTGGAGTATAAAGCAGGTTAGAAGTTTAATTGAGCAAAATATTAGAGGTTATATTTTGATTCTAAGACATAATAAATGATATGTCCTAGGGCTAGATTTTATTTCCTCCTATTTCCTAGATCATGAATGGTAGTCAAATTCTCAATGTAGAGAAAAATTAAATTAGTGGCATTGAATTCTCGATGGACCAAAATATAAAAGGTGTTAATTGAAAGAACTAGGGTGATGTGAACGCTATCCCCAGCTTTTAAAATAATGGAAGTGCGAATGACATGTTGGACAGTCTTAAAATCATTGAGCAAGCTTCTAGTATCTCCAATATGGAAGTGAGCATTGATGTTACGAAGAAAGTGGTTGGCCGGAGCCCAATCATAGTCAGGGTCAGATCACAGGGTGTGGAGTTTGTCCCCTATGGTGGAAAGATATAAAAACTCTGCATAATCCAAATATGTGATTTGGACAGGGCATCGATTCACATAGGATCCAAGAGAAGTAAAGGCAGAATTTATGCAGAGACTAGAAAAAAATTCAAAGAGAAGCTCGAAGTTGAAAGGTATAGTAAAAGTAAGGAGAAAACACAAGGAGGTGTGAGCAAACAGATCAAGTATCTGATATAAGAGAATGTTCAAGTTGACATACCAAAACATTGTGATTCCGATCATCTTGTACCTTTGGAAGGTGGCTTGATCATCCACCTCAGTGAATCGAGGATCAAGAGTAGCCCTCGAGGAGCTCCCAAAAGGTTGGCGAGATTGCTTACCTACTGCCATGATTAAGAAGATCAAGAAACTAGGCAGTATAAGGCTATTAGAGGAAGAGGGTGTGAGAAAAATAGCTTGAGGGGCCCAGAATTTAAATAGTCAACCCGATTGCCTAGGATGATCATAGAATCATCCATGCCGATCAGGTACAATATTGCATCCAAGCTGATTGGTTAAAAAAGGCGATCCTATTATCCAAGATGATCAGGGATTGTTCGTGATAGTTAGACACAAGTGATCGTCCCGAGGAGTCAAGCCGGATGACCACTGAAAAAGAAAATCATCCTGGCTGATTAGGTGGATCGCCTAGGACGATTCACAATAATAGATCATACAGGCTGAATTTCAAAATGTTTAAAAATATTGCCATGTGTATCATCTAGGATGAACAGATGGATCATCCAAGATGATCACCAATAATAGATCATACCAGCCGAATTTAAAGTTTTAAAATTGTATTGCCACGTGTATAGTCCAGGATGAACATGTGGATCGAATGGGCCAATTTTCCATAAAATGAGCAAGAGTGAATAACATCGTCCAAGACGATCACTGATGATTGAAGCAGAAGACGATCAGATTGTCTAGGACAATAAAGCATCGTCCAGGATGATCAGAAGTAGAAAGTTCAGGATAGCCAGTAGATGGAATTTTAAGAGTGAATTGAACCGATCGTCCAGGATGATATGAATATTATTCGGGACGATGTGGCAAAAAGTTTAAAATAGAGGATGGATGGAGATGATTAGAGAAGACCCAAAAATATAATAAAACCAGAAAGAAAGAAGAAAAAATATGAAATAGACATAAAAGATGAGACAAAAAGAAAAAACAATTTTTTTTTTTAGTTTTAGCAAGGCATGAATATGATAAATGTTCAAAGTAATTAAATTTTAAAGACTTCTAAGACCAATGAGTTAACATTGTCGAAAGTAAAAAATGGTAGAATATATGATCCTGTTAACCCTAGCTCGGAATTCTTCTAAGGCAAAATTGTCTTTTGAAAATAAAAAGACCTTACTCAGAAAAAAAATAATTGGATAAGAAAAAAGGTCCGTTCAAAAACTTGGTTCTAGAGAAAATATCTTATAGAATAATATACCAAAGTAATTTGTCACAATCATGAAATTTGAAATCAAGCCTTTGAAAATATCAAGTAACACATAAATTCTTCTAAGTTTCAAGAGTTCGAAAGAGAAGTAAGCTTGTCTTTTATGGGCTTATTTTCTGCCTCTTGTTAATTGAATGGCGCACTTTGCGCATCTTTTGATTTTTGATACACTTTCTGTTGAAACTCGTTCAATATGAATTAGGTTGTTAAACCTAAGTTAATGTCCCATAGCTAACCAAGAGGGGGGTGAATTGGTAATTAAAAAATTTTACCCCTCTTAAAAATTAGGAAATGAAAAATTAAACTTTAGTGATTTTTTTTTTTGAAAATATTTTTCAACCACAATGTTAAATAGTTAAACATAAAAATAAAAATGCAGCGGAAAATAAAGACACCAAATTTAAAGTGGTTCATTCAAAACCAGACCTACATCTACTCCCCGGAGGCACCCTCCGAGTATTACACTAATACTACTAGTGACTCTCCTTTTGCACCCTCAGCAAGGTGGAGAAGCCTTTACAAACACTTTTCACCATTACCCGGTGCGACAAAGAACCATCGTCCTTTCACACTCCCCCGATGTCAGCAGGGAACCATCATCCTTTTACACTATACCCATTAGTGGCAGAGAACCGTCCATCCTTTCACATTCTCCCAGTGTAGGCAAAGAACCATTCGTCCCTTCACACTCTCCTAGTGTGGGCAGAGAACCCACGACTATTCACACATTCCAAGTGTCGGCAGAGAACTGGATCTCCTTGAAGATCTTCTTCACAAGAAATCTATAAAGAAGAAAGAAAAGAGTGAAGTAATCACAAACTAAAAAGTAGAAACTCTTACCCTTGAGTACCAAGTGAAACCTTCACGCTCCAATGGCAAGAAATCTCCTTCAAATGCTCTCTAACACTCTCTCCTTGACTCTCTTCTCAATAGGCATGAAGATCAGTAAGAAAAAAGATTAAGTTTAAGTTTAGAATGACCTATTTATAAAACAGACAAGAAAAACCCTCGAAAAATGGCAAAATTCAAGTTATCATGCATAAGATCATCCCGTAAGATCGTAGATCGTCCCGGACGATTTTACTTAAAAGCCTTAGAAACGATCTCAATGAATATGTGTACGAAATGACTTCGTACACACTGATCATCCTGTACGAATTATGTTCGTCTGTTAGGAACAGTTACTACAAGGTCGATTTACAAAAAATGCATAACATAACCAAAAACTGACATAGTCGATTCCATTCGTCCTGGGACGAACTTTTCGTTCGTCTGGATGAAATTTGTTCAGAGAACAATTCGCCCTGGGATGAAATTATTTTGTCCTAGATGACCACGACTTAGAAAATTTTTTCTTCAGTTCTTGTTCGTTCCATTCCTCTTACGAGGAGATATCTGATCTGATCATCCCATACGAACTAGGTTCGTCCCGTACGATCAGTACAAAAATTTAAAGATCTCCTTAAATGTGTGTGTATATTTTTATTTACTCAATTACAATCACTCCCTCTCAGTTTAAAAAATATTTACAAGCTTCAAAATTACAAAGGATTGCATGCTGAATTTGATTTGAAGTCTTTGTGGTTGAGAGTTTGATTTTTCCTGAAATGTTACTACACACAAGAGCAAAAATAATTCTTCCAAAAAATATTAGGAGATAACTACACTTAAAATAATAATATTTGAAATCATAAAAAACTATACAAGTTGCAAGAATGTAAAACATGCGAATAACAACTCTCTTAACAATCTCCCCCTTTTTGATGATGAAAAAATAATTATTGTTTGTATAATTTCAAATTCTAAGAATCTCCTAAACTCCCCCTGAATTGATGAACACATGAAAATAATGAGGGAATTGAATTCGAAGTTTTTATTTTTTAAAAATTTTACAACCCTAAAACAAAAACAACAACACAAAAATAAAAATAAAATACACAAGACACAAGACAAAATCATGACACTAGACAAATAATTTCTCCCCCATTTTGATAAAAGTGAAGAAGAAATATACAAGAAATATAAGTAGACATATGAAAATCATTTGAAAATTTAATCTTTAAAGTGATTGACATTAAGTATACAAATAAAATTAAAATAGTAGGCAAATCATTAAATTTCATAGAATTTAAAAAGAGATATAACATCGAAACTAAAAAAGAATTATCAAAATAAGAGTCTATTTAGACATTTAGATAGAGAAAATTATTGTAAAAATGATGATATAAAAATTGTATATTTCAAATTTTAATTTCAAATATAAATGAACATAAGATCAATTTGAATTAAGAGATTAAAAAATTAAGGAAAGAAATAACTACCACATGTGGCGCTTTGCGCATCTTTTTCAAATTTATGACATATTTTTATGCATCTTTTTACTTTTTGGGCTTATTTTGTGTCTCTTTTTCACATTGCGAACCTTTGCGCATTTTCTTTTGATTTTTGT
This sequence comes from Dendrobium nobile, assembly GCA_022539455.1. NCBI lineage: Eukaryota > Viridiplantae > Streptophyta > Magnoliopsida > Asparagales > Orchidaceae > Dendrobium > Dendrobium nobile. The sequence goes on along the minus strand of CM039721.1, from coordinate 7,276,804 downwards.
ATATTTGTACAATTTTCAAGAGTAATTGTATTCTTTCCAAAATCAATAATCTAAAATTTCAAAATTTTTTAAATGCATAAATATTAATTGAAAAGTGAAATATAAAATAAGAAAATATCACAATTACAATAATAATATTAACAATAATGTAGTCTAAATAAAGTACATGAATTTGACAATTTTAATAATAACAAGTTGAAAGCAAAACTTAAATATTGAAAAGTTAGATTTTCTAATGAATTTAATTTTTACTTACAATTTAAGATAAGACATAATTAAGACTAAAAATTCTAATGATTTCATAAAAGCTATCATACATTTCAAAAACCAAATTAAAATCAAAACATATGAACATATACTGATATCAAATGAAGATTTTATAATCTAAGTACCGGATATCAATACAATAACAAAAACATCTAATGAAAGAAAGATACATCATCTTCTTAAAACAACAACTAGCAAATAAACTATGGAAAAACACATAAAATAAGTACAACAATCACTGAGGAGGATCCTAATCTGGAGGAGGAGGAGGTGCACCACCAAATATGTTAAAATATGTACTCATCAACATCATATTGGTGCTAATGTCGTTCATCTGCTCCTTCATAAAACCCATGTCATGTTGATACTGAGCGTCCTGTTGCTGAAGATGAGCCTCAATTTGATGAAAGCATTGATCAAAATGAGTCTCTAGTCGATCAAATCTTTGAACCAAATCCTAATAATTTGGTTCATTTGTGGGTGCAGGAGCAGCTTCTGGTTCATCTTCTGAATCACTTATAACATGTGCTTTGCTTGATTCATCATTTTTGAAAATCGCTCTAAAAGATGCGTCGTTGTAATAGAGCGGCTCTTCACACTCGTGATCAAGATGAATCAAGTTGTATTTCTTCTCCAGAATATAGGTAACTAAGTGTCATAGGGCAATGTTCCTCTTTTTTTTATGTTCTATATGCCCAATTTCAAAAAGCCCATAAAGATAGTCAAGGATAAGTTGGGCTTCATCTATAGGTTCTTGGGTCATGATTAAAAAGGTCACAATAGAAAGAAGAGGAGTTATGTTGATTCTATTACCAGCCTTAGGAATGATTGAAGTTCTAAGGACATGCTGGATGATACGTACATTTTTAACAAGCCCGGATACCCTAGCCACATGGTCATTAACATTGTTTCCTCTAATGACTCTATTTATTTCAGACCATTTATCAGTGGTGTTGACTAAAGTGTGTGCTCTAGCCCCTTCCGTCCTTAAATTCAAAAAGGCTCCTAAGTCATGTTTTGTGATTTCTATATTTTGCTTAAAGACAAAAGAATGGACTGTGGAGTGGTTAGAGTTGAAAGACATGTTGGCTAAAAAATAGTGAAAGGTCTCTTTATTGTAGAGGTGGATAAAGGTAAGGATGAAACCGAATTAAGTTGAGGCAAAAAGGTTCATAATCTGGAAAGTAACTTAATCCTGAAGAAGGACTCTAGAAGGAGTGATCTTTACAGAAGCAAATCTAGGAAAAGACTCCTCATTTGCCTTTGAAAGAAAATTCTTCGACGGATTTCTAAATGGTTTCCTAGCAACGATCTTCTGTCTCTTACTTGAAGTAACCATTAGAAAAGATCTAGAGTATGAAAGGGATTGAAAGTGAGGTTTTAGAGTATGATTGTTGAGTTAGAAAGCCCTTATATTTAAAGAAAATGATACTTTCATACCAGACGAAAAGAGTTCGTCCCGTACAAAAAATTTTCGTACAGACGATCCAATCCGTCCAAAATGAAATAGCTTTTTGTAATCAACACAACTTACGATGCGTTCTTTCGTACAGACTTTTGACCACCAATCGTACAGATGAACAGTGTTCATCCTGGGATGATTGTCACTTATGATCAATTTTAAGGCAGTTAAAACCGTCCCCTACATTGAACCGCCAAATGTTCACCCGGTACGAACCAAAGGTTCGTACGTACGAAGTTAATATTTAAAACCACCTTATCCATTTAACCATTTTACCCATTCGATTTGCCATTTGAAAAATATTTCATCCCGGACGATCGTGACGATCGTACAGATGAAGTGATTTTTAAAAACTGAAAAACTACATGAAACGGTTCTAAATTCGACAGTTTGACACACTACACAAATCGTCCCGTACGAAAAAATTTCATCCCAAATGATGTACACTCAAAATTTTTAAAATTTTGCACTCAAATAAAACTAAAAATCAAAACATGCTAAAAACATAATGAACAACGAAAAATTACAGACTCAATAAATAAAAACACATGAACAAGTTCAAAAACACATAAAACCATAAAAACTTAAACTAGAAAAACAAATATCAATGTTGCAAAGATATTTTCAATTAAGCATTCAAATCAATCACACCAAGCCTTGTTCTTAATGCACTAAAAGTATCAAAGGCTAAAGGTTTTGTAAAAATATCTGCAAGTTGATTTTCAGTAGAAACATATGTGAGTTCAATTTCTCCTTTGGATACATGATCCCTTATGAAATGTTGTCTTATGTCTGTATGTTTGGTTCTTAAATGTTGAATAGGATTTTTGGAAATGCAAATAGCACTAGTGTTATCACAATAAATTGGAATAGTGCCTACGGTTAATCTTAAATCAATCAACTATTATTTCAACCAAAGTACTTGTGCCACATAACTTTCTAATGCAATGTATTCAGCTTCTGCAGTAGATAGGGCTACTGAATTTTATTTTCTACTAGACCAAGACACTAAAGAATTTCTAATAAATTGACATGTTCCAGAAGTGTTTTTTCTATCCACCCTATAACCTGCAAAGTCAGAATCTGAATAATCAATTATTTCAAAAGAAGAGCTAAACTTAGGATATCAAATTCCTAAGTTCTGAGTTCCTAACAGATATCTTAAAATCCTTTTCATTACTTTCAAATGTGATTCTTTTGGATCTGATTGAAATATAGCACACAAGCAAACACTAAACATGATATCTAGTCGGCTAGTAGTCAAGTAAAGTAAAGATCCAATTATCTCTCTAAATTTCTTTTGATTAACAGATTTTCCCTTAGGGTCCTTATCCAACTGAACTGAGGAACTCATTGGTGTACTAACAGGTTTAGCATTATCTATTTCATACTTTTTAAGGATGTCCTTAAAATATTTAGACTGATTAAGAAAAGTATCTTCCTCAATTTGCTTAATGCTAAAGCCTATAAAGTAACTTATATCTCCCATTAAACTCATCTCAAATTCACTGCTCATTATTTTATAAATTTTATCACAATGATTTTTATTTGAAGATTTAAAAATGAAGTCATCCACATAAATTTGAACAATGAGTATATCTTTTCCAAATCTCTTCAAAAAGAGTGTTGTATTCACACTTCCTTTTTTAAAAGATCTTTCAAGTAGGAAGGTGCTCAATCACACATACCATGCCCTAGGTGTCTGTTTCAATCCATATAATGCATTTTTCAACTTAAAAACATGATTTAGGTATTTAGAATTTTCAAATCCTGGTGGTTGTTCTACAAAAATATCTTACTGAATTACCCCATTTAAAAAGACACTTTTCACATCCATTTGAAACAATTTAAATCCTCTAAAACAGGTAAAGGCTAACAAAACTCTAATTTATTCAAGTCTAGCTACAGGGGTAAAAGTCTCCTCAAAATCAATCCCTTCAATCTGGTTATACCCCTTAGCAACTAATCTAGCCTTATTCCTAATGACCACTCCTGAGTCATTCATTTTATTTTTGAATACCCACTTTGATCCTTTGGCCTTGAAGTTAATTCTCAAACTTTATTTCTTACAAATTGATTCAACTCTTCTTACATGGCAAAAATCCAAAATTCATCTGAAAGTGCTTGATCAATATTAGTGGGTTCAATTGTTGAAATGAATGCTGAATGATTGACTTCTTTGTTTAATCCATGCCTAGTTCTTACACCCTCACTAGGTTCACCAATTATCAACTCTTTTTGGTGGTTTTTAGAAAATTTTAAATCTCTAAGAAAAGGGTTTTCTATCTCCAAATTTTCTTCCACATTTTCTTCCAAATTTTCTTCCAAATTTATCTTATCAATCTTTTGGGAGTTATCCTCAATCTCATCTTCTACAATTTTTGGCTCTTCCAAATTTCCAGTTTCATCAAATACAACATATGTGGTCTCCTCAATTCTCAAAGTTCTCCTATTGAATACTCTAAAATATTTTTTAACACTTGAGTATCCAACAAAAATTCCTTCATCTGATTTTGGATCAACTTTTTGTAAGGCAAATTTTTCATTGTTATGTATGAACACCTTGCAACCAAAAATATGAAAATGAGATAAATTAGGTGTTATACCCTTTAGCAACTCATAGGGTGTCTTATTCAAATTAGATCTCACATTCACCTTATTCAGAACATAACATGAAGTGCTAACCAGCCCAAAAATATTTTGGAAGTGAGTATTCTGCCAATATTACTCAGGCGGCTTCTATTAATGTTCTATTTTTCCTTTCGACTACCCCATTCTGCTGAGGGGTTCTAGGTGCAAAAAAGTTGTGATTAATTCCATTCTCCTTACAAAAATCCTCAAATCGTTCATTTTCAAATTCTCCTCCATGATCACTTTGTATAGTTATGATTTCACACCCAAGTTTTCTTTAAATTCAAGTCACAAAATTCCTAAATTCCTCAAATGATTTACTCTTATAAAATAGAAATCTAACCCTTGTGAATCTAGAGTAATCATCCATAATCACAAATCCGTATACCTTCCCTCCTAGACTTACAGTTCCAACTGGTCCAAAAAGATCCATATGCAAAATCTCCAATGGTTTACTAGTTCTAAGATCCTTATTAGACTGAAAAGATGACTTCACTTGCTTTCCTAATTGACATGCATCACAAAGGTGATCCTTAGTAAAGTCTAGTTTTGGTATACCTCTCACTAAGTTCTTTTGGGTAATCCTCTTAAGGTTTTTCATGCTAGAGTGACAAAGTCTCCTATGCCAAAGCCATGACTCATCAGATACAGTTTTCAAACAAAAAGTAATTGGGGAATGAATGTAATTCAAGTCTAGCATGTAAATATTGTTTATCCTTTTACCATTCAAAACATCTTTACTATTTAGGCTTAATATGCAGCTAGTAGGAAAAAATTTCACACAATATCCTTTATCACTTAGCTGGCTTATACTTAACAAATTATGCTTTAAGCCTTCTACCAATAGCTCATTTTCAATGAAATTTTTTTTAATATTTCCAACTATACCTGTCCCAATCACCTTCCTTAGGGTGTTATATCCAAGTGTAACCTTGCCTCCACTCCTGGCTTCTAGCGAAATGAATTGTGTAGTATCTCTAATCATATGCTTTGAACATCCGCTATCCAGGTACCATATGCTCTCATGAGGCCTTGTGTGAGAGCCACCCTGCAAAAATATCAAACGTTAGACCTAGGAATCCAAATAAGTTTGGGTTCACCTTTTAGCAATTTATAAAAAGATGCATGTATGATATGTCTAAGGTTATGCATCTTAGGTTTCCACACCAAATAGTTTTTTATCTTTGAAGTACAGGTGTGAGCTATGTGTCCAATCAATCCACAAATATTACATTTAATATTAGTAAAAGGTTTCCTAAGTCTTCTATCATTCATTTATTTATTTAGGAATTGCATAAATTTAGGATACAAAATAGGATTAGTGAAATCTTCAAGTTTTGGAGGAATCCTATTATCCTCGAGAGCTTTTATCTTCAAAATATAAAATGAATTCATATCTTTCAAAATCTGATTTGAATAATTTGATCTATAAAGTTCACTCTCCGATTCATCCTTAAAATTTTTATAATCTTTTTCAATTTTTTCAAAGGATGATTTATAACATTCAAGATTCTTATTCAAGTCAACAAACTCATCAAGTAATTTCATGTGGTTGCTATCAATAAAAGCATGATAATTTTTAAGGATTTCATGTTCCTTTTTAAGTTCTTCCAATTCCAAACTAAGGCTAGCGTGCATTTTCTTCATTTTCTTATATGCTTCATGCATGCGTTCAGAAACTTCAAAAAGTTCATCATATGTTAAGTCGCATACCTCTTCTTGTTTAAGAATGTCGGCCATTAAGCATAGATTAGTAACTTCCTCTTCCTTTTCTGTCTCTAACGAGTCTGAAGCTGAGTCCGCCCAAAAAGCTTGTTGGAACTTCTTCTTGCCCTTCTTCACAAATGGTTTCTCCTCTACCTTCTCCATGCTAGGATTGGCTTTGAGTAATGGGCAATCCATCTTTATATGTCCAGGTTTCTTGCATTCATAGCAAATAACTTCATTAGAAACCCTTGGATTTCTATTAAACTTACCTCTATTCAATTGTTGGCATCTCTTCTGCTTCCTCTTTAAAAAGCTTTTGAATTGTCTAGTCATCAAAGCGATATCATATTCATCCTCAGTTTATGAGTGTTCACTCTCAGACTCTTTCACATTCAGTGCTATGTTCTTCTCCCTTCATGGTTCACCTGCATCAACCTTTCTTTGGCTAACTCCTTACTCGTAAGCAATAAGCGAACCAAGAAGATTGTTAATAGAGTAAATGTTTAAATCCTTAGACTCTGTAATTATAGTAATTTTAGCATCATGAGCAGTAGGAAAGCAACGTAAAATCTTATTAACCATTTTAACTTTATTAACTCCCTACCCAATACATGTAAAGAGGTGAAAATTTGTGTAAATCTTGTGTACATATCAGTAATGAATTCATTTGATTTCATGCAAAACAGTTCATAATCATGCAACAAGATATTAAGTCTAGATTGTTTAACCTCATTAGTCCCCTCATATGTTATACAAAGTCTATCCCATATGTATTTTCCATTTTTGCAAGTAGAAACCCTCATGTAGTCTTCAGATTTTAAAGCACAAAAGAAACTATTCAAGCATTTGGCGTTTAGTTGTGCTAAGTCACATTCTTCTTCTGTCCAGTCTGTAAAAGGTGTTTCAATTCTAACTCCGTCAACTAGTCTAGTTGGTTTTGAATACCCTTCCTGAGCTAAGATCCACATAAGGTAATCAAGTGACTGTAAAAATATAGACATGTGTATTTTTCAAAAATTAAAAGGAATATTGTCGAACAGTAGATGTCTAGTTATTGAGTAAACCTCAAGTGTATTTTGGTTTCCAAATGTATCCATCAAAGTTAATCAAAAAGTAGTCTAAACTTATGATTTTGAAACAAAGCTCTGATACCACTTGTTGAAACTCGTTCAATATGAATTAGGTTGTTAAACCTAAGTTAATGTCCCACGGCTAATATAGAGGGGGGGGGGGGGGTGAATTGGTAATTAAAAAATTTTACCCCTCTTAAAAATTAGGAAATAAAAAATTAAACTTTAGTTATTTTTAAAAAATATATTTATTTTTCAACCACAATGTTAAACGGTTAAACTTAAAAATAAAAATGCAACGGAAAATAAAGACACAAAATTTATAGTGCTTCGGCCAAAACTAGACCTACATCCACTCCCCGGAGTCACCCTCCGAGTATTACACTAATACCACTAGTGACTCTCCTTTGGCACCCTCAGCAAGGCAGAGAAGCCTTTACAAACTCTTTTCACCACTACCCAGTGTGGCAGAGAACCGTTGTCCTTTCACACTCCCCCGATGTCAGCAGGGAACCGTCGTCCGTTCACTCTCCCCCGATGTCAGTAGGGAACCTTCGTCCTTTTACACTATAACTAGTGTTGGTAGAGAACCATCCGTCCTTTCACACTCCCCCGATGCTGGTAGAGAACTGTCCGTCCTTTCACACTCTCCCAGTGTAGGCATAGAACCTTTCATCCTTCCACACTCTCCAAGTGTGGGCAGAGAACCCGTGGTTGTTCATACTTTCCAAGTGTCAGCAGAGAACTGGATCTCCTTGAAGATCTTCTTCAAAAGAAATCTATATAGAAGAAAGAAAAGAGTGAAGTAATCACAAACTAAAAAGTAGAAACTCTTACCCTTGAGTTCCAAGTGAAACCTTCACGCTCCACTGACAAGAAATCTCCTTCAAATGCTCTCTCACACTCTCTCCTTGACTCTCTTCTTAGTAGGCACGAAGATCAGTAAGCAAAAAAGATTATGTTTAAGTTTAGAATGGCCTATTTATAGAAGAGACAAGAAAAATCGTCCAAAAATGGCAAAATTCAAGTTATCATGCACAGGATCGTCCCGTATGATCGTAGATCATCCGGGATGATTTTACTTAAAAGCCTTAGAAATGATCTCAATATATATGCGTACGAAATGACTTCATACACACTGATCGTCCCGTATAAACTAAGTTCATTCGGTACGAACGGTTATTACAAGGTCGGTTTCCAAAAACTGTAGAACGTAACCAGAAACTGCCACAGTCGGTACTATTCATCCTGAGAAGAATTTTTGTTTGTCTAGACAAAATTTTTCCAGAGAATAATTCATCCTGGGATGAAATTATTTCGTCCTGGATGATCAGGACTTAGAAAATTTTTCTTCAATTCCTATTCGTTCCATTGTTCTTACGAGGAGATAACTGATCTGATTGTCCCGTACGATCAGTACAAAATTTTAAAGTTCTCCTTAAGTGTGTGTGTGTATATTTTTATTCACTCAATTACAATCACTCCCTCTCAATTTAAAGAACATTTACAAGCTTCAAAATTACAAAGGATTGCATGCTGAATTTGATTTGAAGTCTTTGTGGTCGGGAGTTTGATTTTTTCTGAAATGTTAGTACACACAAGAGCAAAAAAAAATCTTCCAAAAAATGTTAGGACATAACTACACATAAAATAATAATATTTGGAATTATAAAAAACTATACATGTTGCAATAATGTAAAACATGCAAATAGCAACTCTCTTAACACTTTCTGTATATATTTCAATTTGGCGTCATTACGTATTTTTTTTATTTTGGCATTATTGGCCTCCTTTTTTTTTTAAAGCTAGATCCATTTTCAAAACTCTTAAAAACTTTTAGTTATGAGTAGATCTTCTAGATATTAGAGAAGAAAAACTCACTATCTATTATAAAGAAGAATAAACCACAAAATAGACTAAAAATCATATGATAAATGTAATGACAAGATTTCAAATAACTTGAAAGTTATATAAAGACTATGAACATTATACATATAAGGTTGATTACTGTAGCAAGATAGAAAATATCTTAATTGCAAAATCTAGTTGATAATTTGAGATAGACTTTTTTTTAGAAAAGAAAATTACACCACTAAAAGAGGTCAAAGGGAGAGAAACCATCAACGGTGTTTCTCCCTTTAACTAATTTAGAGATGTTTAAACATTAGCTATAAATCTCCCGAAAATAAAGACTAGGAAAAAATATCATAAAGCTAAAAAGAAACCAAAGTAAAAATAACTATAACAACAAACATTAAAATGTAACACAAAACTAAGGTAGAAAATAATAATAATCAATAGAGTAGTAAGCATACAATTTAGAAATTATTAAGCAGCAAGTTTAAGCAATTATGAGCTGCGAGCTTCCGCTGTCTAAGTATCATATGCTCTTATGATGTCTTTGGTGAGAGCATGCCTACAAAATATCAAATGTCAGATTTAGAAATCCAAACAGGTTGGGTCCTTTCTTATGAAAAAAATAATGCAATGTATTTGTGTTATGTTTTGAAATATGCAATTTTGACCTCCATACTCCATACCCAATGTGTGTTATGGTGAATAGTGTAAGTGTATGAAATGAGTCCTAGCATGCCACATGAAAAATATCTAACTCCAGGAAAAGAATTTACTAATCTATTTGGGTTATAATGCCTCTTCCTAGGTTTTGGCTTTAGATCAAATGTTGATGTATTCCAATTTCTCTCAAGAGTATTCAATTTAGCTTTAAACCTCAAGTTAGCACTTTCTACATCAACATCCAAACAGTGCTTTTTATGCTTAGATTCTTTACTATAAGCCTTAAAATTAGATTCAAGCGAGGTGTAGGAAGCTTTCAAAGAATTATGTTCAATGATTAATTTAGAATATTTTTATTTAAATCATCAAATTCATCAAGTAAAGACATGCGATTTTTATTAAGTAGTGTGTGATCTTTACTTAAACTTTCATGCTCTCTTTGCATATTCAAAAACTCCAATTTTAAACTAGCATGCTTTTTCTTAAGTTTATTATATAACACATGAATTCTCTCACAAATTTCAACTAAGTGATCATAGGTTGGTTCACATACCACTTCTTGATCAGATTGATCAAGATGATCACCAATTAAGCATAAATTTGTTATCTCCTCTTCAGCTTCAGTTTCAAATGAGTCAGATGTAGAATCCACCTAAAAAGCTTTTTGGTACTATTTTTTGTCCTTCATGTATTTGGGTTTTTCTTCACCCTTCTTCTTTCTTTGGTGCTCGTTAAGTATAGGATAATCAACTTTAATATGTCCATACTTCCTGCATTTAAAGAAAACAACATTAGAAGAACTTGTATAATTTTTTCTATACTAACCTCTTTTCCACTTTTGATGATAGTTGTTGTTCTTCCTAAAAAAGTTTTTAAATTGCCTTGTGATGAAGGCAACATCATCGTTTCAGATCCAAAAGAATCAGTATCTGTGTTGTTGGCCTTTAGTGCCACAGTTTTCTCCTTCTTTTTCTCACCTACATCAAGATTTCTTTGATTCACCCCTTGCTCGTAAGAAATGAGTGATCCAAGTAAGTTATCAATCGAATAAGTATTCAAATCCTTAGATTTAGTAGTTGCAGTGATCTTAGCATCGAAAGAAGAAGATAAGAATCTCAAAATTTTATTGACCCTTTGATAATTAGTTAGCTCTTTTCCTAAAGTATGCAATGAAGTGATAATTTGAGTAAACCTTGTATACATATCAAAAATTGATTCATAATATTTCATACGAAAAAGTTTGTAGTCATGCAACAAATTATTCAACTGAGATTGTTTAACTTCATTGGTTCCTTCATAAGTTACACACAATCTTTCCCATATATCTTTACCAGTTGCATAAGTTGAAACACATATAATATTTAGATTTTAAAACATAGAAAAAATAGTTCAAGCATTTTGCATTAAGTTGTGCTAAATCTCTTTCATCAAAAGTCTAATCAGTAAAAGGAACTTCAATTTTAATTCCATTAAGTTCACGAGAATGTGGTGTATAACCTTTTTTAATAAGCATCCACATATAATAATCAAGCGATTATAAAAATGTAGATATGCGAGTTATCCAAAAATCAAAAGGGATATTATCAAATAAAGGTGGTCGATAATAGAATAACCTTTCGTTGTATTATGATTACCAAAGTTAGCCATGAATCAAAATTTCAAAGTTTTTAAAAACTAGATTTTATGAATCCCGCTCTAATACCACTTGAAAGTGCTCTGATCACTTGAAAGTTTGGTAAGGAAGTTAAGCCCTTATGAACTAGTCCCAAGGCTAACCAAGAAAGGGGTGAATTGGTATTTTAAAAAATCTTTCGATCAAAACACAAACTTAAACAAAAATCTAATATTCACCACAGAAATCAAAGTGTGGAACTGAAATGCGGAAGCCGTAATAAAGAGCACATAAATTTATAGTGGTTCAGTCAACACGACTAAGGTCAACTCCCTGGAGGCACCCTCTGAGTATAACACTAAACTCAGTGTCTCTCCTTTTTCCCCCACAGCAAGGCGAAGTAGCCTTTACAAACCTCCTTTTCACAAACCAAGGTGAGGCAGAGAACCCAACTCCTTTTGCTTCCTCCTAAAGCAGGCAAAGAACCTTGATCAGATGCTAAAGTTTACTTCTCTAGAACCCCCAAGGAACTAAGGACAACGAGTGGAGAAGATGATGATGAATTCTTGCTTGGAGAAACATTTATGAACCCCCTCACAAACTCCCCCTCATAAGATCCTCTCTCTCTCTCCCTTACTCTCCCTCTCCTCTTGGCTCTCTCAGGTTAAAACAACAGCAAAAGATATTCTAAAGGGTAGAATAAGTACTCTTAAATAGGAGAGCTTTATAATATCTCATTAATTGTAACTTACCGACTTTATCATCCAAGATGATATAAATATAGTCCTGTACGATAAGTGCAAATTAAGCTCAATCAGCCAGAACGATCTGGACGATCAGAAGAAATTTGTTCATATCATCCAGGATGATAACCTATCGTCATGTATGATTAGTATAAATTATGAAATATCGTCTAGATAATTGCCCTGGATGGATGTTTTGACAATGAAAAAATTACTTGATCGTCCAGGCATATCTCATGATCGTCTCGGATGATTAGTACAAATCCATGAAAATCATCCTGACTATCGCCCTGGATAGAAGCTGTCAGATATGGGATCATTCTAGAACAACTAAAGTTTTTTAACTGATCTTCCCAGCCGATCCTGTGATCATCTAGGACAATGTGATTATATCAATCAAGCCTTAATTACTTTCCTTAATTACCAGATTAATTTAGGTATAATTGTGTTGCATCGTCCAGGATGATGCCCTGGACGATGTCAAAAAATAAATAATACTTAAATAGATCTGGCAGTTGATTCTTTTTAATTTGAGGATATCATCCCGAATGATATAAATTTCGTCCATGATCTGTTTTATGACGACTGCCTTAACCAGGATGCCCTAATTAGGGTTTTTCTTTTTAACCGATCGTTTAGGACAATTTTGGTATCATCCTAAACAATGTGAGAAAAAACAGAGAACTCTAAAAATAGTCAGAAAAATTCCCCCAAGTGTGTGTACGCAAGGTTAGTTAGTATCAGGAACAACATTATTTACAATAGACTTAAGAAATGGAAAAATGCTACAAACTGACTCAGACCTAGTCTATCCAATCTTGAGCTAGTTCAAATTACCGTTTTATCTTGTGGACTTGAAATGTTAGTAGGCAAGGTAGTCGTAGAGAAACAGAAGTATTTATTATCACCAAAATTATATTCCATAAAAAAACAGGCTCGTAATAATCTCCCCCTTTTTTATGATGGCAAACACAAAAAATAATTGAAGTAGTTCAAAGCAGTTTTAAAGGAAATAGATGAAGAAACAAATATACAGTTCAAAAATTTAAACAAACCAACATAAAAACATAACAAACTAGAACATTACAAATTAGTGCAACTACTCCCCCTTTTGACATCACAAAAAGGAGGAGGAAAACACAACAACAACTATTAAACAATGTTAAAGGTAAAAATAACATCACAAAAAAAAAGCAAGCAAACTAAAAGAAAGACGACCCTTGATCATCCAAATGAGGTGGTGGTGGTGGATGTGGCTGAAAGTAACTGGAAAGAGTCGTGAACTGCTCTCTGAACTAGACCATATTCTGGTCGTGTTGGTGCTGCTGGTGAGCCATGTAGGATTCAAAACAAGCAACGTCCTCAACATGTTGTTGATCCTGCGTAGCAATATAGGTCTTGAAACATGTCTCCTACTAGACAAAGTGCTTCACCAGCTGATCAAGCTAAGAGTGCTAGTGGAGTGGAGCATTTGCAGGAATAGGAGTAGGAGCTGCCTCCTCCTTAGCTCCCTCAGCTTCTGTGCCCCGAGTGGAGACTAGTATTGTGAAGAACATGGAAGGAGTTGTTCGAGTAGAAGGCAAGATGAAAATTTGAGGGTTAGGATATTAGAGGTTGTATTTTGATTCTAAGACATAAACAATGATATGTCCTATGGCAAGATTGGCCTTCCTCCTATATCTTAGATCTCGAATATTAGTCAAATGCTTAATGTAGCCAAAATTCAAATAAATGACATTGAATTCACAATGGGCCAAAATATAAAAAGTGGTGATCAAAAGAAGTGGAGTGATATGAATGTAATTACCAACTTTTGGAAGGATAAAAGCACGAAGGACATATTGGATTGTCCTAGCATCTTTGAGTAAGGTGCTAGACTCTCCAATGTGAAAGTGAGTATTAGTGTTTCTTAGAAAGTGGTTGGTTGGAGCCCAGTCATAGTCGGGATCAAAAGACAGGGTTTAGAGTTTGTCCCCTATGGTGGAAAGTTACAAAAACTCCTGATAGTCCTGATATGTGATTTCAACAAGATGTCAATTCATATAGGATACAAGAGGAGTGAAAGAAGAATTTATGCGGAGGCTAGTGAAAAATTCAAAAAGAAGCTCAAAGTTGAATGGGACAGAGAGGGTGAGAAGGAAGGTCAAGGAAGTGTGCGGAAATAAATCTAACACAGGATAAGACAGAATATGAGAGTTCATAGTCCGAGATATAGTGATCCTGGCTAATTTTTACCTCAAATAGGCAGCTTGGTCACTTGCCTCGGTGAAGTGAGGGTCCATATTTTCCCTCGAGTAACTCCACGAAGGATGGCAAGATCTCTTTCCTCCTGCCATAATCAAGAATATAGAGGGAAAGTAAGGGAAAAGAGCGTTGAAGAGGAATTGAGTGAGAAAAATTGAGTGAAAGGCTCGATTTATAAAGAAACGATCGGATCATCTAAGATGATCGCAGAATCGTCCAGGACGATTGGGTGCTATAATTGCATCTAGGATGATTGGTAAAAAAAGTGATAAAATTATCCAAGATGACCAGATATCGTCCGGGATGATAAGACACAGGCGATCGTCTCAAGGAGTCAAGCAGGACGACCGTTGAAGAAGAAAATTGTCCTGACATATTCAGTGGATCATCCAGGACGATGCATAATAATGGATCGTACCAGCCAAATTTAAAAATGTTTAAAAAATTACCACGTATATCTTCCAGGACAAATAGGTGGATTGTCTAGGACGATCATCAATAATTGAATTTACCGACCAAATTTAAAGATTTAAACGTATTGCCACGTGTATCATCTAGGATGAACATCTGGATCGTATGGTCCGATTTTCCATAAATTGAGCAAAGATTTAAGAACATCGTCCAAGACGAAGAGTATCGTCAGGGCCGATCAAAGTAAGCAAAGTATGATACGATCAGATCGTCCAGAATAAAATTTTTTTGTTCAGGACGATGATGAACAAAGAAAATATTAGCCATTAGATGAAAAGGGTAGGAGTTGATTGAATGCATCGTCCAAGACGATATAAAAATCATCCTGGATAATGAGACCAAAAATTTAAATTCAAGAGGTGGAAGTAGATGATCAGAGAAGGCTCAAAATACAAGTAAAAGAATAAAGAAAGACAAAAAAGAAGAGACAAAAAAGAAATGAAAAATAAGAGAACAAAATAATTTTTTTTATCATTTTTTAATTTTTAATTTTTTATATTTATTTTTTTGTTTTAAAAAAACTCATGAATATGATAAATTCTCCAAGTGATTGAATTTAATGACTTGTAAGACCAATGAGTCAACATCATGAAAATCTGAAAATGGTAGAATATCTGATCCTGTTAACCCTAGCTCAGACTTCTTTTAAAGAAAAATCATCTTTTAAAAATAAAAGACCTAACTCAAAACAAACTAGTTGGATAAAAAAAAAAGATCCATCCAAAAAACTTGGTTCCAGAAAAAAATATCTTAAAGAATAATATACCAAAGTAATTTTTCACAATCATAAAATTTGAAATCAAATCTTTGAAAATATCAAGTGACACATGAATTCTTCTAAGTTTTAAAAGTTTGAAAGAGAAGAGAACTTGCTTTTGGCGGGCTCATTTGATACCTCTTTGTCAAACGAATGGCGCAATTTGCGCATCTTTTAATTATTGATATACTTTGTGTATATTTTTCAATTAGGCGTCATTGCGCATCTTTTTTTTGGCGTCATTGACCTTTTTTTTGTTTTTTTGCAAGCTAGATCTCTTTTCAAAACTCCCAAATATTCTTAGTTGTAAGTATATCTTCTAGATATTAGAGAAGAAAAAAAAACTCACTCTCTAATAAAGGAAAGAATAAACAAGAAAATAAAATCAAATTCATATGATAAATGTAATAACAAGATTTCAAATAACTTGAATGTAATATAAAGACTTTAAATATTATATTATATATATATATATATATATATATATATATATATATATATATATATATATATATATATATATTATATATATATATATATATATATATATATATATATTTGTGGTAGATTACTGTAGCAAGATAGAAAAGATCTTAATTGCAAAGTCTAGTTGTTAATTTGAGATAGATTTTTGTTTAGAAAAGAAAATTATACCACTAAAGAAGTTAGAGGGAGGAAAACAATCAACGGTGTTTTTCCCTTTCACTGATTTAGGAATGTTTAGACATTGACTTCAAATTTCCAAAAATAAACACAATGCAAAATATCAATTTAAACAGGAAAAAAAACATCAGAGATGTAGCAACTATAAAATAACAACAAGCTAAAATAGAAAGTAACAACAATTCAACAGAATAGTAAACATGCAATTCAGAATTTATTAACCAGCAAGTTTAAGCTATTATGAGCCACGAGCCTTCACTGTCCAAGTACCATATGTTCTCACGAGGTCTTTGGTGAGAGCACACCTGCAAAAATTCTCAACTGTCAGATTTAGGAACCCAAATAGATTTGGTCCCTTCTTATGAAAAGAAGAATGCAATGCATGTGTTGTGCTATGAAATAAGCAGTTTGGGTTTCCACATCCAATGTGTACTTTTGTGAACAGTGCAAATATGTGAAATGTGTCCTAGCATGCCACATGAAAAACATCTAACTCCAAGAAAATGATTTACTAATCTGTTTGGGTTATAATGCCTCTTCCTAGGTTTTTTCTTTAGATCAAGTGTTGACGTATTTCAATTTCTCTCAAGTGTATTAAATTTTTCTTTAAACCTCAAGTTAGCACTATCTTAAATAGTATTATTAACATTCAAATAGTGCTCTTTATGCTCAGATTCTTAAAAATAAGTTCTAAAATCAGATTCAAGTGAGGTGTAGGATGCTTTCAAAGAGTCATGCTCAACAATCAAATTAGAATGTTTTTTATTTAAATCATCAAATTCATCAAGTAAAGATATGTGATAGCTATCAAGTACAGTGTGATCTTTACTTAAATTTTCATGCTCTTTTTGCAAATTCAAAAATTTCAACTTCAAACTAGCATGCAATTTCTTAAGTTTCTTATATGATGCCTGAATTTTCTCACAAATTTTAAGTAATTGATCATAGGTTGGTTCACATACATCTTCTTGATCAGATTGACTGAGATGTTCACCCATTAAGCACAAATTTATTATCTCCTCTTCATCTTCAGTCTCAGATGAGTGAGATGTAGAATTCGCCCATGAAGCTTTTTGTTACTACTTCTTATCCTTCCTGTATTTGGGTATCTCCTCACCCTTCTCCTTTTTTGGGTGCTCCTTAAGTGTAAGACAATCACCTTTAACATATCTAGGCTTCCTGAATTCAAAGAAAATAACATCAGAACAAATTTTATAATTTTTGCTATCCTTACCTCTTTTCCACTTCTGATGATACTTATTATTCTTCCTTAAAAAGCTTTTAAAATGCCTAGTGATGAAGGCAACATCATCGCTTTTAGACCTAGAAGAATCAGTGTACGTGTTGTTGGCCTTCAGTGCCACAATTTTCTCCTTTTTCACCTACATCAAGATTTATTTGATTTACCCCTTGCTCGTAAGCAATGAGTGATCCAAGTAAGTTATCAACATAATAAGTATTTAAATCTTTCGATTCAGTAATTTCAATGATCTTAGCATAAAAAGAAGAAGGCAAACATCTCAAGATTTTATTGAGTCTTTCATAATTAGTTAGCTCTCTTCTTGAATGAGATGACAATTTGAGTATACCTAGTATACATGTTAGAAATTGATTCAGAAGGTTTTATACGAAAACGTTTGAAGTCATGCAACAAAATATTCAATCTAGATTATTTAACTTCATTGGATCCTTCATAAGTTACACATAATCTATTCCATATTTCTTTATCAGTTGCATAAGTTGAAACATGCACATAATCTTCAGATTTTTAAGTACAAAAAAAATAATTCAAACATTTTGCATTAAGTTATGTTAAATCTCTTTCATCAAAAGTCTATTCAATAAAAGAAAGTTCAATTTTAATGCCATTAATTTCATAAGAATGAGGTGTTTAACCTTCATTAACAAGCATCCACATACAATAATCAAGCGATTGTAAAAACGTAGACATACGAGTTTTTTAAAAATCAAAAGATATATTGTAAAATAAAGGTGGTCGTGTAATAGAATATCCTTATATAGTATTACGATTACCAAAGTTAGCCATGAATCAAAATTCAAATGTTTTCAAAAACTTATTTTTAAGATTCCCGCTCTGATACCACTTGAAAGTTTTATAGGGATGTTAAGCCCTAATGAACTAGTCCTAAGGCTTACCAAGAGGGGGGGAGGGGGGAATTGGTATTTTAAAAAATCTTTTCAAAAAAAAAAAAAAATCTTAAACCAAATCTATGATTCAACACAACAAAACATAATATAGAAATTAAATGTGGAAGCAGTAATAAAGAATACAAAAATTTATAGTGGTTCAATCAACACGACCTAAGTCCACTCCCCAGAGGCATCCTCCGAGTATTGCACTAAACTTAGTGTATCTCCTTTTTCCCCCGTAGTAAGGCGGAGAAGCCTTTACAAACCTCCTTTCTACCAACTCAAATGAGGCAGAGAACACAACTCCTTTTGCTTCCTCCAAAAGCAAGCAGATAATCCAACTCCTTTTTCTTCCATTGAAAGCAGATAGAGAACCTTGATTAGATGCTGAAGTAGACCTCTCTAGAACCCCCAAGGAACTAAGAAAAATAACTGGAGAAGATGATGATGGATCCTTTCTTAAAGCAACCTTTGTGAAACCCCTCATAAACTCTCCCTCACAAAATCCTCTCTCTCTCTCTCCCTTGCTTTCCTTCTCCTCTTGACTCTCTCAGGTCAGAATAGCAACAGAAGATACTCTCTTCTAAGAAATAAGAGTTCTTAAGTAGAAGAGCTTTGTAATAGGTCTTAATTGCAACAAATTGACTTTACAATCCAGGATGAGATAATTATCGTCCTATACGATCAATACAAATTAAGTTCAATCAGCTAGGATAATTTGGGAAGATCAGAAGGTTTTTGTTCATATAGTCCAGCATGATATACGATCTGTACAAATCATTGAATATCATCCAGACAATATCACTGAATGGATGACTGGATGATGCAAAAATAGCTTGATCATCCTGGCCGATGTTATGATTGTCCCAGACAAATAGTCCAAATCCATGAAAACTATCCAGAGCATCGCTCCGAATAGAAAGTGGCTGATTTTTTATCATCCAGGGACAACAAAGGTTTATGAATTGATCGTCCCGGCTGATCCTGCGATCGTGCAGGATGATAGGATCGAGCAATCAAACCTTAATTGATTTCTTTATTTACCAAATTAATTTAGGCATAATTGTATTGCATCATCTAGGATGATGTCCTGGACGATGTCCAAGATGATGTCCTAGACGATGTCCTGGACGATGTCCAAAAATAAACAATAATTAAATAGATCTGGAGGTTAATTCTTTTTTATTTAAGCCTATTGTCCTATTCGATACAAAAATCTTCTAGGATGATGAGCTTTATGACGGCTGCCTTAATTAGAACCAATTATCCAGGCCGATTTTAGGATCATCCTTGATTATGTGAGAAAAAATAGAGAAATCTAAAAATCCATGTGTGTGTGTGCAAGGTTATTTAGCATCAGGAATCACATTATTTACAATAGACTCAAGAAAGGGAAAAAGGTTACAAACTAACTCAGACCTAGTCTACGCAATCTTGAGCTGGTTCAAATTACCGTTTAATCTTGTGGACATAAAATGTTAGTAGGCAAGGTAGTTGTAGAGAAACAGAATTGTTTGCTATCATCAAAATTATATTTCTTAAAAAATAGATTCGTAATAAGAGCTAACCTACAAAATCATCAAATGTCAGATTTAGGATCCCAAATAGGTTTGGTTCCCTTCTTATAAAAAAGGAAATGCAATGCATGTGTGTTATGATATGAATCATGCAGTTTGGGTTTTCACACCCAATGTGTACTACGGTGAATAATGCAAGTGTGTGAAATTTGTCATAGTATACTTCCTAGAAAACATCTAACTCTAGGAAAAGAATTTACTAATCTGCTTTGGTGGTGATGCCTCCTTTTAAATTATGTGATGCATGCCATGTTGGTTTATTATTTTCAAATGCTTTTACTTTTAGTGAATCATGCTCAATTATCAAATCAGAATGTTTTTTATTTAGATCATCAAACTCATCAAGTAAAGACATGTGAATGCAATCAAGTTAAGTGTGTTTTTTATTTAAAACTTCATGCTCTTTTTATAAATTCAAAAACTCCAATTTTAAACTAGCATGGGATTTCTTGAGTTTTTATATAATGCATGAATTTTCTCACAAATTTCAAGTAATTGATCATATGTTGGTTCACATACCTCTTCTTGATTAGATTGACCAAGAAGATCACCCATTAAGTACAAGTTTGTTATCTCCTCTTTAGCTTCAGTCTCAGATGAGTTAGAAGCAAATTTTGCCTAGAAAGCCTTTTAGTACTACTTCTTGTCCTTCCTGTATTTAGATTTCTCCTCACCTTTCTCATTGCTTTGGTGCTCCTTATGTGCAGGACAATCATCTTTAACATGTCCAGGCTTCCAGCATTTAAAACAAACAACATCAGAAGAAATTTTATATTTTTTGCTATCCTTACCTCTTTTCCACTTTTGATGATATTTGTTGTTCTTCCTTAAAAAGCTTTTGAATTTACTAGTGATGAAGGAAACATCATCTCTTTCAGACCCGGAAGAATCAGTGTCCATGTTGTTGGCCTTCAGCGCCATAGTTTTCTCCTTTTTTTCTCACCTACTTCAAGATTTCTTTGATTCACCCTTTGCTCATAAGCAATGAGTAATCCAAGTATATTATCAACAGAATAAATATTCAAATCTTTAGATTTAATGATTGTAGTAATCTTAGCATCAAACGAAGAAGGCAAGCATCTCAAAACTTTATTAACCTTTTCATAATTTGTGAGTTCTCTTCCTAAATTATGCAGTGATGTGACAATTTGAGTAAATCTTATATACATGTCGAAAATTGATTTATTAGGTTTCATACAAAAAAGTTAGTAGTCATGCTATAAAATATTAATCCTAAATTGTTTAACTTCTTTGGTTCCTTCATAAGTGAAATATAATTTATTCCAAATTTCTTTACCAGTAGCATAAGTTGAAACACACATGTAATCTTTAGATTTTAAAACACAGAAAAAATTGTTGAGATATTTCGCTTTAAGTTGTGTTCAATCCCTATCATCAAGAGTCCATTCAGAGAAAGGAAGTGGAATAGTAAAGCCATTAATTTTAATAGTTGAAGGTGTATAACCATCTTTAACAAGAATGCACATGTGATAGTCAATCGATTGTAAAAACGTAGACATGCGAGTTTTCCAAAAATTAAAAGAAATACTGTAAAACAAAGGTGGCCAGGTAATATAATATCCTTCCGCAGTATTATGATTAGCGGAGTTTGCCATGGATCAAAATTCAAAAGTTATCAAAAACTCGATTTTATGAATTCCGCTTAGATACCCCGTGAAAGTTTGTTACGGATGTTAAGCCCTTAAGAACTAGCCCAAAGCTAACCAAGAGGGGCGGGGGGGGGGGGGGGGGGGGGGGGTGGAATTGGTATTTTAAAAAATCTTTCAACCAAAAACACTAACTCAAACAAAATAAAAATTCAACATAAAGAAATTTAAAGTGCAAAAATTAAATGCGAAAAAAGTAATAATAAAGAACATAGAAATTTACAGTGGTTCGGTCAACTCAACCTACGTCCACTCCCTGGAGGAGCCCTCCGAGTATTGTACTAAACTCAGTTACTCTCCTTTTTCTCCCCCAACAAGGCGGAGAAGCCTTTACAAAACCTCATTTTCACCGACATCGATAAGTCAGATAATCCGACTCATTTTGCTTCATCATGAAGTAGGCAAAGAACCTTGATCGATTGCCGAAGTGGACCTCTCTCAAACCTCTAAGGATAAGGGATGACAATCGGAGATGACCACTTGGATCCTTACTTTGAGAAACCTTTGTTAAACCCCTCATAAACTCCCCCTCACAAGATCCTCTCTCTCTCTCTCTCTCCCTTTCTCTCCCTCTCCCCTAGACTCTCTCAGGTCAAGACAGCATCAAAAGATAATCTCTTGGGTAGAACAAGAGGTCTTATATAGAAGAGCTTCATAATAGATATTAATTTCAATAAACTGACATTATCATTTAGGATAATCTGTAGATCATCTTATACGAGTAGTACAAATTTAGTTCAATCAACTAGGATGATCTGGGACGATCAAAAAGATATTTATTTATATCATCCAGGATGATAGTATATCATCCTTTACTATTAGTACAATTCATTGAATATCATCTAGAGCATCATCCTGGATGGGAGTCTACACGATCAAAAAGTATAACTTAATCGTCTAGGATAATCTCATGATCATCCAGGACGATTAGTTCAAAACATCACAGATCATCTAGAATATCGCCCTGAATGGATGTCTGGATGATGGAATATTGACTTGATCATCTGGGATAATAGTGATATTGTCCGGGATGATTAGTTCAAAACATCACAAGTCATCCAGAACACCTACCTGAATGGAATCAGGCTGATGTTTGATCGTCCAGGAAGAATTAAGGCTTTGTGTAACAGTTCATCCAAGATGATCTTATGATCGTCCAAGAAATTATGATAGATCAATCAAACCATAATTGCTTTCCTTAATTACCAGGTTAATTTAGGCATAATTGTAGTGCATCATCTAGGACGATGTCCAAAAATAAAAATTACCTAAATAGATCTGACAGTTGATTCTTTCTGATTTGAGCCTATCATCCCGCCTAATATAAATATTGTCCTGGATGATGTGCTTAATGACGACTGCCTTAACCAGAAAGCCCTAATTAATATTTCTATTTTTAACTAATCATCTAGGACGATATTTGGATCGTCCCGGATGATGTGAGTAAAAACATAAAACTCTAAAATCAATCAGAAATTTTGCCAAGTGTGTGTGTGCAAGGTTACTTAGCATCAGGAACCACATCATTTACAATTGACTCAAGAAAAGGTAAAAGATTTACAAACTGACTCAGACCTATTTTATCCAATCTTGAGTTATTTCAAATTGTAGTTTTGATCTTATGGACCTGAAATATTAGAAAGCAAGACAGTTGTAGAGAAACAGAAGTGTTTGCTATCATCAAAATTATATTCCCTAAAATCAGATTCGTAACAAATTTTAATTTTAATTTTTTATCAAAATTATGATTGGCGGATGAGTTTCTTGATTTGAATTACTCGTCCTTAACGATATGGATCATCTAATATGATTAGTACAAAATGAATTAATTACACAATTATCCATTTTGATGTGTTAATCATACAATATAATATAAATTATACAATATGATTAGTTTAGAACTAAAACTTCTAATTTTTACTCAATCTCACTCCACTTGAGTGTGTCTATGTGTGTGGTCACTAAGCAAGCATACACCCTTATAGGAATTTACTCAAGAAAATAAATAAATAAATTAATGAGTATTGTAGATTCATTATAGCATAACTAATTCTACCTAATCTTTAGCCTTGAATTTTCTTCTGATGGTTCATAGTGTTCATGAAATAATTTATACACACAAATAAATATATATTACAAATACTAAAAAACATAAATATTTGAGCCATAATACTTTATCATGAAAAATGTAAATTTGTAAGCTTGAGTTGCAACAATCTCTCCATTTTTTATCATGGCAAATATTACTGGTTGAATTTTTAAATTGAAAATATATTCTACTAATCTCCCCCTTACTAAGAGACTTATATTAAAAATAAGGGAAATTAAAAAAAAGATTATTTTTCTTTAAATTAAGGAAAATAAAATTTAAAAACTAAATAAAAGATACACAAATAAAACTACAAGATGAATAGAAACAACATAACCGTAAATACAACCAGTCAAATATATTCATCCCCTTTGACATTATCAAAAAGAGGAGATACACAAAAAAAAACAAAATAGAACAAACAAAATAAACATAAAGATCATACGGACCCTAATCATGAGGTGGTGGTGGTGGTGATGATATTTTAGAAGAATTAGTTAATTTTAGTAAATGATAATTTTATCTCATGATTTGATTAAAAACTATATAATAAATGCATTAGTAATGCTTAAACCTATAAATGTTAGAAATTTGACTTTTGTTAACCGTAGCTTTGGCTCCTTACATGTTAAAGTCCTTTTAAATAAAATTCTAATTTAGAAAATAAATTAGATAGGAAATGTGATCTTTTCAATTTTCCTTTTAGAAATATATCTAAGAGAATAGTATTGTAAGATGATGAATCAGAAATCATGATTTTCAAATTCAAGTCCAGACTATATCAGTTTGGCACATGGATTATTCTAAGATTTAAAATTTTGAAATAAAGGGAAGCTAACTTATTATGGGCTCATTTTGTTCCTATTAATAAATTTTTGGCACACTTTATACATCTTTTGATTTTTGATGCATTATGTGCATCTTTCATTTTTGGCAAACATTACATATCTTTTCAATTTTGGGCTCATTTAGTACCTCTTTTCATTTTTTAAAACATGTTTTCTTTATAAATTATTAAAGAATGTCAATTGTGAGATTATCTTTTAATTATAAGAAAACAAAAACTCACTCTCTTATATAAGAAAACCTAAACCACATAACATAACCAGATCCGTATGGTAGAGATAAACAACTTGACTAAGAAAATTTGAAATAGATTTATTGATTTGCAAAAATATTAATATAAGATAGAGAATTGTAGGAAGATGAAACAAATCTCTATTTCTTGGTCAAATTTTTAATTTAAAATAGATTTTGATTCAAAAGGAAATTACGTCACTAAAGGAGTTAGAGGAAGAGAGACAATCACCAATTTTTCTTTCTTTAACTATTTTAGAGGAGTCAATCATTAGTTACTTAAAATTATAAGTAAAAAGGAGATAAATTTTCATTTTAAGAAAAAATTGATTTATTTGTGTGCTAATCAGAGAGACTTCACAGAAAAAATACACAAAAAAATAAAAAATCACAAACATAAATATCTTACTACAAAATAAAAATAATAAAAAAAATACAAAAAATAAAAAAAACATTCAAAAATAAATTAAAAAACATACAAGCATGCATTAAATGTAAAACAAAAAAAATATACAAACAAAAAGGAAGGGTTTTTCCAGGTGATTTTTTGCTTTTTATCATTTTCCCAAATTGACTTATTTTTACCATTTTCCTTTGAAGGAAGAGTTTTCAAATTGGGGTAGCTATTTTTCGTATGTCCAGATTTCCTACACCCAAAGAAAATAATGTCAGAGGAACTCTTAATATTCTTATCATTAATTTTTTTATTTCACTTTTATTGATGTTGATGAAAATTGCACTTTAGTAGTTTTTCAAATTTGCTTATTATTGAGGCTATCTTCTTGCTCTCATCACCTACTAAGTTATTTTTAACCATCTATTATGCTTTTAGTACTCTAGTTTCACCGGCATCCAGAAGTTATTGACTCACATTTTTTTCGTGGGCAATGAGTGAGCCAATCATATTATCAATCGAATAATTATTCAAATCTTTTGATTCACAAATAGCAATGAATTTAGCATTAAAAATATTAGGCAGAAAATGTAGAAATTTCTTTACCTTTTTAAAGTTTAAAAGTTCTCTACCTAAAGTATTAATGATTTTATAATTTGAATAATCCTAGCATACATGTATGAGATAATTTCATAAGGTTTCATGCAAAAAAGATCATAATCATTTATTAAAATATTAAACTTAGATTACTTTACTTCAGAAGTACCTTCGTATGAAGTGTATAATCTATCCCAAATATCCTTGCTAGTAACACATGTTGAGACTCTCATAAAATCATCAAAATTTAAACCATAGAAAAAATAATTCAAATATTTAGCATTCAATTGAGCATTGATTTGTTCTAATATATTCCATTTAGTAAAAGGAATATCAGTTTTGAATCCTTTTATAATATGTAATGGTACAAAATATCCAGTTTGAATCATATGTTACATTCAATAATATATTGATTACAAGAAAGTAGACACAAGAATTTTCAAAAAGAATTTAAAAAATATTTTCAAATAATAATGGTCATGTGATTGAATATCCTTCCACAATATAATGATTTCTAAAGTTAGTCATTTATCATTTTGAAAAAGTTTTCAAAAACTTAATTTTTAAATCCTCTTGAGATACCACTTGAAAGTGCTCTCATACCACTTGAAAGTTCATAAAAGTTCTTAAACTTTAAAGAATTAGCTCGAGGCTAACCAAGAGGGGGTGAGTTGGTGTTTTAAAAAATTACTTAAGTAAAAAAGAAAATCTTTTTATATATTTTCTATCCCTCGATGTGAAAGAAAATTACTTTCACAATAATAAAAAATTAGAGTTTTTAACCACACAGAAAATCATAAAAAAGTGTCAAAATTAAAATACAAAAATAAAAAAAGGAATGAACACAATAGATTTATAATGATTCGATCCAACTTGACCTATGTCCACTCCCCAAAGAACTCTTCTCCAGGTATTGCACTAAACCTTTTAGTAACTCGCCTTTATCCCCCACAGCTAGGTGGAGAAGCTCGTATAAAATCTTTTCCACCAACCCGGTGAGGCAAAGGACCTAAAATCCTTTTTCACCCTCCTCATGAAGGCAGAGAACTTGAAATCCTTTTCACCCTCCTGGTGACACATAGAACCTGAAATTCTTTTCACCCTCCTAGTGTGGTAGAGAACTTATAATACTTTTCACCATCATGGTGAGGTAGAGAATCTAGAATCACTTTCATCTTCCTTGGTTTGATGAAGTAGCTGGATCCTTTGACAATAAAGAGATCTTCTTCTTCCTAAAACTTCCCTCAAGAAAAACCTTGACTATGTTGGTACTGAGGTGCAAGCTTACTAAAGCAACTACATAAAACCCCCTCATACTAACTTGAAACCCACAAGGATCTTCTCCCTCTGAAAATCCACCCTTTCCATTCTCCCTTTCAAGGCTCCCTCTTCAAGTTTTCTCTAAAAATAAATTACTCAATGAATGACAAAAAATTCTTATAATGTCTTATGAGAAATTTTTGAAAGTATGTTAGGGATGTTAAGCCCTTATGAACTAGTCCCAAGGCTAACCAAGAGGGGGGGGAAGGGGTGAACTAGTATTTTTAAAAATCTTTTAATCAAAACACAATCTTAAAACTAAAATTAAGATTAACCATATAAATAAAGTTTGAAAATTAAATGCTGAAGCAGTAAGAAAGAACACATAAATTTATAGTGGTTTGGTCAACACGACCTACGTTCACTCCCTGGAGGCGCCCTCCGAGTATTGCACTAAATTCAGTGTCTCTCCTTTGTCCCCCAAAGAAAGGCAGAGAAGCTTTTACAAACCTCCTTTCCACCAACCTAGGTGATGTACAAAACCCAACTCCTTTAGCTTAATCCAGAAGTAGACAAAGAACCCAACTCCTTTTGCTTCCTCATGAAGCAGACTGAGAACCTTGATCAAATGCTAAAGTTTACCTCTCTATAACTTCCAAGAAACTAAGGATGACAATTGGAGAAGACAACGACAGATCCTTGTTTGGTGCAACCTTTGTGAACCCCCTCATAAGCTCCCCTTCACAAGATCCTCTCTCTCTTTCTTGCTCTCCCTCTCCTCTTGGATCTCTCAGGTCAAAATAGCAACAAAAGTTATTCTAAAGAGTAGAACAAGTGCTCTTAAATAAAAGAGATTCAAAATATCTCATTAATTGAAACTTATTAACTTTATCATCAAGGAAATATAAATATCATCCTTTACGATCAGTGCAAATTAAGTTCAATCAGCTAGGACGATCTGGGACGATAAGAAGAAATTTGTTCATATCATCCAAAATGATAAAATATCATCCTGTACTATTAGTACAAATCATGGAATATCATCCAGATAATTATACTGAATGAATGTCTAGAAGATGGAAAAATAGCTTAATTGTTCAGGCCGAGCTCACGATCGTCCCAGATGATTAATTTAAATATGTGAAAATCATCAAGAATATTACCCTAAATAGAAGCTATCCGATATGTGATTGTCCCGGAATAACTAAAGTTTTTGAACTGATCATCCCGGATGATCCTGCGATCATTCAGAATGATGTGATCGTTTTAATCAAGCTTTAACTGTTTTCCTTAATTACCAGATTAATTTAGGTATAATTATGTTGCATTGTGCAAGACGATGTCTTGAACGATGTCCAAAAATAAATAATACCTAAATAGATCTGGTGGATGATTTTTCTTAATTGAACCTATCATCCCGGCTGATAAAAATTTTATCCAGAATGGTGTGCTTAATGACGACTGTCTTAACCAGGATGCCCTAATTTGGGTCTTTTATTTTTAGCTGATCATCCAGGATGATTTTTGGATTGTCCCGAATGATGTGAGCAAGAACATAGAATTCCAAAAGCAGACAGAAAAAATTCTCCCAAGTGTGTGTGTGTAAGGTTACTTAGCATCAGAAATCACATTATTTACAATAAAAACAAGAAAGGGAAAAAGTTTACAAACTGATTCAGACCTAGTCTACCCAATCTTGAGCTGGTTCTAATTGTAGTCTGATCTTGTGGACCTCAAATGTTAATATTCAAGGAAGTCGTAGAGTTACAGAAGTATTTACTATCATCAAAATCATATTCCTTGAAAACATATTTGCAACAATCTCCCCCTTTTTTATTATGGAAAATAATTTAATAATAAAATCTAAATAAAATAAAAAAACTACTACAAACACAACTCCCCCTTTTGACATCACAACAAAGAATGAGAAGAAGACCAGAAAAGACTAGGAAAAAAAGAATGAAGGCAAAGTATTTTTTTTTTTTAAATCAAAGCATGAATATGACATAGTCTCCATGTGATTGATTTTAAAGATTTGTAAGACCAATGAGTTAGCAATGTTAAAATCTAAGAAATTGGTAAAATATCCGATCATGTTAACTCTTAGCTCAGACTTCTCTCAGGATAAAGCCATCTTTTGAAATCAAAAGACCTAACTCATTAAAACCAATTGGATAAGAAAAAGATATCCGTTCAAGACTTGATTTCAAAAAAATATCTTATAGGATAATGTATCAAAGTATTTTGTCACATTCGCAAAAATTCAAAATCAAACCTTTGTAAATCTCAAGTAATACATGAATTCTTCTAAGATTTTAAAAGTTCAAAAAGAGAAGAGAACTTGCTTTTGGAGGGCTCATTTTATACCTCTTGTCAATTTGAATGGTGCACTTTACGTATCTTTTTTTTTGATACACTTTGTGTATATTTTTTAATTTGCGTCATAGCGCATCTTCTGTTTTGACAACATTGGCCACTTTTTATTTTATTTTTGCAAGTTATATTTCTTTTCAAAACTCTTAAATATTCTTAGTTGTGAGGATATCTTCTAGATATTAGAGAAAAAAACTCACTCTCTAATATAGGAAAGAACAAACCATAAAACAGAATTAAAAATCATATTATAAATGCAATGACAGGATAAAGACAAATCTTGAAGTAATATAAAGAATTTGATCATTATAAATATAAGCTAGATTACTGTAGGCAAGGTAGAAAAGATCTCAATCGTAAAGTCCAGTTGTTAATTTGAGATATACATTTATTTAGAAAAAAAAATTACACCACTAAAGTAGGCTAGAGAAAGAGACAAAATTAACTGTGTTTTCTTCCTTTAATAGATTAAGAGATGTAAAACATTGACTACAAATTTTTAAAAAATAAAAATATGGTATAAAATATCATTTCAGCAGTGACCATAAAAGAAGAAAAACTAAAAAAAGAAACAAAACTAGTAAATAAAACAAAATCAAAACAACAACAAAAATAATAATAAAATAGAAGATTCAGACATTAGTAAACAACAAGTTCATGCATTTAATTCAATCACACCCAATCTGGTCCTTAAGGTGCTGAAAGTGTCAAAAGCCAATGGTTCAGTGAAGAAGTTTGCCAATTGATTCTCAATTGTCACATGGTGTAACTCAATATCTCATTTGGTCACATTGTCTCTAATAAAGTGATGTCTTATGTCAATGCGTTTTGTTCTTGAATGTTGGATAGGATTCTTAGAGATGCAGATGGAACTAGTGTTGTCACAAACGATTGAAATTGTGCCTATAGGTAATCCTAAATCTAGAATTTGTTGCTTCAACCAAAGGACTTAGGCCACATAACTTTCTAAGGTAATGTACTCAGCTTCAGCAGTGGAAAGGGCAACAGAGTTTTATTTTCTACTAGACCAAGAGACTAAAGAATGTCCTATGAATTGGCAAGTTCTAGAAGTTCTCTTTCTATCCACCCTACATCCTATAAAATCTAAATCAGAATATCCAATAATCTCAAAAGAAGTGTTGTGCCTAAGATATCAGATTCCTAAGTTTTGGGTCCCAAAAAGATATCTAGGAATTCTCTTAACTGCAGTCAGGTGGGATTCTTTAGGATTTGCTTGAAACCTAGCACAGAGACAAACACTAAACATTATATAAGTTCAACTAGCAATCAGGTAAAGTAAAGATCCAATCATCCCTCTATACTTCTTTAAATCAACAGATTTTCCACTTGTGTTCTTATCCAACAGAATATTAGAAATTATGGGAGTATTTATTGGATTGGTTTTATCCATTTCATATTTCTTCAAGATGTCTTTAATGTACTTTGATTGACATATAAAGGTTTTAACATCCAATTGTATTATGCCTAATCTAAAAAAGTATGACAACTCTCCATTCATACCATCTCAAACTCCTTACTCATTATTTTAGAAAAATCATCACATAGCATTTATCAAAAGATACAAAAAGCATATCATCTACATAGATCTGAACAATGAATAACTCATCTCCTACTTTCCTTAGAAAAAGGGTGGTGTCTACACTTCCCTTAACAAAATCCCTCTTTAGTAAAAATGTGATAAGCCTCTCATACCAAACTCTTGGTTCCTATTTTAATCCATATATGTCCTTTTTTAATTTGAAAACATTATTTAAAATTTGAGAACTCTCAAAATTTGGGGTTTGCTCTATAAACACGTCCTCTTTTACTACCCTATTTAAAAAGGCACTCTTCACATCCATTTGGTAAAGCTTAAATCCCTTATAACAAGCAAAGACTAGTAGCACTCTAATGGCTTCTAATCTAGCTACAGGGGAAAAGGTCTCCTCAAAATCAATCCCTTCTATTTGGTTGTAACCATTAGCTACCAATCTTTCCTTATTCCTAACCACCACATCAGAATTATTCATCTTATTCTTAAAGACCCATTTGGTTCCAACTACACTTTGTCCCTTTGGTCTTTCTACAAGCTCCCAAACATTATTCCTAACAAATTTGTTTAATTCCTCTTGCATAGCTAAGATCCAAAACTCATCAGATAAGGTTTGATTAATATCAGTGGGTTCAATCATTGAGATAAAGGTAAAGTGGTTTTCTTCCTTCCTAAGTCCATGCCTAGTCTTAACACCTTCAGAGGCGTCTCTTAAGATCAGTTCTTTAGGATGACTCAAAGAATATCTCTAATCCCTAGGCTAAGTGTGTGTAGGATCGACCCTTTCCTCTAGATTTGAATTTTCTACTCCTTGGGTAATCTCTCCTACTCCTTCTACTCTCTTCTCCAAAATGTCAACTCCTTTAACACCATCTTCATTCTCAATTCTAGACTCCTTAGGATCATATTCATCAAAAACTACACGTATAGTCTCCTCCACCATCAATGTCCTTTTATTAAACACCCTAAAGGATTTTCCAACACTTGAGTAACCTAAAAGCACTCCTTCATCAGATTTTGGGCCAAATTTTTCTAAGTGTGACTTCCCATTGTTATGAATGAAAACCTTACAACCAAAGATATGGAGGTGGAAAGGTTGGGTGTTCTACCCATAATTATCTCATAGGGTGTCTTATCAAGTTTGGCTCTAGCATTCATCTTATTCAAAACATAATAAGCTGTGTTTATCATTTCAACCCAAAAGTATTTTTGAAGTGAATACCCAAAAAGCATGGCTCTAGCAGCCTCAATTCAGGTCTTGTTCTTCCTTTCAGCTATCCCGTTTTGCTGAGGGGTCCTAGGATCTTAAAAGTTCTGAATAATCCCTTTATCCTCATAAAAGTCTCCAAATCTATTATTTTCAAACTCTCCCCCATAATCACTATGGATGGTTAAGATCTCACAACCTAACTTTTTCTGAACCCAAGTGGAGAAGGATCTAAACTCATCAAAATACACATTCTTATGTGACAAAAATTTAATCCAAGTGAACCTCAAGTACTCATCAATAATCACAAATTCATAGACTTTCCCTCCCAAGCTGGCAGTGCTAATGGGTCCAAACAAATCCATGTAAAGGACTTCTAAAGGTCTAAAGGTACTGATGTCCTTATTGGAGTGAAAAGAGGATTGTACTTGCTTTCCTAGTTGGAAAGCATCACAAAGGTGGTCTTTAGAGAAATTTAGCTTGGGGACACCTCTAACTATATCTTTATGGGTTACTCTCCTAAGGATTTTCATACTAGCATGACATAATCTCTTGGCCATAATCAAGAATCATCAGTAATAGTTTTTAAGCAAAATGAAATAACACATTCAATATTATTTTAATCAAGCATGTAAACATTGTTGACCTGCTTTCCCTACAAAATAGTGTTATTATTTAAGCTTATAATGCAAGTGTTTGCCAAGAATTTTATGATGAAGCACTTATCTCAAAGCTGATTGTTGCTGAGTAAGTTGTGTCTCAGTCCTTTTGTAAATTCAAAAACTTTAATTTTAAACTAGCATGCTTTTTCATAAGTTTCTTATATGATGCATAAATTCTCTAACAAATTTCAAGTAATTGATCGTAGGTTGGTTCACATGCCTCTTCTTGATCATATTAATTAAGATAATCACCCATTAAGAATAAATTTATTATCTCTTCTTCAACTTCAGTCTCAGATGAGTTAGATGTAGAATTTACCCATAAAGTTTTTTGGTACTGCTTCTTTTCCTTCCTGTATTTAGTTTTCTCCTCACCCTTCTCCTTTCTTGGGTACTCCTTAAGTGTAGGACAATCAGCTTTAACATGTCCAGGCATTCTGCATTCAAAGCAAACAATATCAGAAGAACTTTTATAATTTTTTCTATCCTTACCTCTTTTCCACTTTCAATGATACTTGTTCTTCTTCCTTAAAAAGCTTTTAATCTACCTTGTAATGAAGGCAACATCATTATTTTAAGATCTGGAAGAATCAGTGTCCGTGTTGTTGGCCTTTAGTGCCACAATTTTCTCCTTTTATTCACATGCGTCATGATTTCTTTGATTCACCTCTTGCTCGTAAGCAATGAGTGAACCAAGTAAGTTATCAATCGAATAAGTATTCAAATCTTTAGATTCAGTAATTGTAGAGATCTTAGCATCAAAAGAATAAGGTAAGCATCTCAAAATTTTATTGACTCTTTCATAATTAGTTAATTCTCTTCCTAAAGCAAGCAATGAGGTGACAATTTGAGTAAACTTTATATACATATCAGAAATTTATTCAGAATATTTTATAAGAAAAAGTTTGTAGTCATACAACAAAATATTCAACCTAGATTATTTAACTTCATTTGTTCCTTTATAAGTTACACACAAACTACCCAAAATTTCTTTTCCAGTTGCACAAATTAAAACACGCATATAATCTTCAGATTTCGAAGCACAGAAAAAATAGTTCAAGTATTTTGCATTATGTTGTGCTAAATCTGTTTCATCAAAAGTCTATTCAGTAAAAGGAACTTTAATTTTAATTCTATTAAGTTCACTAGAAGATGGTGTATAACCTTCTTTAACAAGCATCCACATATGATAATCAAGCGATTGTGAAAACATAGACATGCAAGGTTTCCAAAAATCAAAAAGAATATTATCAAATAAAGATGATGGTGTAATAGAATATCCTTCCATTGTATTATGATTACCAAAGTTATCCATCGATCAAAATTCAAAAGCTTTCAAAAACTAGATTTTATGAATCCCGTTTTGATATCACTTGAAAGTTCATTAGGGGTGCTAAGCCCATATGAACTAGTCCAAAGGTTAACCAAAAGGGGGGGGGGGGGGGGGGGGGGGGGGGGGGGGGGTGAATTGGTATTTTAAAAAATCTTTCGATCAAAAAACAATCTTAAAACAAAAAATCAAGTTTCACCATAAAAATCAAAGTGCGGAAATTAAATGCGGAAGTAGTATTAAAGAACATGAAAATTTATAGTGGTTTGGTCAACACAACCTACGTCGATTCCCTAGAGGCGCCCTCCGAGTATTGCACTAAACTCAATACATCTCTTTTGGCTCCCACAACAAGGCGAAGAAGCCTTTACAAATCTCCTTTTCACTAACCCAAGTGAGGCAGAGAACCCAACTCCTTTTGCTTCCTTCTGAAGCAGGCTGAGAACCTTGATCAGATGCTAAATTTTACCTCTCTGGAACCCCCAAGGAACTATGGACGATGAAGAATCCTTGCTTGGAGAAACCTTTGTGAACCCCCTCACAAGATCCTCTCTCTCTCTCTCTCCCTTGCTCTCCCTCTCATCTTGCCTCTCTCAGGTCAAAATAGTAGCAAAAGATGTTCTACAGGGTAGAACAAGTGCTCTTAAATAGAAGATCTTTGAAATAGCTCATTAATTACAACTTATCGACTATATTGGCCTGTACGATCAATGCAAATTAAGCTCATTTAGCCAGGACAATCTTGAACGATCAGAAGGAATTTATTCATATCGTCCATGAAGATAAAATATCGTCATGTGTGATTAGTACAAATTGTGGAATATCATTTAGATAATCGCACTGAATGGATGTCTGAATGATGGAAAAATAACTTTATCATCCAGGTTGATCTCACGATCATCCTAGACGATTAGTTCAAATCTGTGAAAGTTATCCAGAACATCGCCCTAAATAGAAGCTGTCTGATATGTGATCATCCAGTACCAACTAAGGTTTAAATTGATCATCCCTGATGATCATGCAATTATTCATGACGATGTGATCGTATCAATCAAGCCTTAATTGCTTCCCTTAATTACCATATTAATTTAGACATAATTATGTTGCATTGTCTAGGACGATGCCAAAAAATAAATAATACATAAATAGATTTAGCAGTTGATTCTTTTTTATTTGAGCTTATCGTCCTGGTTGATACAAATATCATTCAGGATGATGTGCTTAATGACGGCTGCCTTAACTAAGATGCCCTAATTAGGGTTTCTATTTTTAGCTAATCATCTAGAACGATTTGTGGATCATCCCAGACGATGTGAAAAAAAATAGAGAACTCTAAAAGAAGATAGAAAAAATTAACAAAAGTGTGTGTGTGCAAGGTTACCTAGCATTAGGAACCACATTATTTACAATAGAATCAAGAAAGGGAAAACGTTTACAAACTGACTCAGACCTGGTCAACCCAATCTTGAGCTGGTTCAAATTGCAATCTGATCTTGTGGACCTGAAATATTAGTAGGCAAGACAGTCGTAGAAAAATAGAAGTATTTGCTATCATCAAAATCTTATTCCCTGAAAATAGATTCACAGCAATCTTAAATATAGGGCTTTGAAAATCCTTATAAACTTAATTTTAGTGGCATAGATCGTCCAATATAATTACAGTATTATTTAGTATGATGTTTTTAGAAAGCTTAAATTGAGGCCTTTAAAAAACCCTAAAAACTCAATTATGGTGGCACATCTCGCCCAGTATGATCTCAGTATCATCGGGTATAAATTATGAAATTTGACCTGATAATACTGTACAATTTTGTACGATGCTGGACGATTAGCTGTATAATCAATTCAAAAATTGACCTAATCGTCCAGGATTATATAGAACATCATTCATAATAATTAGTTAAAAAACTATGGTATTTTATCTTATATAAAAGACGATGATAGCTTATCATCACATGTATCTCGCACGTCATCTAGAGCAATCATTACGAATCATCTTATACGATCAAATCAAATAAATTACCATTATTCACCAAATAACAAGATTAATTTAGGAAATATTTAATTACATCATATAGTATAATATACATCATACGGTACGATTAGTACATAATTTAATTTTTAAACTATTACCTAAATCATGATTAGTGGATGAGTTTTTTTATTTGACTAATCATCCTGGATGATATGGATTATCTAGTACGATTACTACAAAATGCATTAATTACATAATTAGTCATTTTTATGAGTTGGTCGTATAATACGATATAAATCATATAGTACGATTAGTTCAGAACTTAAACTTTTAATTTTTACTTAATTTCACTCCCCCTAAGTTTGTGTGCAGATGGTCAACAAGCTAGCATACACCCTTACAGAAGTTGATTCAAAAAATAAAAAATATATCAATGAATATTTTAGATTCTTTACAACATAACCAATTTTACCTAATCATGAGCCCTGAATCTTCTTCTAATGGTGCATGATGATCCTTAAATGTTAGTATACACACAAACAAATATCCATTATATGTATTAGGAAACATAAAGATTTGAACCATAATATTTGTTATCATCAAACACATAAACTTATGAGATCGTGTTGCTACATATATTTGTGTTAACTGACCTATCATTAATTCAAGGTCATAGATATGTGCTTCAAAATTATTATTATTGAGTAATGTATATTAATTTTTACAAGGAGGAAGAAAAACAAAAAAGTGCCAACAACTTTTCTCTAACACTATTAGCTCTTGATAAACCTACTAATAAATATTCTCATGATTGGTTCAGACGAATACTAAGATATGAAAACCTTTCCTTAGTCACGTTCAATCCGTGATGTTAATTTTTCATTCACGAGTATACAATATATTTGCAGCCATATGCCGAGAAGAAATATAGAAAATTTGAAGCACACCTAGCTTATTAGATCAAGTTTAGGCTAGTTTTGAATATTGTAGTAGTAGATGTTACATAACTTATGTTTGTATTGAGAGTATAGGCTTTTTGAACAAGTTAAGAGTAGCTTTAATAGATGTTATGTTGGATTCATCATGCAAAAAAATAATATGTGCTTAAGATACAAATGGTGAGAGATATAAAAATCTTGGCTTATGATGCAATGAAAAGTGTTATCTGGAAAACTTTTATCAACCAACCTACAAAAGACATCAATAATGAATGTAAATAAGGAGATAAGGGACACCCATATCCTAGACCACTTTTACAGTTAAAGTAGTCTTTGAGCTCCCCGTTAATGACTGTTGAGAAGTGAATATTAGAAGCACACTTTACTAAGAAGGGTTGTTACTTTAATATAAGTTCTCTATAGAGATAAGCCCTTATAGTTAATTACATCCCATGAGAAGTGATATCTTAATAATATTCTACTTAAATTATGATAAATTTTTAAATGACTTTAAAATATAGATAAGGATGTTCTTCTATTAGTGCATATATAATAGCTCAAATTAAAATATCTTTCTCAATGATATAAAAAGGTGAAAGGACTAAGATTTGAACTTGTAATGTTTTGAAGTTCAAAGTATTACCAACTCTCTTATGTTAGGCTTTAAATGGTTAAACATTTGAATTTAAAATTTAATTTATTAAATTTTTTAGAATTTTAAGGCATAAAATTTTAAGGCATAAAATTCTATAACATAAGATTCATAAAAGACTAAGAAAATGAGAAGGGATGTCAATATTTGACTTAACCCTAAAAATTTTAGGTTTAGGTCAACCTATTTTGCAAATGGGTTGGGTTTGGGTTTACGTTTGCAACCCATTTTTAATATTGGGTCAAATTTGGTTCTAACAAAAAATGACCTGGGTCACCCCCTCACCCACAGTGATCCTGCACTCACACCTATAGCAAACAAGGTACATACACAAGCCCATAGTGATCCCTCCAATTCTTGTGTCTCCACTCGCACCATTCTCACACCAACATGACTGCACTTTCACCCATGAACACATCAGCACTAGCGCCCACATCTAAGTTTGCAATCGCCCATACACACTCAATGATTTGCCCGCAGGCTCACCAATACACGCTCACCACCTCTCTTTCATACTTCCCTGTAGATGCTTGTTTGTAGGAATTCCTGCATACACTCTCTCCCTCGCTCACAGTCTTGCCTGCAAGCCCAGCACTCACTCCTTCACGCGTAAGGCTTTAGTCCCGCTCCTACTTGTGTATGGTTGTATTATAAGTTAACGGGTATAGGTGAGACAACTCGAGTTAGGTGTGGGTCAGATCTAGGTTTAGATTTTTGACATGTTTGCCTAATTAGGTTGGGTTCATTTTTGAGTTAATTGAAGGCGGATCAATTTTAGGTTGGACCCAAACCCAACTAAAAAACTCATTTTGATAACCCGAGAAATGAGGACTCATAATATAACAAATTAAATAAATGAAAAGATGAAACCCTAAAACAAAGATAAGATATAATATATAAATAACATGTCGAATCTAAGTATGAGAAAATATTAAAGCATTATAACTTTTGATCTTACTAAGAGTTTAAACATGTTTAGCTCTATAAGACTTACACTCCTGCTTCAAATGGATTGTTATCTAAACTGATATAATTGCTTTAAAACTGTGATATCAAGGTCAATATGCAAAGTAAGTAAGATAGCAAAGTTATTTTATTTTTTGAATTGAGACTTATTGCTTAACAATTAAAGATAAGAAAACTAACTATGAAGGGAATATAAATGCTTCTTTTTAGTGCAATGTTTTGTTATATTTTATCCTTGAAATCTTTCTATTTTTATTTAAAATTCAAATATAATCACTAATTGATTTTAAAAAACTTTTCATAATTGCTTTCTTAAAAATAAGCATGCAAGTTACATTTTATGCAATCGTTATGGTTTTAGTTTTTAATCAAATTAAGTTTTGACTGTTATCACTCAAGTTTTCTTTTCAATCAACTTTTGATTTTTAGTCAGGTTTTTGTAATAAAGTAGGTTCAAAATTAAGTGTTATTTTGGTTTTGGTTTAAATGTTGCAATTTAATAAACTTTAATTTGATTTTGACATAAATATTTAGTGAAAATTATTCTAATAGAAGATAATAAAAAATGATGCATAATAAAACATCATAAAAATATAAAAATAAATGAAATATCTTAGAAAGTCTAATGATACTATCATATACAGCACATAGTGTGCACTAAGATATGAGAATGTCACTCTTTTATTGTTTAATATTTTATTTTTTAATTTATTCATTTTATTATAAGTAACACTACAGTTGCCAGGTCCCAAGTCCTGGATGAGAAAAGTGATGGTTGCATTAGGTAGTCGTTGGCCAATATTAAACTTGTCAAATAATCATGACATGAATCATTAAATACATTATGTTAATGCTAGGGCGTTCTTTAGATGTGACGTGTTGTATCGCCTGAATACAACGACAAGTGTGCAAGGGCCGCTGCACCGACGTCCGGGTGTAATGTTAAATAGGTAAGGGTTCCCACATCATGGAAAGATGTGGGCAAAGAAGGTATTCTATAAAACTAAAATTAGGATAGGAACTTGGAATATAGGTTCCCTTATATGTAAATTAATAGAATTAACACATATTATAATTCATAGAAAAATTAATATTTTATGCATTCAGGAAACTAAATGGGTTGGAGTGAAGGCTAAGGAGATTGATAGTTTAGGGTTTAAACTTTGATATTTTGGTAAGAATCATAGTAGAAACGGTGTAGGTATAATTATAGGTAAGAATTTAAAGGATATTATTATAAGAACTCATTGAATTGGAAATAAAACTATAGCTTTAAAGATTATTAATATTATAAATGCTTTTGCTCCTCAATTAGGTTTGGATATGGGTTTAAAATTAAAATTTTGGAATAAATTAGAAGAATTAATACAAATGATACCTCTTGAAAAAAAATTTATTGGAGGAGATTTAAATGGACATGTTGGTACAGAGATAGATGATTTTAAAAGGATTCATGGTGCCTATAAGTTTGAAGTGACTTACAAAGGTGGTAAGACTATATTAAATTTTTCTTTAGCTTTTAATTTTGTTATTGAAAAAATATTTTTTTCAAGAAAAGAGATGATCATCTCATCACCTATAAGAATGTAAATGGTAAAACTTAGATCAATAATTTTCTTATAAGAAAAAATAGATCGTTTAGATTACAAAGATTGTAAAGTTATTCCAAGTGAAAGTTTATCTACCCAACATAACTTATTAGTTTTGGAATTTAAGATGAAGGGGTAAAAATAACAAATAAAGTAAAATGTTTTTCTAAGATTAGATGGGAGGATTTAAAGAATATTAACAAAAATATTTTTGAAAGTAAGATACTAGATCTTATGATTTTTTTCTGTGCATGAGGAAGCTAATGTTATGTGGGAAAAAGTAGCTAGTGATATTAAGAATGATTCAAAAGATGTGATTGGCTTATCAAAGGGAAAAGCTTCTTATTTTAAAAATAGTTGGTGGTATAATCATAATATTAAGAAAAAGATAAAAATAAGAAGATTTGTTTTAAAAATTAGTTTAGTTGTTAAAATTATGATAATTGTGAAGTATATAAAGAGGCCTATAAGAAGTCTAAGAAATTAAAATGCGATGCAAAGATTTTAGCTTTTAATGATTTATATAATATATTATATTTTAAGGAGGGCGAAAGATTAATGTATAAGTTAGCCAAACAAAGAGATAAGATTAATAAGGATTTAGTTAAAGTGAAGTGTATTACGAATGAAGATCGAAAAGTGATTTTATTTGAAGAAAATATTCAAGAAAGGTGGATGAGATTTTTTTATAAACTCTTCAATGAAGATTATGAGAAAGCGATTAAATTTAGTGACCTTAGCACCCTAACTAAAAATAAAGATTTTTGTTTTTATCGGCATATAGAAAAGCTATTAGACTTGCTGATATCCCAATAGAGGGGTGGAAAGACTTAGGAGAAGAAAGAATTTCTTTACTTACTAAACATTTTAATATTATTTTGAAGACTAAAAATATGTCAAATGAGTGGAGGAGTGTGTTGATACCTATTTTTAAGAATGAAGGTGATGCACAAGATTATATGAATTATAGAGGAATTAAGTTAATGTGTCATACTTTAAAACTATGGGAGAGAGTTATGAATTATAGGTTGTGGAATAAAACTAACATTTCTCAAAATTAATTTGGATTCATGCCGGGTAGGTCTATAATGGAAGATATACATTTATTGAGAGATTTGATAGAGAAGTATAGAGAGAATAAGGAGGATCTACATATGATATTCATAGATTTAGAGAAAGCATATTAGAAAGTTCCAAGAGAAGTTCTATAGAGAATTCTAGAAAAGAAAAGGGTTCATAATGCTTATATTCAAGTCATTAAGGATATATGCAGGAGTTGTTACTTGTGTCCATACACAAGGTAGTTTGACCAAGTATTTTTCTATTTCAGTTGGATTATATCTAGGATTAGCCTTAAGACAATATCTTTTTGCTTTAGTCAAGGATGTTCTCAATAGATATTTGTAATATGTGGTACCCTAGTGTATGTTTTTGCTGATGATATTCTTCTTATTGATAAGACTAGAGAGGGAGTTGAAGGTAAACTTGAATTATGTAGGTCAACCTTAGAGTCTAAAACCTTTCATTTGAGTAGATCTAAAACTTAATATATAGAATGTAATTTTAGTAATAATAGTTCTAGTGAGGAGATAATGACTTTGGGTGATCAAATCATTAATAAGAGAACACATTTTAGATAACTTGGGTCTATTATTCAGAGTGATGGTGAAATAGACGGGGATATTATTAGTAAAATTCAAGTTGGATGGTTAAAGTGGAGGAATGCATTGAGCATGTTGTGTAATAGAAAAGTGCCCCTCAAACTTAATGGAAAATTCTATAAGATGGTGGTTAGACGTACAATGCTTTATGGTGTAGAATGTTGGCCATTAAAAGAGAAGCATAATATTAAACTAAGTGTTGCATAGATGAGGATGCTCTGGTGGATGAGTGGCTTTACACATAGAGACAGGATAAAAATGAGCATACACGTGAAAAGGTTGGAGTAGCTCTAGTGGAAGATAAGATTAGAGAGAGAGTTTTCTTAGATGGTTTGGTCACATAAAACAGCGGCCTTCTGATGACCCGGTGAGGAAAGTAGAGGTATTAGATTTGACTTATGTTAAGAAGGGTAGAGGTAGACCTAAAAAGACTTGGTTAGAAAATTTTATAAATGACCTTTCTTTATTAAATTTAAATAAGAATTGAACTTTTAACAAGGCACAATGGAGAAAAAGATTTATGTAGCCTACTCCACTTAGTGGGATAAAGGGCTATTGTAGTTGTTATTATACAATTTATTATAAGTGTTGATTCAATTTAAGTTCTTAATTATTTATATTTTTTTAAAATTTTAAGGTTTTCAGGATTTTTTATTATTATTATAAGATTTTAAGGAATACTTTAAATGCAAAATATGCAACTTATTATATGCCTTGCCATTTAGAAGGTTGCTTCAGTTTTTTTTTTTTTTTAATAGAAAAGGTTGCTTCAGATGAGGCTGATTAAATCACTTGGGTCATCGAGAATAGGTTCTTAGGGCTTGGTTTTCTAATATTCATAAGGCTAGTTGAGGGAGGAAGATGTCTATTAACACTTCCAAACTCAATAAAGTTTCTATGGGAGCTCTTATTATACACCACAATCAGCCCAAGTTTGGCCTACTTATAGGAAAATTAGAGATGCATATGTATGAAATTTCAGTGACACCAACACTAATACATATTAAGGATATTAGGGATGACTAATGGAGGTTTGGAAAGCATCCTTGTCCATGCTCAGGGTTAAGAGTGGCCTACCAAATTGTTAGAGGTGATAGATTTTTTTCTACGAATTTTCACCCATACACATGAGCCAATGCTAATTAAAATTTTATTGAGCAAGCATCTAGAAGGTTTAAGGAGTCCATTTGAAGTCTTGGGCTTAATTTTAGCTTAAAAGTTTGAATTTAGTTTGGATAAATATGATTCAATGGGTTTGACCCCCATTTGATAACCCAACTAGGTTGGGTCACATAGGTTGTATTTTTTAGGGTCTTGGGAAGGTTTATTCATGGTTCAAAAAGGTTTTGAGTTGATTTTCGTATAGGGCCTCAAATGTAACCAATGTGGGATTTAAGTTTCAAGCATGAGTCATGGCACTTATAATGGCATAATTCCACTTAGACTCAATGTTAAGGCTATAGGGTTTGAATTGGTTAACTAGGTTCATAACCAGACATTTTCTATAAAGGGATGACTTTGGTTAAATTCCCTTTGACCTTGGGTCATATGAATTGACTAAGGCTACTCAAGTCATGGGGTGGGACCAAGAGTAAATCAAGATTTGGGCAACCTAAGATAGGTCAAAGTTCTATGGGCAATTTTATTTTATTTTATAATTTTCTTATGTTGGGTTTTTTATTTATAATTGACTTAAGGTCGATCTACTGGGATCAACTACCTATTTAGGGGGACTAAATTTGTCCTAGGGTCCTTACATGGATTCTTAATAAGTTTAGGTTTAACTAGACCATGGTTAGTCTAATTAAATTTGTTTATCTATCATTTTAGGATTTTTCTTCATCCAATTAAAAATGGGTTTGCAAAGGTTGAGAAGGCTTTAAATTATTTTTGAGTGTCCAATGTAGAATAATAAGGGTCCAGATATAATAATCCAAATATTTGAAAAATATTTATTTGAAAAACAAGAAAATTCTTAAGTTGAGCATTTTAGCACTGATTTGGTGAGCGCTGCAAAGCTAGCCTTTGAAAATTATATATATACATACATACATAGGTCTTAGTGCTTTTGGCAATTTTATTTTATTTTAAATTTTCTTATACTGGGTTTTTTTGTTTATAATTGACTTAAGTATGATCTATTGGGGGAAATTACAATTTTAACTGAAGCTCCCGCTAGGGTTTCACCCCGCGACGGTTGGGCTTCGCC
The DNA here is from genome assembly GCA_022539455.1 of Dendrobium nobile. Lineage (NCBI taxonomy): Eukaryota > Viridiplantae > Streptophyta > Magnoliopsida > Asparagales > Orchidaceae > Dendrobium > Dendrobium nobile. The sequence goes on along the minus strand of CM039721.1, from coordinate 7,232,734 downwards.
GTTCCCGCTAGGGGATCACGCCCGCGACGGCTAGGGCATATCGCCGCTCGCGACGGCTGGGCATCGGCGCCGCCTGGACTCTCGCGACGGCTGGGCTTCGCCGCCGCCTGGTCTATCGTCTCCGCCGCCTGAGCTTGTTTTCTTCAGGTTGCTGTCCAGGGAAGTTTGCCCTCTCATTTTTCTGCCTTTTCCTTTCATTATGGTGGTTAGTCGTGTTTGTGACCCCGGTTTCTTGGATGGGTCCTTTAAATCGCGCTCTTTTGTGGAAGCTTTATCTGGTTCTTCGATTTCAATTGATTTTCCTGAGTTAAGAAAGGGTTTTTGTCGTGGTTTACCCATGTTATGGATATCGGAGGAAGAAATTTTAGCTCTGTCTGTTCCTTTTCAATTTGCTCTGGTTGGTTTCTTTCCTACGCGGCGCCCTTCACTAGATGTTATCCTGAAATTTTTTTTCAGCTTGAAACTAAATGCTGAATTCTCTGTAACTGTTCTGGATCAATCTCATATTCTTATTAAGCTTTCTAATGATTTGGATTATAGTAGAGTGTTCAGCCATAGATCTTATATGGTTAATAACTGCTATTTGAAACTTACTAAATGGTCGTCGGATCTTGATGTCGGGGTTGAGTCTCCGGTTATTCCTATTTGGGTTGCCTTTCCTAGTCTGCGACCACACCTTTTTGCCCCTCGTATCCTTCATGCTTTGGCTTCAATGTTTGGCCGTCCTTTAAAAGTTGATAATTCTACTTCTGTCGGATCTAGACCTTCTCTGGCGAGGGTCCTGGTGGAGATTGACATTACTAAGGACCTTCTTGATAAAATTTGGCTTGGTTCGGAGAACTCTGGGTATGTTCAACGAGTTTGCTTCGAGGAGGTGCCTGCTTATTGTGTTGTGTGTAAACGGCTTGGTCATTTCAAGGGGGATTGTGGTAACTTTTCTGCTTCTTTGAATGTGCATATATCTCGTGAGAATGTGGTGAAGCCTGTTGATGAGGCGCAGGTTGCGAGAGATCTTCCTGATCTTGGGGATAGGCCGCTGACTGTGTGCGAAAATTCAGAGATTTTGGAGTCTTTGGTCACTTCTAACCCATCTATTTTGAATGTGGTTGATGTGGTTAATGCTGTGAATGATGTGCCTAGTAGTCGTGTTGGTAACTGTTCTGTCTTATCCCCCGATGCAGCTCCTTTTGTACCTCTGGTTGTGACTGATGATAGTGACCATGGTTCTCCGGTGGTTGTGCCGGAGGTGGTTTTTGATGCAATGAATGTGGTGTATTCTGATGGCTCGCCAGTTATGGGTGTTGTGAATTCTAATGGGGGTGTTCAAGGTTTAAAAGATGCTGATGGTGGTTCTGATAGTGTTTTGCCTGTTGTGGTGGTGCCGGCTGAAATTGAGAAGGGAAGAGAGGAAGTTAATTTGATTACCAACAGTTTAGTTGTGGTCCCTGTAAGTATGGTTGATTCCCAAGTGATGGCCAATTGTGTGGGTAATTCTTCTGGTTTGGATATTAGGAATCAGAATAATTGTTTGGTTGATTCGTCGGATGTGGAGTCGGATTCGCAGTCTGTTGAGTCCGACAATGAATTTACTCTTGTGCGTACTTCAAAGGTTGGCTCTCACGGAAAATTTTGGGGGAAAGGTCGACGCAGGAGATGATTTTTCGTTTCGTATGTTGGTTGATTCTTGCTGCTTATTCTCGGGATTTGGCGGATTTACTGTTTGATTTGCTGCTACATGAGGCTTTGGGCTATTATGTGGTTGGGGCTCGCGTCCTGGTCCTTATTTGCTGGTGGCATTCGCTTTCTGGAGGTTCCGTGCGGGACTCACTGGACACTGAAAGCTTTGTCTTTGTTCTGAGCTCGCTTTTATTTTCTAATTCTCTCTGTTGTTTTTTTTTTACTTATCTGCTAGCTTTTCTTTTTATGCTGATGTAACCTTTATTTTGTGCTATTAATATATTTGCTATTTAAAAAAAAAAAGTATGATCTATTGGGATTACCTACCTATTTAGGGTGACTAAATTTGACCTAGGGTCTTTACGTGGATTCTTAATGAGTTTAGGTTTAACTATACCATGGTTAGTCTAATTAAATTTGTTTATCTATCATTTTAAGATTTATCTTCAACCCATTAAAAATGGGTTTGCAAGGGTTGAGAAGTTTTAAATTATTTTTGAGTGTCCAACGTAAAATAATAAGGGTCCTAGATATAATAATCCAAATATTTGAAAAACATGAAAATTCCTAAATAAAGCATTTTGGCACTGATTTGATGAGCGCTGCAATGCTAGCCAGTGAATTGTATATATATATATATATATATATATATATATATATATATATATATGTACTCCTTGCTTCACCGCACCAATTTTCTCACTTGATTACTATTATAATAACTCAAATATTTGAAATAAATTTATTTTATTTCAAATATTTGAGTTACTACAATAACTCAAAATTTTCAAATATTACACTAGATACCTCTTAAGACAAACTACAGTTAACATAATGTAAGAGTCTCTAGAGTTCGATCTTGGGTATGAGCTGCTCTATGGTATAAGATTTTCTTTAGCTAGTCAATTCTAAGTCCATGACAATACACCTATAAAGTTTATATGAGGAAAGCTTACAATAAGAAAAGAATCCTAATAAGTAAAACTAAGTACATGAACATTTTCTTAACCTCATTAAAACACGAGGTCAACAAGTGGCAAGTCAATTTATTCATAACGCAAATAAAATTATAGAATGTTCATAAACATTTAAAAACATCTTTTTGAATCATCCATAATAACCTCAATATGAAATTTACACTACTACCACTGATATGACAAGAAAAGCTTCAAAATATTCCTATAACTAGTTGAGCCTCTAATAGAAATTGATTGCACATTTTAACTACTCTCCATCCTCGGAGCTCCAACTTCCATCTCCAATCAATGTCAACCACAAACCCTTGCACTAACTGAAGAAACTTCTAAGGTTCTACTAGTCCTTGAGGATGAAATTTCTTCTATCCATTTAGCTACTTGTAGTCATACCAGACTCCAACTAATTTAGGAATCATGATTTGACAAATATCCAATAGCAATTTTATTTGATTCAAGCCACTTTGGATTAAAAGGCGCTTTTTTATGTCCCGGCCCAATATTTAATTGGAAGAATTATACTTAAACTTAACTAGATCTATAAATATAATATATTCCAAACCTATAACAAAATTTCAAGTATAGGAAATATAAATAGGTATTATCATAATTTCATATTGAAATATAAGATATAAAATAATCTAATATAGTGTTCCTTTTTCCAACATTAGCAAAGATAAATAATTAGATTGCCAAAGCAATATATATTCATAATGTAAACATACCAAACTCTTGAGCTTCTTCTATCTATTCAGCTAGGGCTTTTTCTTTTCCGAAAAACATATAAGCAATATAGGGTGAGCACATATTGCTTAATAGGATCCAATAGAAAATTCAATGTTCAACATCTAAATATAATTACTTAAAGGACAATTTGTATTCAATTAAGGATTTCATACAGTTTGATTAATTAAATAGTAATGTAATGGTAATATAGGGTTTGATTCTTAGCCTGACCTCACAGTGCAACTATAAAAAATAGCACAAATAATGTTAATACTATAATTATGTTAATAATTTGAGTGTATGTATAATATTTACATGAATTTCATTTGAACTTAAGCGAAGCCTCGAAATAAGTGGCTCAATAAATTGCTTGATTTAAGAAGTGTGGTTTTGAAAAGGATAAATTTTCTTTGTGAAAAGTTAATTGTTAGAATTTTAGTTTTGAAATCGAACGCTTCATTGTGAATGACATATTATGATTTTTAGAAGTACGGGCATAGTTATTGAACTATGATTGACCAAGAAGTTAACTTTTTTATTTAGGCTAATTTCTAAAATGTTCATATTTTTAATAAATACTAAATTTTAATTGAAATTCAATGGATTTTAGTTTATTTAATTTGGATTTTTTTGGATCTAGTTATGATTTTTCAAACTTTGGGTATTTGAGGAATTATTAAAATTTCTTAATTAAGGGTATTTTATGGATTTTCATTTAAATGAAATCCAAACCTCTTGGGATCACCTCCAAAGGCCATGAATGATCTAAAAATGTGTTTCCAAGTGTTTAGAAAATTTTTGGAATTTTTAATAATTTTAATTAATTAATTTAATTAAAGGATTATTTTTAATCAAAATTAAATTAGTATATGAATTAAGATCTAATTAAGGGGCTTCTAATATTTTTTAGATTAAGAATTAAATTCTGAATAATTTGATATATTATTTACAATTTTTAGGTTTAATTTAGATTTATTAGAATTTTCTAATTTTTTTTGGGTTTGATTAAATGGGAAGATTAGGGTTAAATAACTAAGTGACTTAAAAGGCCGTAAAAATTCTTAGCAAATTCTTGGGGATTTGAAATGTCACTAAGTTTAAATGATTTAAGTTTTATAACATTTAGTGGAGTATCATAATCCCTATAATATCTCTAAGTTTTCTAGACTTGTTCTTAGTTATTATCCTTAAGATGTCACTAGGTTAAATAGGTTCAAATTAGGTGCCATGACTAACCCTTTAATAACATAGGAGAATACAACACATAATTACAAGCCATGTCCTTAGAATTAGGAGAAATCTAGGCTAAGTGTTCGTGCATCCTAAACATGCAAAGATTAAACAGTAATTAATAAGATTAATGGTTTGATTAGTGAATAATTATAGTGCAGTTATTCACTAATCCTCTTTTGTGAATTCTATTCACATGCTCAATCTTTATTTAAAATTTAAAACAGATCTCTCAATATTTAAAGATTTAAATATATATATATATATTAGAGATTCATTTTAGATAAATGAACTTAATTTTTTGAAAATTTTAAGGTTTTATATTAATTTTTATTATTTATTTTTAATTTCTTATTAATTTTTAAATTTTGAGATAATTAAATACATTTAAAATATTTTAAAATAATTAAGATTAAAAAAATTATTAAATTGGATACATAAATCTTAAATGTTTCAAAATTTTTAAAATATCAAAGTAATATTACTTGAAATTTTATAATTATTTTACTTAATTATTTAAATATTTAAATAACATAAATGATTTAAGTTATCTTAAATTTTTTTTTAATATTCAAAAATAAGTTTTATAACTAAATTAAATATTTAAAATAAAATTTTAAATTTTGTAAATATTTAAGTTAATATTTCATTAAATATTTAAAAAAGAAGGGTTTTAAAATAATTTAAAATATATAATATATTTTAAAATAATTTCAATGTTAAATTGAAGGTCTTATAATTCTAAAATTTTGATATAATATACATAAATTTTAAATTTAAAAATAATTTTTTTCATAATTTTTAAAATTTATTATGAATAAAAAAGGATTTAAAAATAATTAAAAAGTAATAAAACAGTGGCAGCATCGGTCAGATACGCGAAGGGCTCTGATTCGATGATAGAACCACAGAGCAATCAAAGCTCAGAGGTGCAATGATTGTATCACTAGTAATGATTGTGGCATGATGAAACTGCGAATGAGGTTTCATTAACCATGAGAGCTACTCATTTGAGGCATCTGATCTTCCGTTGAAACGAATAAATAGCTTAGATTAAGACAGATAGAACGAATGGCTGTGGGAACAGATCCGCGGTTGCACAATGCTGCAAAACAAACAGATCTTTATCGTTGATCATGCTATCAATGATTTAGAAAACATAAGTCAAGGATACATCGCTGAAGAACCCTATGTTATATTTTTTTGGCTCATTCTCTCAATTGGATGCATCAATTTACAAGAAATTTTAAATGTAGATATGATACATAAAGAATATTAATGGGGGACCAATTTCACGGTCTAAAGCACACTTAATGAAAAGCTAATTAACCTAGGGTTTCCTAGACTAGGGTTAGAGATTTTACCCAAAATACATGATGGATTCATGAGATCTTTGGCTTACTGCACTTGTAGAATGTCCACGCTCTTATTTGCACAACAAATCACTGTGTGAAAAGCTCTAGATTAATTGAAAATCAGCTTGGTCAGAATTACACATTTACCTTCCTAAAAGGAGTCAAGCAAGGTGTACGATGGCTTCAAATGTCTAGATATTTTATTACCAAATCATTGGTTATTTAAGTTGAATAGTAATTGCATTTGTTAAACCAGGGCTATGAGGCTTATTCCACCCTCATTGGGGCTAATTTAATACCAACGTAAGCACGTGTTACACCACAATTACCTATTTATTTAAATTTTATGGTTGGTTGAAGATTTTTAAATAATTTAGTTTGTAGATTATTGATTTAAGTTTTGTATTTCAATAACTACATTCGATGAATTCATTCATGGCATTATCAAAATATGCATGAGGACCAAGGCCTCCTTATGACACGTAACCTTGTAGCTCGTGATAGTACAACCTAAAAGCTTCATTAATAGAGGGAGTAGCATTTATGTTTAGTTATTACTAATTCTTAATGTTTATAATTTAACAATTATGTTGCGTCAACTCGTTCGTGGCATTGTCATAATGTTCATGAGAACCAAGGCCACTTTAGGACACATAGACCCCACAGCTCGAGGTAGTACAGCCTAAAATTTCATTGTTGGAGTATGATGAGTGTTCATTGAGTTAATGACTTATTAAATTTTTAACGATTTTTTTTTTTTTTTGGATTTTATAATTAATTAAATTTTAATCTAAATTTGACTTTTTAATTTAGTTTGAATTTTGAAAGCTTCTATTTTTTTTTAATACTAGATCCAAAGATGTGTCCAATGTCTTTGAGTTTGTGTCATTTAAAATTTTCTATAATTAGTTATGCTTTTTACAGGTCTATTAAATTTTAATGAACTAAATTTTACCAAATATTAAATTTTTTATTTACAAAGATTTCTATGGGTTTTATAATTTCATAAGTAGACTCAAAGATGAGTCTAATGCCTTTGAGCTCGAGTAATTATTAGTTTTATTCAATTAGTTATGATTTTTAGAAATTTGACCATTTTAATGAATTATTTAGTCTTTATTAAGTTCTTTAAATGTATCTATACGGTTGGTGATTTAATTTGGGCTTTCAAATAATTGAATTGCGGTGAAATCATATAAATTTCTAACCCCTACACTAATGCACACAAATCTTAGAAAAATCAAGAGCAAATTGCGAGTGGTGTTTGAATTATACATTTCTAAAGTTTTTGGTCAAAATCCTACTCAGAACCTTGAAAATTTAATTCACGAAAATTGAGTGTTCATCAGGGGATGGAAAATTTATGGTATGTAGCAAATATACCCAAGAATACCCTAGTCAAGCAATTGGACCAGTGGTTTGTGAGTAATTTAGGAAAATCAATTTGCAAACAAACTCAAATTACTCACTAACCACTAGTCAAAATGTACTGAAATTAATTTTAAAATAAAATTGGGCTCAAGTTGATTCAAATGAGCCCAAGAATAACAAATTTAGGCAAGAAATAAATTTATGGAGAATTTTTTTTTTAAGTTTACGAGCATTTTTTATTTAATTTAATGCATTTTTTAATTATTTCAATGACACAATGATTGTCAATCATTGAACAGAGACGACGACATTGCGAGACAAGCGTCAAGCCATTGGAACATTCAAAAATTTACTAACTAATATAAATTTAATTAATTTAAATAAATAAAATAATTAAAAATTTAAATAAAATAATTTACTAATTGAGTAATTTAACATAAACAAATAACTAACTAAAATTAACAAAAATTTACTTTAAATAAATGAATTATATTACAAGCCCACAGTAAAATTAAAATTAAGTTTAAATTCATTCATTATATTAACTTTAAATTAACTAATTAATTAAGTTGAATTAATTAATTAATTAATTAAGAATTTCAAATTAAATAATTATATTACAATCTCACAGTTAAATTAATTATATTTAGTTTACATTAGTATGCTAACAAATTGACAAAGAAATTTAAACAAAAATGACAATGATTTCTGAAAGAGGAATAATTCGCTAAGACCCCTCAATTTTTTCGGTAAAAATAAATGCCATGTCTACCGGCTTTTCCTTTCTTTTTTTTTTTATCTACCGGCTTTTCCTATTTTGCTGTAAGGGTTCAAACTTCTAGACTTCTGTCACTTTCACTATTTTATTTTATTTTATTTTATTTTATATGAACGGGGGACTTATGTCACTTTCACTCTTTCTTTCGTTAGGAGTACTGTAATTAATTATGCATTCTAATTTTGTTGGAAAGCAGGTATATGATCTAGAAAGCGACCAATAAATTTATTCTCATTAATTGCTTAATCTCTTTTATATTCTTCTTTATACTTTCTTATTTCATTAATACAATCGTTCCTTTCTTCTCTTTTATTTTCTTTTTATAATCGTTCCTTTCTTCTTTATTTTTCTTTATACATCCTTATTTCACTACAAACACGATGATAAGTCTAGGAATGTGTAATACTAATTTATTATTCGCACTTAGAATTTTTCTTTTTAATTTTCATGAATCATAATGTACAAAAAAAAACAAATGTTTGAATAAAAAATAAAATAAGATAATTAAACACAAATTAATCAAATTTAGCAAGCTTTGATAAATAAAAGCTATTATTGAATTTGAATTAAATAAATTAATAATAAAAACTAAAAAAATTAAAATTAGAAAAATAAAATTAAAATCAATATGAATTAAATAAAAATAAAATAAAATAAAACTTCAAATAAAATATAATAATTAAATTTAAATAATCAAAATAAAATAGAATAGTTAAACTTAAACAATTAGAGCTTTTTGATATGACAACTTCACATAATTGGAATGTATATTTTCTCTTAAATTCTTTTACCATTAGCCTTGTACTATTCTTATCTAAACAAACTAGCAGACTGCTAGACTGTGACATGGGGGCACCTAGTTGTTCGGGCTAGATGCTCGCAACAAGCAGAGCCATGGTTTCGCGGCAACTTGTTGAGTAGGTCGAAAACGAAGCCATCAAATTTGGCAGTAGATCGAGCGGTGTAGGTGTACGATCATAGACTTATAGCTTCGTTCAATAACTTAATAGCTATGGGTTTCATAAAAATGTACCGAATCAATGGGAGTTCATCAATGATTCATCCAAGAGAGACGAGAAATGGTCCCTCAGTGAAATATCGTGCTAGCGGACGTAAGAGGCAAGGATTTTGTTCTTACTAAAGATCGGTCTAGATCTTTTGAGGTCGAGTTGGGTGATTCTTAGAGAGCTGAACCAGAAATGGAAGCTGGGGCACATTTCATATGGGATCAGAAGCTGTGCATATAACTCAGATGTGAATTTTTTGCATTGGCTTCACTTTAGGTGGAGTCCGAAAGGCAGAAGGGTTGGTTTGTGTTCGAACAACGGAGATAAAACATTAGGATCAAGAACCTCAGGATTGGACATGTGGCTTGTGCGAAGTCGTAAATCTTAGCATGCATGGGTGTTTAAGGAAGACTGGCAAGATGGAATGTGCTTGATGCTGGAGTGCGAGCGTGTTACGCAGAAGCATATGCATGGGTCAGAAGTATGCAAGTGCAGGCAATGCACAAGGTATAGGCTTCTGGATCAAGGGCGGAATAAACAACGAAAGCAGGCGCACATGGTTTGGAATGCGTAGGAGCGTGAGCTAGAGCCATGGATCAGAACGTACACTGGAGACTATTCTCTAGTAGAATTGGGCTCGGTTCAGTAGGATTGCTTATGGAGTTACTGTATGTTTTAGGTTAAGTTGTTCCTAAAGGCATCATACTAGTGTAAATGCCTATAAATAGGCATTGTGTGCCTATTGTAAAACACCCTCTTATAATAAACTATAATTAATAAAAAAAAATATAGTCTAATTTCCTATTATTTCCTCCCCCCTCTTCTCTCTCTCATCCAAGATCAAGAAGAACAAGTTCTTCTTCCTCTTATAAGTTTTGTCTATTTTTTGGGAGGCATGAGGGTCAGAGTTTTTTGAACTCTCTCTATTAGGTGGTATAAGGATCAGAATTTTTTGAATTATATATGGTATTTTGTTGTAATATATAAAGTGCTTGGGTGTTTACTTTTTTAGTACTCTTATTTAAAGTTATGATAACTACGGATACTTTTATACTTAGTATAGTAATTTATTATATGAATTTTAAATATTTGGTTAAATGCTTAATAAATGAATTATTTAAATTTTTAGATTGATGAATGTAACATGATGATTTGTGATTCCTCATAGTTGTTTTGCTTTTTATATTTTGGGTCCAAAAAAGAAAAGAGCCAATTCAATAGTAATTTCAAGACATGATAAAAAATGAGTATGTATAGCTATTTTCTCTTTCGATTTATGTATAAACCTTGCTTGTCATTGTTATGAATTGTGTTGTACTCTAGTTTGTAGTCATGTACTATAGAATGATCATTATATATACATTTTGATAATGAGATGAAAAGAAATTTTATGGATGATTTTTAACATTTAATAGGGAGAAGAATTTTAAATAATTTTTAAAACTAGATTTTGGAGTTTGCTTGTTGCAAATAAGTATGATAGGACCTATCCAATCTATTGGTCTTATTGAGTTGGGATATAACTCTACTAGTCCTTCATGTTTTTTTTAGTTAAAACCCATAAAAGGCGTATGAGATAATTTCCAAAAATGATCCAAGTCCTTAAAGGGATCTCCCACTCCCAAAATGCTCAAAGTGCGACAAGCAAAAAGTGAAAAAAGCCATACGAGTTGGTGATCCCAACTATGATATGAAAATCAAAAGGAAATGGTAGGCAAGGCCATACCCAAAAAAATAAGGCATAGCTTGGATATTCTTTACGCACTAGGTACAAACTAAATACCTATAAAAATGAATCATCAACAAAATAAAAAAAAACCACCAAACCAGAAGCAATTATACCAATTTAAAACTATAATTAAAAAACATATGTAGAAAGATACTATCCAAAGGATACAAAGGTCAGGCCAGCATAAGGTGAGCGAGAGATTTATGAGATAAGTGAGCAAACCAATAAAGCACCAAAGAAAATTATAAAAATAAAACATTAACCAATGAACCAAATAGAACCAAAGTAATCTCCTTGGTACTAAAGACAAAGCTACATCCCATCATTAAGATAACTAGACAAAGACACAACAATAAAAGATGAAGCAAACTAATCTGACAACCTCCCCACAAAATAGGTCGAAGGCACCCAGTCGAGACCATGAAAAAATGGTGATAGCAGCCATCAAGAACCTCACAAATAAGGCCATTAAAAGGGAATAAAATAAGCCTACAATTAAGGCATTTGAGCAGATAAGGAAATATAATGAGCAAAAAAAACAAAAGAGGACATACAACTGCAATACACCAAAGAAGAAAAATAGAGAACTTCCCAAGAGATTCCAGGACCATTCCTCCCAAAGACCCAACCAACCCAAAGTAAACGAAGAGGTCAATTTCTAGCAGCCAATCAAGTTTTTAGAGAGTTGCAAGCATTACCAATACCAAACAACTCAGCATGAATGGCCATAAGAGCAAAAGAAGGGATAGATATGAGATTCATGACATAATAAAGAATAGAGGAAAAATAGAACATAATGACCAACACAAAAACTAACACCCAACAACCACATCAAAAAATAAAAGACAAAAGATAAAACATAAGATAAACCGTTACGGGTGATAGCAACCATACAACCACAAAAGAAAAATATTAAAGTCTCAGATAAGCAAATCAGCTTGTCCAAAATGCCATCCCTTTCAATACTAAGGTAAATTCAGTGCCAAAAAAAACTTATTAAAACTATCTAACTGACACCCCAATTTTTCCAAACGATCAGCACAACAAGTAGTTTCATGGTAAAATTACAAAAACTATTTTCACCTCTCTAATAATATAAAAATTCTTAGGGTTACCAGAAGTGGTACCATTAATACAATGCAAAAGAAACATAACAGAAAATTTCATCTAGATATTAGTAATCCCCAAAGCATAACACAAATGGAGGCAACAAGAAAGAACCTTAAGCTCCGTAATTAAGCTGTATAAGGTTGTAAAGGACCAGGAAAAGCACAACAAACATTACCAAGACAATCTCTAAAAAGAACCATTTGTGTTCATTTTAAACAAAGGAAAGGAAGGTTTAAGCCACCTCACAATCCTCACCACCTTATCAATGTCTTGCATGCCTAAGGAAAATTCCAAAATTTTAAACCACATATTTATAATTCTTGCAATTCATAGCACTGAGAAGGTTAACAAAAAATAATTGAAGCACTTTACCTTTCACTTTAGAAATAATATGTCTGAAATCCATCCTAATGTTTTATGTTTAGAATCATTATATTCCATTCACAAAAAAACCACATAAAAAGAACATGAATAAGGTTCTTGATGTGACCTTTAATAGGAGGGGATATCACTAAAATAGCTCACATTATAATTGTTTAATATATCATAAAAATATATCCACACTTTAATGGAAATGGTACCATTAATAAAAACATGATCCAAAGACTCCAATCTGATAGCGAAAATGGCATTTGGAGGGAATACAAAATCCCTTTTTTTATCAAATGAGAATAATAGGAAGCTTCTTATGTAATACTCTCCAAACTAAAATAGAATAAGACATGTAATTGTTTTAATGCCAAATAGAAGTAAACATGGAAGTCTTACAATTAATATTACTAACAGAATTCCATACATTTTTAACGTCAAAATTACCAGAAATGGGGAAATTAAACAAAATACAATTGTTAGCATTGATTTATAGGGGAATCCGAATGATCCGATCTACTAAGTTTTTTGGCAGACACTCCAAAAAATTTGTTAGCATTCCAATTCCCATTATCCATGAAACTATAAACAGTAATAGATTCAATGGTATGAGAACTTAAATAGTTGTTATACATACGAGCCAATCAAATTGTCTTTCCAAAAGAAAACATTACTTTTACCAATACCCCCTTGAATGTATTCTTCGGCCTCCCACTTGATGGAGCAAATCCTTTTCTAAACCAAAGAGTGAGACCCTTTACAAGGACATAAAAGAGGATGTTTACCATGGCATTACTTATGCATCATAAAATTGGCCCATGAGCCTTTATTGGATATAAAGGAAAAATTATAATTTATGATAGAAAGCATGAGCCATGTCAACAATACTCTTACAACCAAGGCCACCATCAACAAAGACCCCACAAATATTTTTCCAAGAAGGTCAAAGACTATAGGAGCTGAAATTCTTAGATCCCTAGAAGAATTTATTGATAATTCTCTCCATATGCAAGAAAATAGATAAAGGAGGCTGGATAGTATGGAAAATATAAAGCGGTAAAAGATAGAGATCACTTTGAATTAAAAAAAAAAAAACCTCCAACCAAGAAATATAAAATTAAAAGCACAGATAGAGCATTTCCTTTAAATAGTAGCAAAAATGTCCTCAAATAAGTGAGATCTTTTTTTACATTTAAAGAGGGGGTCCCTAAGTGCTAATAAGGAGAGATTTAGAAATATAACTACACTTACGATGGATAGGATTAATCCTATACTAAGAGTCAAAGTCTTAGCAAAGTAAAATAACTCTTATCTTTATTAATGGAAAGGCCACTAATATTTTGAAATTGTAACAAGAAACTAAAGTGAATCTTAAGATTATTTAAAGAGCAATTAGAGAAGATTATTAAATCATCAGGAAAGTTAAGATGAGTAAAATGAAAACCACCAACACTATTGTAATAAAGATGACTAAAAGGTCCTCCAAACCTCTAGATAAATATTCAACCAAAATAATAAACAAAGCAAGAGATATGGGATCACTTTGTCTTGAGCCTTGAGACAATTTAAAAAAACCATGACTTTTCCCATTAATGATTATAAAAAAAAAATAATTCTGAATGTTATTCTTTATGAGCCTAATGAAATAAGAATTAAAACAAAAAAGAAATAAAAACTTATTCAAAAAAATTCAAGTTTAGGTGTTCATAATCTTTAGTAATGCTAAGTTTAAAAACCAGATTAACCCATTTCATTTTAGCATTAATATCATGAGTAATTTCTTGAGCAATAAGCACATTATCAAAAATGCCATGACCTTTAACATAATTAATTTTCTCATGAGAAATAATTTTAGGAAGCAATAGAGCTAATCTCCCCATAAGGATCATAGAAATAAGCTTATTAAAAAAAAATAAAGACTTACAGGTCTAAAATCCACCCAATAGTTAGAAATCTCTTCTTTAGAAATTAAAACGGTGCTTGAAGAAGAGAAAAACTTAGGATAAGGGGACCCATTAAAAAATCTCTTATCACATCAATCACATCCATTTTAATAAATTCCCAAGCTTTATAAAAGAACTTGGTTTTGAAACCATCACGACAAAAAATAGAGTCAGAATTCATACATCTAATGGTATCAAAGATCTCTTTTTCAGAAGGGCTATAAACAATAATCCTATTACCATCATCATTAATTAATTCAAAAATAATATGATGATTAGTAATGGGGTTAGGCATAACATTATTATAAAAATGCCTTTGAAATACTCAACCCCTGAGGAAGCAATGAAATCATCAATAGAAAGATAAATACCCACAATAGTAGAATGAAAAAAAGTTAGTGTTCATTTAACCCTCCAATAGAAATTTAGTGGTTCTTTTCTACCTCCAAAACACCTCTTTTTTTCCTACAATTGATACAAATAACTTTTAGCTTTATTGAGATTTGACAAATTCACACTAGAAGGATCATTCATATAAATAGCATTCAAAATATTAATAGTATTTTCAACCTCTCTAACATTAAAAATATTTTTTAAGATACATTTATTCCACCATCTCAATTAATGTTTCAACCTGTGCAGTTTAGATCACAATCTATTCATACCACATATGTTATAATTAGGAAAAATAGGTGCATTCCAATTATTTTCAATAATCTTAATAAAATGAACCATCTAGAAACCATATGTTTTGGAATCTAATAGAAAACTACATAGAGAGTTTACGTTAATTAATATTAAGTAACATAGGAGAATGGTTAGACAATGTCCTACTTTGATGTTACAGATGAGATAAGGGATAATCATTAATCCAAGAGTTGTTAAAAAGGATATGATCAAGACCTTGCCACATGGTGGCTCAGTTCCAAGTGAAAGCTCCCCTTGAGAAGACAATATACGTCATGTAAGTTGTAGTTCATTATCATGGTATTAAAATCATCCATAGATTGAGAATTAGGGAAGTTGCCCCAAATCCTCTCAAAAGCATTTGAAATATTATTAAAATCCCCACCACCAGGCCAAGGGAAATTTGTGCTTAGGGAGAAATCAAATTATTGCTCCCAAAGACCAAGCCTACCAATACCTTAAAATGAGAGGTTTCAAATGAAGCCTATCCTTTGGAATCATTGATCCTTTTAGAAATTAATGAAGCATAATACGAGAGAATGTCTAGGTGATAACAATCAAAACTTAATTTGATTAAAAACTAAAACCATAACAATTGTATAAAATGTAACTTCCATGCTTATTTTTAAGAAAGCTATTATGAAAAGTTTTTTAAAACCAACTAATGATTAAATTTAAATTTTAAATAAAAAGAGAAAGATTTCAAGGATAAAATATAGCAAAACTTTGCACTAAAAAGAAGCATTTATATTCCCTTCATAGTTAGTTTGCTCAGCTTTAATGGTTAAGCAATAAGTCCCAATTAAAAAAATAAAATATCTTTGTTGTCTTACTTACTCTGCATATTGACCTTGATATCCCAGTTTTAAAGCAATTATATAGGTTTAGATAGCAATCCTTTTTAAGCAGAAGTAAAAGCATAGTAGATTTAAACTTGTTTAAACTCTTAATAAGGTCAAAAGTTATAAGGCTTTAATATTTTCTCATACTTAGATTCGACGTGTTATTTGTATAGTATATCTCATCTTTGGTTTAGGGTTTAATCTTGACAATTGTTTTATTTGTTATATTATGATTCCTCGTTTCTCAGGTTGTCAAAATGGGTTTTTGGGTTGGGTTTGGGTCCAACCCAAAACTAACCCACCTTCAGCTAACTCAAAATGAACCCATCCTAATTAGACAAGCATGTCAAAAATCTAAATCTAGACATGACCCACCCCTAACCCGAGTTGTCTCACCTATAACCGTTAACCTATAATACAGCCATACACAAGTAGGGCCGGGACTAAGCCCTACAAACAAGTATCTATGAGCAAGTATGTAAGAGAGGTGGTGAGCATGTATGGTGAGCCTGCGGGCAAGACGACGAGTGTGTATGGGCGATTGCAAACATAGATGTGGGTACTAGTGCTGATGTGGTCATGGGTGCAGGTGCAGTCATGCTGGTGGGAGAATGGTGCGGGTGGAGACACAAGAATCATAGGGATCACTATTGGCTTGAGTATGCACTTTGTTTGCTAAAGGTGTGAGTGCAGGATCACTGTGGGTGATGAGGTGACCTAGGTCATTTTTTGTTAAATCCAAATCTAACCCAATATTAAAAATGGGTTACAAACTTAAACCCCAAACCAACCTATTTGCAAAATGGGTTGACCTAAACCTAAAATTTTTAGGGTCAAGTCAAATATTGACATCCTTACTCATTTCCTTAGCCTTTTATGAATCTTATGTTATAGAATTTTATGCCTTAAATCTCTAATAAATCTAATAAATTAATTAGTAAATTCAAATCCTCAACCATTTAAAGCCTAGCATAAGAGAGTTCGGAATACTTTGAGCTTCAAAACATTACAAGTTCAAATCTTTGTCCTTTTCACCTTTTGATATCATTGAGAAAGTAATTTTAATTTGAGCCATTATATATGAAGTAATAGAAGAACATCCTTATCTATATTTTAAAGTCATTTAAAAATATTCATCATAATTTTAATTAGAATATTCTTAAGATATCACTTCTCATGGGATGTAATTAACTATAAGGGCTTATCTATATAGAGAACTTATATCAAAGAATAAAATAACAACCCTTCTTAGTCAAGTGTGCTTCTAATATTCACTTCTCAACAGTCATTAATGGGGAGCTCAAATACTACTTTAACTATAAAAATGGTCTATGATATGGGTGTCCCTTATCTCCTTATTTACATTCATCATGGATGTCCTTTCTTGGTTGGTTGATAAAAGTTGCTATGATAACACTTTTCATTGCATTAGAAGCCAAATTTTTTATATATCTCACCATATGTATATTAAACACTTATTATTTTTTGGCATGATGAACCCAACATCACATCTATTAAAGCTACTCTAAACTTATTCAAAAAGCCTATACTCTCAATACAAACATAAGTTATCTAACATCTACTATTAAAGTATTCAGAACTGGTCTAAACTTGATCTAATAAGCTATGTGTGCTTCAAAATTTCTATATTTCTTCTCGACATATGGCTACAAATATTTTGTATACTTGTGAATGAAAAATTAATATCATGCATTGAACTTGACTAAGGAAAGAATTTCATATCTTACTATTCATCTAAACCAATTATGAAAATATTCATTAGTAAGTTTATCAAGAGCTAATGGTGTTAGAGAAAAGTTGTTGGCTCTTTTTTGTTTATCTTTCTCCTTGTAAAAATTAATATACATTGCTAAATAATCATAATATCGGAGCACATATCTATGACCTTGCATTAATGATAGGTCATTTAACGCAAATATATGTTGCAACTCGAGTTCATAAGTTTATATTTTTTATGATAACAAATATTATGGTTCCCATCTTTATGTTTCCTAATACTTGTAATGGATATTTATTTGTGTATATTAACATTTTAAGATCGTCATGCACCATCAAAAGAAGATTCAGGGCTCATGATTGGGTAGAATTTGTTATGTTGTAAAGAATCTATAATATTCATTGATATATTTTTTATTTCTTAAGTCAACTACTGTGAGGGTGTATGCTAGCTTGTTGACCATCCGCACACAAACTTAGGGGGAGTGAGATTAGGTAAAAATTAAAAGTTTAAGTTCTAAACTAATTGTACTATATGATTTATATCATATTATACGACCCGTGCATCAAAATGATTAATTATGTAATTAATGAAATTTGTAGTAATTATACTGGATGATCCATATCATCCAGAATGACCAGTTCAAATAAAAAAACTCAGCCACTAATCATGATTTAGCTAATAATTTGAAATTTAAATTATGTACTATTTCTACCGTACGAAGTATATCATACTATACGATGTAATAAAATCTTGCCTAAATTAATCATGTGATTAGGTGAACAATGGTAATTTATTAGATTTGATCATATAAGATGATTGGTAATGATCGCACCGGATGAAGCGAGAGATGCATGGGATGATAAGCTATCATCGCCTTTCATACAAGATAAAATACCATAGTTTTTAACTAATCATACTGGATGATTTTCTAGATAATCCTGAATAATTAGCTCAATTTTTGAATTGATCATACAATTGATAATCCATCATCGTAAAAAATCATACAGTACTATCAGGTCAAATTTCACACTTTATACCCGATGAAACTGAGATAGTACTGGACGATTTGTGCCACCATAATTGAGTTTTTAGGATTTTTCAAAGGCCTCTATTTAAGATTTTTCAAAACATCACACTGGATGATCCTATAATTATACTAGACTATCTATGCCACAAAAATTGAGTTTATAAGGTTTTTCAAAGCCCTCAATTTAAACTTTCTCATAAGAATTTGTAAGAATCTTTTGGCATTCATTGAGTCATTTTTCTTTTAGAGAAAACTTGAAGAGAGAGCCTTGAAGGGGAGAAAGAAAAGGGTGGAGTTTGAGAGGGATAAGATCCTTGTGGGTTTCAAGCGAGTGTGGAGGGGGTTTTACATGGTTGCTCTAGTAAGCTTGCTCCTTAGTAACATCATAGTCAATGTTTGTCTTGAGAAAAGTTTTGGGAAGAAGAATATCTATTTTTTGTCAAAGGATCAAACTACTCCGCCACACCATGGAAGATGGAAGTGATTCTAGATTCTCTACTTCACCATTAGGATGAAAAGTATTACAGGTTCTCTACCACACTAGAAGGGTGAAAAGGATTCTAGGTTCTATGCATCACCAGGAGGGTGAAAATGATTCCAAGTTCTCTGCCTTCATTAGGAGAGTGAAAAAGGATTTTAGGTCCTCTGCCTCATCGGGTTAGGGGAAAAGATTTTACATGGGCTTCTCTGCCTAGCTGTGGGGGATAAAAGTAAGTCACTAAAAGATTTAGTGTAATACTTGGAGAAGAGTTCTCTAGGGAGTGGACGTAGGTCACGTTGGACCGAACCATTATAAATCTAGTGTGTTCATTTCTTTTTCTACTTTTGTATTTTAATTTTCACACTTTTTTATTATTTTCTATGTGGTTAAAAAATTTAGTTTTTTTGATATTGTGAATGTAATTTTCTTTTGCATCGAGGGATAGAAAAGATATAAAAATATTTTCTTTTTTATTAAGTGGTATCTGAGCAGGATTCAAAAATTAAGTTTTTAAAAACTTGTTGAAAACGATCAATGACTAACTTTAGAAATCATTATATTGTGGAAGGATATTCAATTACACGACCACTATTATTAAATATTTTTTAAATTTTTTTGAAAATTCTTGTATCTAATTTATTGTAATCAATATATTATTAAATGTGACATATGATTCAAACTGGATATTTTATACTATTACATATTTTAAATGGAGTCAAAACTGACATTCCTTTTATTGAATTGAATAGAGTAGAATAAATAAAGGCTCAATTGAATGCTAAATATTTGAATTATTTTTTCTATGGTTTAATTTTTGATGATTATATGAGAGTCTATACATGTGTTACTAGCGAGGATATTTGGGATAGATTATACACTACATACGAACATACTTTTGAAGTAAAGCAATCTAAGTTGAATATTTTGATACATGATTATGATCTTTTTTGCATGAAACCTTTTGAAATTATCTCAAACATGTATGTTAGGTTTATTCAAATTATAAAATCATTAATGCTTTAGGTAGAGAATTTTTAAACTTTAAAAAGGTAAATAAATTTCTACATTATCTACCTGATAAGTTTAATGCTAAATTCATTGCTATTTGTGAATCAAAGATTTGAATGATCATTCTATTCATAATATGATTGGCTCACTCATTTCCCATGAGTAAAATGTGAAACAATGACTTTTGGATGCCGGTGAAACTATAGTACTAAAAATAGAAGAGATGGATAAAAATGACTTAGTAGATGATGAGAGCAAGGAGATAGCATCAATAATAAATAAATTTGATAAAATACTAAAGTGCAAACATCAACATCAATACAAGTGAAATAAAGGTAAAAATGGTGATAATATTAAGAGTTCCTCTGACATTATTTTCTTTGGGTGTAGGAAATCTAGACAAACAAAAAATAGCTACCCTAATTTGAAAACTCTTCGAAGGGCAAATGATAAAAATAAAAAAATCTCCTTGACAAACCTAGCTTCTGAATAATCAGACCAGGATGGGTGGTGACTGAGCTAGGAGTATTAACAAAAAGAGTCATAAATCCACCAAAGCTCACTGTTTGCACAAACTTACCGATTCTTTTCCACTATGACAACTCAATATCGAAATTATTTGGGATGGAGATTGGGGATGGTTGATTGCCTGATTCGAGATCATGAGAGGGGTTGAAGGAGAGGATGGAGTGATCGGATTGGGTTGGTGAGATGATATTGTTGGGTGGGGAAGGGAGAGAAGTGGTGATGGTGGTGTTGGGGTTAGAGATGGACTGGGTTGTTACTGCTTTTGGTGGTAGATTTTTGGGTGGGTACAGGAGAGAAGTGGCGGTGCAGGCTTGTAAGAGTCTTAGTATTTATAGAATATCACATGAACCGATTGCCGGAAAAGACAAAAGAATATATATGTTAATACCAAAATGATATGCTCACCTGAGAGGAGGCATTTTTGAGAGAAGGTCGATACACAACTCATCTTGATCTATTGATTGAGAGCTTAGGCTTCCAACTAAGAGGTCTTGAGTTCGAGTCTTTGTGTACGCGTTGTGTGTGTGAGTTCACCTTAAATGACCTAAATGTCACAAAAAAAAGAGAATGTCGATAGTTCCGTGTTTGTAGGGCGTTGAGTTTGAAGCAAAGTTCCTAGTTTGTAGGGTGTTGAGTAAAAAGCAATTGGAGGAGTCATTTTATAGATTTTATAGTTGGATTCAATTTATAATATTTTTTTGGGGAGAAATTTGACTTTTACGATTTTCATTAAATCAGAAAGATGCTATATGTATGACACAAACCAAAAAAGACAAACAAGACTTGCATGAAAATTGCAACAAAGCTCTCTTCAGTAACCCTACAACAGATATAAAATTAGAGCAATTGAAAGAACCACAAGAAAATTTAAAATAATAAAGAAGAAAATGAATAACAACCACTTAAATAGCCAGCTTGGACTCAGTAAAACCTTTCAATAATAAGATAACTTTGGCGATAGATCCCACGGTTGCCAAAAGACCTTTCAAGAGGGGTGGTTGTGGCAGGTAGTCATAATCGTCCAAAATCCAAAAATAGTAAAAACCAGATCCTGCTTGTTCCAAATGAATTTTTTCGAATTAACTATTGTTGCCATCGAGCGAGCATACCCAAGAGGCTCAAAGCAGCCAACCAGAAAAACATAGATTATGAACTTTAATTCTGCTATAAATTGTTTAGTACTCACAGAAAACACCCCAATTCGGTATAAATCCTCATTAGCTTATAAATTAAATTTTTCTTTCAAGCTTTCCCCATCTTTCCATTTAGAAAATTTTAATTTTACTGACTTTGTAATGTCAGTAGCAAGAGTTGTTGCACAGACAAATCTACTTCGAAATTTTCTATTATTACGTTCATGCCATATATGATAAACTATTGCATTCAGTATAAGAAATAAAGCATATTTGTAACTTTTCTCTCCCGACAAATCACCAATAAATTCATAAGTCTGTGAGACAATATTAGACCTTAAAACAAATTTCTGACAGTGTGGAAGAAGACGTAGTAGAACTGAGAAAGAGTATTCACAGTCAAAATAAGTGTGAGAGAGTAATTCATGAGTGTGGCGTTTCTTTGCCTGGGGGCCTAGCATTTCTTGGGTTATTTGTTCTCTGGTGGAGTACCAGGTGTGGTGGTTGATGCTTCTGTTGGGATGGTTCCCTTGTTCGTCTTTGCTTTTGCGGGTTTGCTGGAGTGGTGGTTTTTTGTTTGTTTGCTGGAGGAGTTCTTGTTAGCCGGGGTGCTGGCTAATCGTTTGCTTGTCGGTTGGTTTGCTTTTGCGGGTTTGCTGAAGTCATGGTTTAATGTTGGTTTGCTGGAGGTGTGCTTGTTAGCCGGGGTGCTGGCTATCTGTTTGCTTATCAGTTGGATTGCTTTTGCGGGTTGGCTGGAGTGGTGGTTTAATGTTGGTTTGCTGGAGTTCTTTTTTGCCGGGGTGCTGGCTGATCTTTTGCTAGTCGGTTGATTTCTTTGGATTTACCCCAGGTGTTTGTTGGATTATCTGGACGTTGGGTATGTTAATATTGTTGGGAGCTGTGGTATGTTTCCCTTCTTGCTGCAGTTCATTTATGGATCTTGGCTTCTTTTGGATTTGAGGTGGTCTACCTTCATTCGGTCGTATCCTTTTTGGAGTTTTTCTAATATTAAGTTTAAGATCTTTATTTTCTATATTTTCTGTTCTTTTTATTTTGTTTATCAGTTGTTTTTGCAGGTTCAGTTTTGGGCGATTAAGTGGAAGATTTACTTGGGTATCTGTTGCTGGGAGCATTTTGGATGTTTTTTTGTTAACTCCCTTTTTTTGGGTGCTTTTTCTTAAGCACCATAGCATGTTCTTAGGGTTGTAAGTACTGATTTCTAGCGGGGAACTCGAGCTCATAGTTTTTTTTTTCTTTATTTTTGTAGCTCTTTCAAAAGTAGTGAGATTGAGTACTCCTTAAGGACTTGTACTATTTTTCTTAATTAACGCATAGGCTCCCTTTTGTGGGTTTCCCCTTAAAAAAAAATTGCAACCATGATAAAGCGGGCATAATTTATCTATTATTATAATATTCCTCTTAGAAAGAGCCTCTGCTGTTTTAAGGCCTCCCTTAAATGCCAACCAAAATAATACAAATAATCTTAGAGAATGCTTCTTATGCTAGATCAGAGAGCCCATACAAAATCTGGATCATTAGGGAAGTATTCTGCATAGTAATCTTTGCCAAAATATCCTTATTATCCCAAATTAAGTAATTTTTTTATTACTAAAAACAGGATATCTTGATATGATTCTCCTTATATGTTGGGATATATATTCATATATAGACTAGACATCATTTTGAATCCAGCTGGCTAAAATTTTAGATTGTTAGCAATAGTTAGAGAGTGTGAAATAAAAAATGGTAGAGGAAAACGTTTACCCCAAGCCCCAATGATCCCATAAAAGAGCAGCAAGCCTATCATTTTTATGACAAATTGGAACTTTTTTCTAACCAATGGGGTTGTTAGGCAAATATTTTTTTCCAAAATAGTATTGAAGTAGTTGTTTTAGTCTTCTAGGGAGAGCTGTATAAAAATCTCAGCCAGCTAGAAAGGGGAGTATTATGATTATATATTCTATAAATAGTAGAACAGTTGAAAGAAAACCTCAGCGGAGAATGAAGGAATGCCAAGACCATCTTTGTTAAAAGGTTTGCAAGTATTTACCTAAGAGATGAGATGCAATCTCTTATCTTGGTCCCCACAAAAATTTAAGAATTTGGCACATATTTTTTCAATAGCTTTGCATCTAGAACGTTTCTAACATTGCGGTTATCTATTGTCCATTACATCAATTCATAAATTACAATAATAAATAAACAATCACATCAACTAGATCATCACAACCAGCATGTAGTGAAAATCACAAAATTGCTCAGCACATAGCAGTAGAAAAATAAACACTGTCCTAACCTAGATCTATAGTCAATTGTCTAACATACCATCTAAAGTGTGTGAAGTAGCTTGTGTTATTTTCATATGGCCTATTTTGATACTTTATTGATTTTGTATATCATTTTTTATTTGTTGAAGGTCTAATAAAAGTTTTGATTTAAGTTCAATGCCGTAGTGTTAATTTTAAAAGTGCATTTTTAGTGTTTAGTGATTACTACCTAGGTGTACATTATGGCCATGAAGTTTATTTAACCTTTTTTGAAACTAAGTCAATAGTCTCGTAACTTTAAATAATAGTAATATAGAAAATGTGTTTTGCTCTGCTAGGGTTCCGCCTCCGCCGCCCTTTCGTCTCTTTCGTCTGGTGAGATTTTTCTCTCATTTCTCTTGATTTTGGGTATGGCGGCTACTCCTCCTCGCGATCCTGGTTTCCTGTCTGGAAAGTCGGCACCTATTTCTTTTAAGGATGTGGTTTCAGGTTCTACTTCCTCTTCTTTTCCTGAACTGACTTTTTCTTCTCATCGTGGCTTGCCGGCGTTGTTAATTGCTGAGGATGAGGTTAGGTCGCTCGCTAAACCTTTTGAATTCTCTTTGGTGGGTCGTTTTCCGGGGCGAAGGCCCTCCGTCGATGCCATTCGGAAATTTTGTTTCAATCTTAAGTTGATTGGGAATTTTTCTGTTACTGTGTTTAATAATCGGAATGTTTTGATAAAACTTGAGAACGATTTCGATTATTGCAGAATTTTTTCTCATAGGTCTTATTTTGTTCAAAATTGCTTTATGAAAGTGGTGAAGTGGACTCACCATTTGGACGTTGAGGTGGATTCCCCGATTGTTCCGATTTGGATCAGTTTCCCCCTTCTTAGGCCCCTTTTTTTTTCTCCTCGGATCCTTTTTGGTTTAGGTTCTCTTTTCGGTCGCCCTCTTAAATCTGATTTGGCTACGGCATCTGGCTCGCGGCCGTCGATGGCTCGTATTTTGGTAGAGCTGGATGTTACCAAGAAACATGCGGAGAAGGTTTGGGTTGGATCTGTGGAATCGGGATACGTCCAGACTGTGATATTTGATGAAATTCCTAGTTTTTGTACACATTGTTTGTCTTTAGGTCACTCTAAGGAAGCTTGTTCTATTTTACATCCTAATCGGATTGTGTCAAAAACTGGGATTGCTCAATGCGACTTGCCGGTGTTGAAGGAGCATGTGGCTGAAGGTGCTCCTAATGAAACTGTTTTGATTGAGTCGAATGAGAGGGAGACGGTTGAGCCGGTTGTTGTTTCTTCTCAATGCGATTTGCCGGTGTTGAAGGAGTTAGTGGCTGAAGGTGCTCCAAATGGAATTGTTTTGATTCAGTCGAATGAGAGGGAGACGGATGAGCCGATTGCTGATTCTGGTAGGTTGCTGGATTTGAATCCTACGGCTGATGTTTTGTTGGAAAAAAATAGGGAAGATAATGTTTTGGGTGTAAAGGTGGTTTCGGTTGAGGCTGATGCCTCTTTGTCTCCAAATGCTTTGCCTTTTTTTCCTTCGTCTGTTGGATTAATTCAGTTGGATGGGAATGAGGGTATTGAGATTAATAATCTGGTATCTGATTCCAGTGAGGGTTTGATTTCAAATGGTGTTATGCAAGAATCGGGTCCTACAGTAGGTGATGGGTCGGAACTGAGAGTCTCTCCAGATTCTCAAAACTTGGTTAATGTGCATGTGAAGTTAGTGGAATCCAATGTTGCCCTGGGTAGTAATTCTGAAATGGTTGTTGGGTCTCATGGTGACTGGTTAAATAATTCTTCTGAGGAGAATTCGGATTCCGATTCATTTTCAGATCCTGATTTTGAGTTTAGCATGGTTTCGGGTAAACCTTTGAAGGTTACTCAGCGGGGAAAATTTTGGAATCGAGGAGGTAAAAGAAGATGAGCTGTTTGATTTCTAGTGGTTTTGGCGTTGGTTTCGATTGGTTGTTGCAGGGTAATGATGTGGCTGGGGCTCCCATCCTCGTTGTTTCCTTGTGGCAACCGTTGATGCTTCTTCTGGATGGTCCCTGCGAATACTCGAGGATGTTGGTAGTCCTGGCTTCCTACTGAACCCTTTTTTGGAACTTAAGCTCCTAGGTTTTATTTTAACTGTTGTTATTTTTAGAGAGCTTTTGTTTTGGGTTGATCTTGTATTCGTTCGTTTTTGTTATTTTATATAAATCTTTTTCAAAAAAAAAAAAAAAGTCAATAGTCTCGTAGACCCGGGTTACCTAGTAGTAACCAATTTTGTTAATCTAATTTAATTTGTTAGATCTTAAAGGGTTGATCAATTGATTTTAAATGATTGATTTAATGCTTGATTACTTTTTAGATTGATTTTTACTTTTTTTGGATTATGTAGAATTTTTAATTATTTTTTTATTATTTTTTTTCATTTATCATTTATTATTATTAATAATGGTTTATTAATTAAATTTTATTCAAAAATTTCAGTTAAATTTGGATCATTAATCTTTAGATTTTATTTTAATCTTATTCAATTTTTAATGTAATTTGAATTGTTTTCATCTATGTATAATTAATAATAAAGGAGCTTAATTTATTTAATGAATTAAAATAAACTTTTATTTAATTGATGTCTACTACTAATACATTTTGACAAATTCTAAAGTGGATTACAGGAAATTTAATTTTTTGCTGCAGTGAAATCACCACAAAACAAGAGGAATCCCTTGCAAATTCTGGTTTACGGCAGATTAACGACGGATTTAATTCCACCGCTAAAACCTTTGTCATGGAAGGAATCCTACATCAATTTAAGTCCTCAAAAAAATTTTTATTTGCAAAAAACCTTTGTCTCACTACTTTGGTCGGCTACACCAAATCACCAATTCTTTTTTTTTCAATTATATTATCTTAAGAGTCAAAATTTTTATTTACATATAATAAAATGAAGTTCATTAATTCTAATACTTTCTAACCAAATCTTTTTAGGCCTACCGCTACCTTTTTTTAATATTTGCCAACTCTAATGTATCTTCTCTCCAAATCGGGTCGTTGGAAGGTCAACATTTTATGTGAGCAAACCTTTAAATACAATTATCTCTAATCTTATTTTCCAGTGGATCTACTCCAACCTTTTCGCATATATACTTATTTTGCATTCTATTTCTATAGTAAAGCCACATATCCACCTCAGGATCCATCTCTGCAACACTTAATTAACTTAATATTATATTTTAGGTGAATTTTTCTATCACACAATAAGCCCGATGCTTTCCTCCACTACAACCATACAACATGAATTCTGCTAAATATATCTCCATCTATTAGATCATCACTATTAAGAATTAACTCATGATAAGGAAGAAAAATGGATACCTTCTCAACGAGCAAGGATACTTTGGATAAGAAGTCAGACATAAAGGACGAGGAAGTGAGACTTCATATGCTATATGAAGAAACATCATTTAAGGAGACAGAGGAACATTGTTAAAGGAGCTGAGAGCTCTAAACAGCGAGGACTTCAGATGCTACAGGAAGGAATGTTATCGAAGGAGGCATGGGGATATCGTCGAAGGAGCTGAGTGTTCTAGACGACAAGGAAGTGTGACTTAGGATGCTACAGGAAGGAATGTCGTTGAAGGAGGCAAGTGGTGGTTGAAGGAGGTCTAGAACAAACGAATGAAAGAGATGGATAGTCAGACGGTTTAGATTGGATCATTTGCGTTGAATTTGCTACAGATTTGTGATGGATTTTCAACTGATTTGTGGTGGTTGAAAAAATTCAGCACAAATTTAAAGTGAATTTTTGCCGTTAATCTGTCATAAATAATTCTATAAAACTTTCTGTCTTAAATCCATCACAATTTAAGAGAAAAAAAAAATTCCGCCATAAGTCCCCCTCAAATTGTCAACTTTCATGTAGTGATTTTAACATCATACTTACTCATAGCATGAGCTTTCTTTTTATTTTTTATTTATTTTTTATTTTTTTATTTTTATTTTCTTGTTATTAATCAGGGATAAATCATCCTTAGAAACATGTACAACATTCAAGTTAGCCTCTTTATGATCATAATTATCATTACAATCATCATCAACAGAATGAATCTGGCTTTCTTCTCAGTTGGAAACAAATTGTCAAGAGGAACTCAACCTATTAGCAGGATCATAAAGATTCTCTCAACATAAAACATATTCTTTCGAGCCATCCCCTCAGCCTTATTAATTAGCACATTATCATAAATGGGTGATAAAGAAATAAAAAATATAAGCAATAAATTTGGACACATTCAAGCTTTCAGAAGACTAATCTGAATCACCCATTTGAACATTATATTTTTCATTATGACCTTCCAGCACTGAAATATTATTGACCACATTAGCTAACTCATTATTCAAATTCCCATCCATTCTAGTAGTCTCAATTAAATAATTATTAGCATAAGACAAAATGTCAGAATAAAAAATTTCCTAAGATGGGGATGCAAATGAAAATAATCCTTTTTGTTATGACCAAGGGTCTTATAATGATAAAAAAAAGCAAGAAATTTTTCCAATAAAACTTTTTGAACATATCCGAACTTTTAGGACTAACCAATTATAAAATATTAGGATATTATTTTGGTATATCAACTTCCACCAAAATACTGGCAACTGAAGGCCTAGTGCTATTAGCTCTAGCGTTATAAATTTGTAAGGGTATGCCGAATAAAGAACCAAGCCCATGAACAATACTAGGAGAAAAAAAAAAAAAAAAGAGGCCTCAAATCAAGAAAACAAATCCAAATTGGAACTAACATAAATGACCATTTTATAAGTTTCATATAACAATTATAGACATAGTAATATTTGTCCAAATACCCTAATATAATTCAAATCATTTGATAATTAATAATCACATGCCTTGGATCCAAAATGCATGGTAATAGAAAATTCTTTAGAAATTTAGTTTAAAAAAGAAATTGTGAATAAGGTATAATTTAGGGCAACCAGATATAATTTTTTTTAATCAAAGTAAATTCGAAGGGAGCAGCTAATGCTTCAATTTCTTTCTCGGATATCCAATGCATCGAGAACCCACAATTGGTGGTGTCTTTGAGTTCCGAGAAGGAGATAGACGATGAAGAGCTCGCTAAGGCATCATTAAAAGAACGAGACTTGGATTTACCAGCAAGAATATATGAAGTAGTATTAGATCTAGTGATTATAACATCAAACACATTCATATGAGTTTTTTTTTTTTTTAATCAAAATATTTGGCTTTCAAAACCTTAGTAGTAACCAGCCGTTGAACTTTAAGAAATAAGCTTATGAAATCTAGTAAAAAATAAATGGGTCTAAATTCATTATTTTTTTTAATAAATGGAGATTTTTTGTATACAGTATTTATATGGAAGTGAGCCTATATTATGTTGAAAGGAAAACTTAAAAAATTGCCAAGACATTTTTTTTTTCTTCTTGTTGTGCACATAGCTGCATATTATCTGTGGTGAGAAAGGAATAATAGAGTTTTAAGAGGTAATCTACTGATTTTGCTATGCTTATAACTAAAATGTACTTTACTATTAGACTGAAAAGCAAAAAATGGTCATTGACTAATGAGCTTCCAGAATGCATTAAATAATTCTATTTTTACTAAAATCCAAAGACTTCTGCAATACCTTTTCTTTTCTAGCTGGTTATTGTCCTTTTGAATATAGATATATTCTTGCTATTGAAACTGTATTATGTGAAGACTGTAGTTTTTGTTCTCTGGATTTATGTTTTTGACCATTATGGAATATCTCATTATAATATCTGTGGATTCTTTATTCTTTGGAGTTAGGTTATGCTGATGTTGAGGTGGTTAATTTATTATTACATCCTTTAATGATATTTTGGATGTATTTGTATGGTTTCCATGCCAATATATTTTTGTTTTTTTAAGCTTATATTTTATTATTACATTCTTTTACATGCTTAGATAAAATCAAAATATATATAATTTCAT
The DNA here is from genome assembly GCA_022539455.1 of Dendrobium nobile. Lineage (NCBI taxonomy): Eukaryota > Viridiplantae > Streptophyta > Magnoliopsida > Asparagales > Orchidaceae > Dendrobium > Dendrobium nobile. Next base: position 7,202,773 of record CM039721.1, on the reverse strand, counting down.
ATTTGCTCAAAATCTATCATAATAATTTAGTTATGTTTGTAAGAATAGGAAATTCTCAAGAATCTAAACCATTGGATAAGATCCAACGGCTGAGATTTAAGATTCCTAAAAACCAAAAACAAGAGTCTCCTTTTTGCCAATTACATATGGCTCTCTACTTGAAAACCCCACGATCTTGACTTGCAGAAAGTCATTAAAAAAAATATTATATCTGAATCGAAGAGTTATAGGCTTTATTTTGGTCAACTTTTTTTAGTGCTTCTTAAAATAATTTTTTAATGTAAAAATTTTAATTTTATAAAAAAAAAATTGTTTTAAAAAGCAATAAATTAAGATTTCATTTGGAACAGTTTTCTTAATGCAACTCTTTAGTATAAAAAAAATTAATTTTTCTACTAAAAAGTTGCTTTAAGAAGCAATAAGAAGGTCATCCCAAGACTTCATTTGTGATAGCTTTTTTATTGCTTTTTAAAACAACTTTTTATACAAAAATATTTAGTTCAAAAAAATTTTATACTAAAAACTAACTTTATACAGCAGTAAAGCATAAGCTTTCTTTTCGTTAGAGACACGGCTTTCTTATTGTTTTCTAAAGTAACTCTAATTTGCTTAAGAAAAATTTGTACTAAAAAAACTGTTTTGGTACAACTTTTTTATTTCTTTTCAAAAGTAATTTTTTAGCACAAAAATTCAATAAAAACAGAGAAAAAATAATGATCAAAACATATCCCAAATAAGGCCTTAGTTAGAAAATCTATACAGCGCCTATCTAAGCGTCATAAATAAATATAGACATCTTTAACTTATTCTATATTTTGTAATAATTCATCAAAATTATCAATTTTTAAAGGCACTTCAAATTAAATAATATAATTGATACGTCATCTCAAAAATATCTTGATCGGGCACGAATCTCGAGGCAAAAGCTAGTTGAAATCTTCAAAAATTAATTTTGGGAGCACCCGAACTTCGATTTCAGCGAGCTTATAGTCAAACTGAGCGTCTCGGAAATACGAACCCAACGACACCAAGATCAACCCAATCCGAGCCCAAATGAGTCCGAATCAAGGGTTCAAAGCGCTGTTGGAAGGTTCAAACCGCAATTTGAGTTAGCAAACGGTCTCCGATTTTGACGAGCTTATACTCGAATCGAACGGCTCGACGAGACGAATCCAACGAGCCCAAGATCATCGAATTCTGACATCATTAAGACCTTCAAATTTCCAACGAATGGTGTATGATCAAAAGATTCGATATCGGCCGTCCATTCAAACCACTCCCAATTCACCCTTGATCTTACGCCTATTTACAGACTATGCCACTCCAGAAAAACTATAAATAGAGCCCTCATTCTACACCAAAGGGACTCAAGTGAAGAGAGAGAAGAAGAAGAGGATAAAGGGGAATAGGAGATTCCTCACCTCCTCGACCACCGCCGCCGGAGCTCTTCCTACCGCCTGGAGACGCCGGAACTCTGCCGGATTTTCAGAAAAAGCCAGGAATTCGCAGAAGAGAGAAGAAGAAGAGGAGAAAGGGGAAAAGGAGATTCTCCACCTCCTCGACCACCGCCGAAACTCTTCCTGCCGCCTGAAGACGCTGGAACTCTGCCGGATTTTTGAGAAACACCAGAATCTTGTAAATTTCGTGGAAGGAACGAATTGTATTTGGATTATCCCAATTTGTGGGACAAAATCCGCCATTTGTAATCTACGAAAACATTAGTGGAAATTTGCAACTGGGCGAGGCCCCGTGGTTTTTTCCCTTTTTGGGTTTTCCACGTAAAAACTCTTGGTGTTCACTCCTCTTTTCTGTTTGTGTGTTAAACTTACGTGCAACGCTCGGACATAAATTTACAAACTCTACCGCCGCGTATTTTCTAACACGCAACAGTTTGGCTCCGTCTGTGAGAAATGATTCACGACTAGGGGGCAAATTTTGCTCCAATCTCAAAAGATCACTCATAACATCAATATCATAAGAAGCATATGCGGAATGGGGGGCAACTTTGACTCAAACCATGGTCAAATAGATCCTCCAATACCTTCAACACCAAGTTGATATTTCAGGAATATCCGAGCAAATGCAAGGATACTTGAAATCAATTACAAGCTTTATACAGTCCATTGTTGGACTTCTACTCCTCGAGCAAGTTCTTAACCTCGACCTCAAAAAGGCAGTAACGGTCTAAAAATAGACCATTCTTCACCTTTGATTCGGGATACACGTGGCATTCGCCCCCACCCAATCAAGGTAAAATCGATCCCAGGGGGATTCGATTCGGCCTCTTCCACACAGGTTAACGTCGTCGAGCAAAGGCTCCGACATACAACCTCGGATAGGTCTCACATCCTTGGTGGATTCTCTCGACCTCTTCCACACAGGTTAACGTCGTCAAGCAAAGGCTCCGACATACAACCTCGGAAAGGTCCTACATCCTTAGTGGATTATCTCGACCTCTTCCACACAGGTTAACGTCGTCGAGCAAAGGCTCCGACATACAACCTCGGAAAGATCCTACATCCTTAGTGGATTATCTCGACCTCTTCCACACAGGTTAACGTCGTTGAGCAAGGCTCCGACATACAACCTCGGAAAGGTCTCACATCCTTGGTGGATTCTCTCGGCCTCTTCCACACAGGTTAACGTCGTCGAGCAAAGGCTCCGACATACAACCTTAGAAAGGTCTTACATCCTTGGTGGATTCTCTCGGCCTCTTCCACACAGGTTAACGTCGTCAAGCAAAGGCTCCGACATACAACCTCGGAAAGGTCTTACATCCTTGGTGGATTCTCTCGACCTTTTCCACACAGGTTAATGTCATCGAACAAATGTTCTAACATACAACCTTGGATAGGTCTTACACCCTTGGTTAACGTTGCCCGAATGATGTCAAGGGACTTCTATTTAACTTCTTCACAAAGTTAAATTTTTACCCGATGTTGAATTTCCTCATCTCGCTGAACTTTTGCGTTGCAGGACTTTTAACGGACTAATACCCGACGTTGTACTTCTACCCGACGTCAGACTTCTGCTTGTTGTCGGACTTCTGCTCGTCAGCGGACTTCTACTCATCGTCGGACTTCTGCCCGTCGACGAACTTTCATCGGTCTTCTGCCCGAGGCCGTACTTTTACACGACGTCGGACTTCTCCTTGTCCTCGGACTTCTGCTCGTCAGCGGACGTCTACTCGTCGTCGGACTTCTGCTCGTCAGCGGACTCCTACGCATCGCCGGACTTCTACTCGTCGTCGGACTTCTGCCTGTCGACGAACTTTCATCGGTCTTCTTCCCGAGGCCGTACTTCTACCCGACGTCAGACTTCTGTTTGTCGTCGGACTTCTGCTCGTCAGCGGACTTCTACTCGTCGTCGGACTTCTGCCCGTCGACGAACTTTCATCGGTCTTCTGCCCGAGGCCGTACTTCTACACGACGTCGGACTTCTCCTTGTCCTCGGACTTCTGCTTGTCAGCGGACGTCTACTCGTCGTTGGACTTCTGCTCGTCAGTGGACTCCTACGCATCGTCGGACTTCTACTCGTCATCGGACTTCTGCCTGTCGACGAACTTTCATCGGTCTTCTTCCCGAGGCCGTACTTCTACCCGACGTCAGACTTCTGCTTGTCGTCAGACTTCTGCTCGTCAGCAAACTTCTACTCGTCGTCGGACTTCTGCCCGTCGACAAACTTTCATCGGTCTTCTGCCCGAGGTCGTACTTCTACACGACGTCGGACTTCTCCTTGTCCTCGGACTTCTCCTTGTCCTCGGACTTCTCCTTGTCCTCGGACTTCTGCTAGTTAGCGGACTCCTACGCATCGTCGGACTCCTACTCGTCGTTAGACTTCTGCTCGTCGACGAATTTTCGTCGGTCTTCTACCCGACGTCGGACTTCTTCCTTTCGTCGGACTTCTGCTTGTTAACGAACTCCTACTCGTCGTCGGACTTCTGCTCGTCGACGAACTTTCGTCGGTCTTCTACCCGACGTTGAACTTCTACCGGACATCGGACTCCTACTCGTCATCGGACTTCTGCTCGTCGACGAACTTTCGTCGGTCTTCTACCCGACGTCGGACTTCTTCCTATCGTCGGACTTCTGCTCGTTAGCGGACTCCTACTCGTCGTCGGACTTCTGCTCGTCGACGAACTTTCGTCGGTCTTCTACCCGACGTTGAACTTCTACCCGACGTCGGACTTCTTCTTGTCGTCGGACTTCTACTTGTCAACGGACTACTACTAGTCATCGGCTTCTCGCTCGACTTCTACTTGCAACGCACCCTCGAATTCTCTCCTTTGGCTCCATACTCGATCATTGACTGCTAATGGGCTTTAACTCGATCGTCCATCGCCAGCAAACTTCCACTCAAATGGCGAAGAAATCCCGTAGGCTTCTGCACGCGAGGAGGGGCGCCAATTCGGGCAGGAAAAATTCCAACTCGCAAATAACGGAAGCCTCAACTGTCAATAAGCCGGAGGGGGAGGAAGAAATCCCGTAGGCTTCTGCACGCGAGTAGGGACGCTATTCGAGCGGGAAAAAATTTCAGCTCACAAATAGCGGAGGCCTCAGCCGTCAGAGAGCCGGAGGGAGAAAGAAAGAGAAGGTGCAAGTTTTCTCAAGGCCTAAGGGGCCTATTTATAGGTTTTCAAGAGAATGAGGGGGAGTTATTGCAATTTTTGGAATTCCCAATTTTTCTAAATTTTTTCAAAATTTTTTGGGATTTTTTCGGAATTTTTTGGGCCCAAAAATAGCAAAAAAAAGAGAGTTTTTTCGGCTGGTGGGGCCCACTTAAGGCGGTGCAGCCAACCGGTGTCCCGAAACGGCGCGACCAGCGCACCGATCCGCGGGCACCACGCACGGATAGCGGCTGGCCACACACGGCCAGCGGCCAACCAAGGCGGGGCAGCCAGCGGCCAACCAACGAAACAGCCTTGCGTGGGCGCGGTTCGGCCCAGGCGCGCGGGCGCGATTCGGCCCAAGCACGCGGCCGGTTCGGCCCAGACGCGCGCACGGCAGCGGTTTCGCGCCACCGGCGGCAACGGCGGCGGCTGCCTGCCGGCCGGTTCGGCTGCCAAGCCCATTCCGGGCCCGTTTTTTCGCCCCGACAAGTCCAAATTAGATGTTTTTGGGGTCCCCGGACACGTTTTTCGACGTCTCGGACTCAATTTTGACACTTTCAAGGTCATTCGAGGCCCCCACATGCAAGAATAATTCCGAATCGGTCGGGAAAATTCTTTAAAATTTATAACACATATTTTCGGACTCCTGGAGCTTCGACGTCCGAAAATAGGGGGGCAACTGATACGTTATCTCAAAAATATCTTGATCGGTCACAAATCTTGAGGCAAAAGCTAGTTGGAAACTTCAAAAATTAATTTTGGGAGCACCCGAACTTCGATTTCAGCGAGCTTATAGTCAAACTGAGCGTCTCGGAAATACGAACCCAACGACACCAAGATCAACCCAATCCGAGCCCAAATGAGTCCGGATGAAGGGTTCAAAGCGCTGTTAGAAGGTTCAAACCGCAATTTGAGTTAGCAAACGGTCTCCGATTTTGACGAGCTTATACTCGAATCGAACGGCTCGACAAGACAAATCCAACGAGCCCAAGATCATCGAATTGAAACATCATTAAGGCCTTCAAATGTCCAACGAACGGTGTATGATCAAAAGATTCGATATCGGCCGTCCATTCAAACCACTCCCAATTCGCCCTTGATCTCACGCCTATTTACGGACTATGCCACTCCAGAAAAACTATAAATATAGCCCTCATTCTACACTAAAGGGACTCAAGTGAAGAGAGAGAAGAAGAAGAGGAGAAAGGGGAATAGGAGATTCCTCACCTCCTCGACCACCGCCGCCGGAGCTCTTCCTACCGCCTGGAGACGCCGGAACTCTGCCGGATTTTCAGAAAAAGCCAGGAATTCGCATAAGAGAGAAGAAGAAGAGGAGAAAGGGGAAAAGGAGATTCCTCACCTCCTCGACCACCGCCGAAACTCTTCCTGCCGCCTGAAGACGCTGGAACTCTGCCGGATTTTTGAGAAACACCAGAATCTTGTAAATTTCGTGGAAGGAATGAATTATATTTGGATTATCCCAATTTGTGGGACAAAATCCGCCATTTGTAATCTACGAAAATACTAGTGGAAATTTGCAACTGGGCGAGGCCCCGTGGTTTTTTCCCTTTTTGGGTTTTCCACGTAAAAACTCTTGGTGTTCACTCCTCTTTTCTGTTTGTGTGTTAAACTTACGTGCAACGCTCGGACGTAAATTTACAAACTCTAACGCCGCGTATTTTCTAACACGCAACAATAATGAAGCTTCCTGTTATGATCTTTCATTTAATTTCTTCATATATCTTCAACAAAGGGTATTCCTATAGCTCGGTATTTACAAAATTAAGAGCACTTGTTCAGTTCATTAAATTGCTCATATTTTACTAATTTATTAAGTAAAGACATAAATACAATATTTAGGAATAATTTTATAACAAACTAAAGTTGTTCTTCATGCTTAATTAACTTCTTAAAAGCTCATTAAAACATAAAATAAAAAAATATCAAGGATTTAGAAACAAAATCAACAATCAATAGTACGAAAATAACAAATACGATTAAAGAAATTAAGACATAGATGATGAAAGAGTCATATTGACATAGAGAGAGAACAAGAAACATGTAAAATAGCCAGGAAAATAATACAAGATTATAACTACTAAATAGAAATCTGTCTCGTTAATCTGGTGCTGGCACCTACTGCTCAGTAGCAGGTAAAGCACAATAACCAGCAAGCCAATTAACACTGGCACGATCACAAAGCCGAGGTCAATGAGCGGCAGTGTAATTTGAGGCGAAAAAAGTAGGGGGTGTGAATTTCGGGTCACAAGTCAAGTTCGGGTAGAACCCGAAACTGACCCGAGTTCAAATGAGTCGACCTAACCCCACCCAGATAGGTAAACGAGTAGAAAATACCAACCGGACCCGACCCGGCGGGTTGTCGGGTTGACCCGACCCAACCCGGGAACTGGCTTGCAGGGTTTGGCGGACAGACACGCGGCCCGCGGGCTACATTGCGCGGACGCGAGCGGCGTTGCAGCGGCATGGTCGTGTGGTGCGTCTGCGCGGGTAGGGTTCGGCGGTTCGCGGGGCAGGGCGAGTCGCGGGCAGGGGGCAGTCGCGTGGGCGCGCGGGCAGCCACGCGGGCGTGCTGGCATGCGGGCAGGGAGCGGGCTGGTGCGCGGGCAGGGTCGGGCAATTCCGAGGGTAATGGTTCAAACAGGTGTCCTGGTTGACCCAGCAACTCATCGGGTCAACCCAAACCCGACCCATTTTTTAAACAGGGCGAATTCGTGAACCCGAACCCGACCCGTTTTTGAAATCGGGTCGGGTCTAACCCGGATTTTCCGGGTCGGGTTATTGTGTCGTGTCAAATATTGACACCCATAGAAAAAAGCATGCCAACACCACAAAAAAGAGAGTAAAATATATTAACTTTTTTGCACCAAGCCAACGGTTGGACTCCCTTTCTTAACAATCGAAAAGACTGATAAGAAAATACTAAAAGCCAATCCAAGACATACGAAAGTAAGATATGCCATGTAGAGGGCAGGATGGGTGGTGGCTGAGGTTGGATTATTCACCAAAAGAGTGATAAGCACACCAAATCCCACCGTTTGCACAACCTTACCGATTCGTTTCCATTATGGCAACTCAATATCGATCTTATTCGGGATGGGGATTGGGAATGATTGGTTGCCTGATTCGAGGTCATGAGATGGGTTGAAGGAGAGGATTGGGCGATCGGATTGGGTTGGCGAGATGAGATTGTCGGGTGGAGAAGGGAGAGAAGTGGTGGTGGTGATGCTGGGGTTGGAGATGGGTTGGGTTGCTGCTGGTGGTGGTGGCGGTGGTGGATTGAAGATGATGAGGAGGCGGGAAATAATGTTGTGGAAGAAGGTGCGTGAGATAAGAGGCATTTTTGAGATTGAGAGAAGGTCGATAGCTCTTCGTTTGCAGTGCGTGATTTTATAGTTGGAGGGTGAATTCGGAGGTCAAGGAGAACATTTCCAATGACGTTAGTAGAATTAGAATTCACATTTGTCGTGGCTTAGAAAGAATAATAATTTGACATCGTCAGCGCGGTGAAGACTTTGGTGTGTTGGACTTGATAATATTAGTTACCTTTTAGTGCAGTGTGAAATCAAGTATCAGCATCTTTTACCTTTTTGCAGGTAGGGAAGTAAGGCCTGGCTCATTTGGTTGCTTGCAAAAATATGTAATTTAAAATTTAAATTTAAAAAATTATATAGAATTAAACATTTTTACTCTATCTAAACCAAACCAAACCAAACTTGAGAAGAATCACACAATCCCAAACTTGACTAGAAACCTTATGTCCGCTCTAGATCCTGCTGCACCGCCATCCTTGTCCGTTTTTTAATTCTTGCATGAGGGATGAGAGAAAGAAATTAATTACAATGATGATTTTAATGAAGATCTTGTAAGTGATTGAGAGTGGGGAGACATTTAAATTCATAAATTATAATCTTTGGGTACTTGTTATGTTGAACTCGGAGTGGGAGAGGCTATTTATTTAGCTTTGTTTGTATTTTTGTATTGTTTTTCAAATCTTTGAGCTGTTAAGATGGAAAAGATAATCTACAAATATAACTTTGATTTTGATCAGGGGATAATACCATACAAGTTATTATATTTTGAAGTGCCAAGGCAGCCCTACTGATAAGTTTAGCTTGTATTCTGTGCTGTTAGCAAACATGCGTGGAAGAAATTTTTTTTGTCAATGCTTATTACAAAATTAAGGAAGTTGTTTTGAGATTAGTAATCATTAAACTTAACCCAAAATCAAGTTTTTTAATTTAACCTTTTTTCCTTGAATATTAATTTAGTGATTAAGATTTCATTTGGGACAGCTTTCTTACTGCTTCCTAAAACAGTTTTTAATTAGTTAGAAAGTTACTTTTTTTATACTAGAAATCTGCTTTAAGAAAAAAAATCGTCCCAAACGAAGCCTAAAACTAAGGCCAAACGTAAGAACTACTTTGAGCCACTTATGCGGTGCAACTTGTCTACTTCTGGTCTAACTCCTGGGAAGTATAAAAAGTTTAATGGTATTTTTAATGAAACTCCTAAAATGTGTATGTGGATACTATTTAAGTTTTAGTTGACTAAAAGTTTTAATAAAATCTAAATCTTTTTTTAAGTAAAATAATGAATAAGTATGATTAAATAATTTTATAGAAAATGTAAATTTTTTTTGTTATGAGAATATAAATAAGATATCATTTTAATTTGAAATCGTGACTAATATGAATTATCATTATCATAACTTTATCCCAACTATTTTTTATTAAGGCTATGGACGTTTTTTACTTATACAAAAGTTTGTATTTCAAGAAGCTAGACAATTAATCAAATTTGTGATTTTCGTGTTTTAGATTATTTTGTTGCTTGTTTTAATCAATAGTGATGCTAAAACAAAATTGTAAGTTGTAAATATAAATGGTCTAATCTTATATTATCTAATATCAAAGTTTATGCAAATTACTATCATAGTTTGATTTTCAGTCTTTTATTTGCTACCATATCTTGTATTGTCATTGATATATCACCAAAAATAACTTTGATCTGGCATGAATCTGGAGACATATTTGAATTAGAAATTTTCAAAATTTAATTTACGACCATCTGAACTCTGATCTTAACAAACTTGTTGTCAAACAAAACGTTTTGACAAGATGAACCTGATGACACAAAAATCTGTTCAATCTAAATCCAAATGGATTTGAATCAAGGAGTTGAAGGATTGTTAGAAGCTTAAAAGCATTAATTTAGTAACCAGATGATTTCCAAATATGGCATATTATAGTTGAATCGAGTGGCTAAACGAGACGGATCCAACTTATGAGCCCATAACCCATTAATTCGGACACCATTAAGGCACTTAATTGCTTGATGAAAGTTTTATGATCAAAGAAATCAATATGATATGTCTAATAGAAAACTCCAAAAATTTCCTAGATTTTCTTCATATTTACAAAACATGCCATTTCAAAGAACCTATAAATTTGTCATCATTCTTCACATGAGGAGAGAGAAAGAGAGAGAACTAAAAAGAACTCTCTTGCATTTTTTAGTCATCATTGTTGACAACCACCACTAGCTATTGTCGTCAACAACTACCATCGTGGCTGAGGATCAACATCAGAAATCTATCATCTCCAGAGTATCAATAAGATTTAACTCTGCTATTGAATATAAAAGTCCACTTGTGGACATTAATAATCCCTATTGGAGAAATTAGATCCTATTGTTCAGTATTAGCTGTCATATTTAATTTTCTATACTCTTTATCTTCTTCAATAGTAAAGAACGGATGATATTTGTATCACTTACTACATAGTGGATTTCACAATTGGCCATGCCTCATGATTTTTTTCCTTTTTTTGAGTTTTTCACATAAAAAACTATTATAGTCTTCTTATTTTCATATGTTTGTGTTGAATCCTTGCGCATTGTTAAGAGGTAAATCATACACTCTATCAACTCAAATTTTTTAGCACGCAGCAATTTGACACCATCCATGGGCATGATTGAAGTAAGATGGTCTCTTTGTCATAATCTATTATAAGATCCAAAGGAAGTCTTTCAATATAGAGGAAAATCTTATGCATTGGTATATCACTACTCAAGCATCAATCATTACTTCATCAATTTTATGGAAGCAGATTTATATTGGGAGGTAACCTTCACTGCAACATCAAATGTGACTATGGCAAAAAAAAAAAAAAAAAACTCCTCCAATATTTTCAATGTCTGAGATAATATCATTGGCACCATCTTTTATAAAGCACTGAATAAATTCAAGAATTTTTCAAATAAATTTCAATCTCTATATAGTCCCTAGCTGGACTTCTACTTCTTGGGCAAGGATATAATCTCGACTTCAAAAAAGAAAGTAATTGTCTAAAGACTAATCTTCACCTTCAATTTGGAATACATGCGGCATTAACCCCCTCCTAATCAAGGTATAATTGATTCCAAGGGGATTTGACTCAACCTCTTCTATACAAGTTAACATCATTGAGCAACACTCTGACAAATAATTTGGATAAGTCAAGCATCCCTTGTGGATTTTTCCAATCTTATCAATATAAGTTAATTACATTGAATAATGTTCTAACAAATAACTCTGGGAAGGTACACCAATGAGATAACCTTAAAGGGAAGCTAGTAGTGGATAAGGTCCCCACTAGAAAGACCCCATGAGAGCAAGAAACATATATGGTTTCCACTCATAACCCAAGAAGGCATGATAATGAGGAAGCCTCGAAGGGAAGCTAGTAGTATACATGATCTATTGGGGATGAGGAGTAAACACCATAATGACGAAATAAGCAAGAAAGTAAAAGCTACAGAAAAATAAATGACACCGGGATTTAACATGAAAAAATATAAAATTAGGAAAAAAATCACTAAGCCACACCAGACCAAGAAATCCACAATGAAATTGGGGAGAAATAAGTACATATCTCTCTTCTCTCTCGCTCTCTCACAACATAAAATTCAACATTTTGCGGTGAAATAATCTGCCACAAAAGAGGAGAAATTCTTTGCAAATCTTGGTTTGCGGTGGATTTGCGATGGCATTGAGTCTGCCTTAAAAATTTGTGTCATAAAAGAATTTGCTATGGGACATCTTCATCCCAAATATTTTTCAAGGAATTTGTGGTGGTTGTGCAATGGAAAATCCACCACTATTCATGATAGATGGTTTTGTTGCAAATAATGATACTAGATCAATGCTTTAAGATTTATGATGGATAGTTCATCACAAATTCTCCAAAAACCTGTAGCATAAATTAAAAAATAGCTCATGCAATTCATTATTTAGGTTTTTAATAGTAAAAATTATAAGCAGTTTACAAATATTTTACAAGTACAAATTAAAAGTTGTTATAAGAAGTAATGATAATCTAATAGTAATAAAATATTCCAATAGCTTAAATAAATAATAACATTCCATAAAATTCTTTAATTGTCATAACATTGTTAAAGTCTTAATTGATCTTATACATCAAAATAAGTTAACTGGATCAAAAATATTTTTACAAACACTCTATGCATAATTTATGTCCTCACAATCATGCTCGGCCGATATAAGTGCAAGTTGATTTCCACCAATCTGCTCCTTCAATCTCCTAACACTACAGGAAAATCACTTAGTACTGATGGCTTGTTCCAGCGGTTATCATAAGCTTTCCGACGATTTTGTAAAAAACCACCGGTTTACGGCGATTTAAAATCCACCGGTAAAAGCCGCGTATGAAACCTTTCCGGTAGTTTGTTTCTGGCGGTTTTACGCACCAAAGGTTTACTGGTGGACCATACCGCCAGTAGTTTTCCGATGGTCATAACGTCGGTGACCATCGGTTATTTATTGATGGTATACTAACTGTTTAACCTCTGATTTGGTCAAATTTTTTCGGGGGCCAAACAGTCGGAATATCGTCAGTAACACACCGGCGGTCATAATCGAAGGAATCACCAACGGCAACACCGCCGATGTATCACCGGAGAATAGCCAGAAACCATCAATAAGCCATCAGAAACTACTGGCGGTAATAGTAATCTTCTGGTGGTTGATATTAGCCATCCGTATCGAGGTTTCCATCGGCCAAACCACTAGTTAGTTACCGAAAACTTGTAGCTTTTGAAAAAATTGACAGCCTCCTCTCTATTTTATTAATTTTTACCCTAAACTTTAAACCTGTATAAAAAATATAATAATTTTATAAATATGGACAACACATCACTATAATCAATCACAATAATTATCACAAATATATTCATCAAAATAAATCAACTCATAATAAGTTCATTACCAAACAATAAGCCAAACCAAATAAGTTCATCAAACTAAATAAGTTTACAATAAGTTCATCAAATAAAAAAGAGTACTAATCCTCCTCCGTGTTGTCGCTGTCTAGTGATGCATGTGGCTGCTCTTGCTCTTACTCTTTCTTCTTTTAATTTTCATCTCTGTAGGATCACAGCTCTACCTGCATCTCATTTTGAATCTTTCTCATCTCTTCTATCTCTATTGTCAGTGCTGTAACCCTCTGGCTTGCAATTTTTTCAGCTCCACTATGATCATAAAATGTTGAGGTGGATGAACTTCCCTCATAAGCATAGCCTTGGGAATCCAAGCCATATACCCTCCTCCTCTACCTTCCTCCAGCAATATCTGACCATGTATGATACTCAAAATACTGGGTCAATCCTGAAGATGATCCCTCACCAGTGGACTCTCCCGAGCTCATACAAAATTATCCTGTGAGAATAAATCCATAAAATATATTGATATTAGAATGAATTTTATTATAATAAATGTTTATTTCCAAACTCTAAAAAAATTATACTCACATGAGCTTTTTAGCCTTTTCATCAACCCATTTATGATTAGCTTTATGTTGGTGAGTTCTCATATGCAACTCCAGCGGTGTCGGCTCCCGACCAAAAAACTCTTTATAAAAAATAGAATATATATATAATTTAAAGCTTTTACCAATCATTGTCTATGTTCTATATGAGGAACAGATCCACCAGTATGAAAATAGCTTCTTAAGCCCCACGGTTAGATGCTCTGTTCTGCTTATTCTATTTTCTTATTTTTATGAACTTAGGGCAAGCCCAAGCTCTACTCATATTTGCCCATACGCCTTCTCTAATCCATATTGGATGCTGCTCGGACTTTCTAATGTTCGTGAATATGTCCCTAAGATGGGTCGATCCTCTCCTCTCAAAATTTACTCTGATCATCATGTTATGCTCATGCATTCACTTAAATTATTTTTGTAAAAAAAATATAGTCATAACAAAAAATATGAATACAAATTAAATTAAATATTTAAATTCATGCCAAATAAGTATACCTAAAATTCTCCAAACCACATATCCTTAATTTCTTTTGAGATTTTCTTCCATGATAAGTAAGGAGCATAATATTTTTTCCTTTTGATATCCTGAATCTTGTGAGTAGGTGGCCTTGAAGGATTGAAGCTGCAGGTTAATTTTTTTTTCAATAACATATAATATATCAAAATATAAGAAATTTAACAACAAAAACTGAACTTACATATCGCCCTCCGGATCAATGTATTGACGCTTATCTGCTGCAACTGCATGATCACTAGCACCAACCTCTGCTGGTCTAAATGGTCCACCATTTTATGGCTGCACCGGATATGGATAATGAAAGTTCGTTAGGGATGTTAGGCCCTATGAATTAGCCCAAAGCTAATTAAGAGAGAGAGGTGAATTGGTAAAAAATATCTTTCAATCAAAACACAAATTAAAACCAATATCACCACAATAAAAACCAAAGTGCAGAAATTAAAACGCGAAAGTAATAAAGAAAGAACACACCATATTTATAGTGATTCGGTCAAACCTTGACCTACGTCCACTCCTTGGAGGCACCCTCCAAGTATTGCACTACAAAAGTGTCTCTCCTTTAGCCCCCATAGCTAGGCGGAGAAGCCCTTACAAAATCCCTTCCACCTTCCCCGATGCGGCGGAGTCGTCGGGTCCTTTGACACCAAAGAGATCATCTTCTTTGGTGAACTTCCCTCGAGACAAGCCTTGAATCCGACGGTATTCAGGTGCAAGCTTGCCGGAGTAACCGTGTGGAACCCCCTCCACACTCCCTTGAGTCCCCCCTCACAGGATCTTCTTCCTCTCTCAAACTCCACCCTTTCCTCACTCCCTTTCAAGCTCTCTCTTCAAGTTTTCCTAAAAAGAACGAAGCTACAATGGCTGCCAAAGATACTTATAAAGTGTCATGTCATAGCTTAAATAGAAAATCTCAAAACGAGCTCATTAATGCAAGTTGCCGACATTATCGTCCAGGATGATAGACATATCGTCCCGGCCGATCAGTACAAATTAAGCTCATCAGCCCGAGACGATTTGGGACGATCAGAAGAAAATTGGTTACATCGACCTGGACGATATTATGATCGTCCCGAACGATTAGTTTAAAACCAATTACAATCGTCCTGATCATCGCCCGAAATAGATATTGGCCGATGTAAATCGTCCAGGCCATCATCCCGGCTGATCCTACGATCATCTCGGACGATGTGATCGTATCAATCAGCCATTAATACTTTCCAAATATACCAGATCAATTTAGGCATATTGAGTTAGATCGTCCTGGACGATGTGTATATCGTCCTAGCCGATTTCCTAAAATAATGAATACCTAATCTGATCATGGCGACTGATTCTTTTTGAACTGAGCTTATCGTCCTGGCCGATCATCTTATGACAGCTTCCATAATGAGGATGCCCTAATTAGGGTTTCTGCTTTTGGACTGATCATCCAGGTTGATATAAATATCGTCTTAGACGATGTTACCAAAAATAAAAATCTTTAGCGAACAACAGAAAATCTTCCAAGCTAAAAAATATCAGGAGCCACACCAAATACAGTAGACTCAAGAAAGAAAAAAGTGTACAACTGACTCAGACCAAGTCTACCCAATCTTGAGCTAATTCCAAATTGCAGACTAATCGTGTGGACCTGAAATGTTAGTAAAAAAGGACATCATAGAAAAATAAGAATGTTTGTTATTATCAAAATCATAAACTATATATCCGCAACAATCTCCCCCTTTTTAATGATGACAAACATTTCAATTTGAATTTTCAAAAAGTAAACACACTCTCCTAATCTCCCCCTCATTAGAATAAAAATTTAAAAACTAGGGGAGATAAAAATACTTTTACTGTTTTTTTAAATTTTTTGAAAAAAAGAGATACAAATAGTACAAAAATTCAACAATATGTTCTCCCCTTTTGACATTATCAAAAAGAGAGGAGGCACAAACAAAATGAACAAAAGATAAAAATGTTCCCTGATCTAGTTAAAAAAATAAATATTCTTAAAATGAGAAAGTTACCTCATGGTTTTAATCAAAAACTTAATAGAATTGTATTGACAATGCATAGCCCAGAAAAGGTTAGAAATTTAGAATTTGATAATCCAAACTCAAGTTCTCTAAAAAAGGCTAAAAACTTTTTAATTCAATATCTAAATCAAGGAATAAATTAGAGAAAGAAACAATCACTTTTCAATAAACTCCTTCCATAAAATATATCTAATAGAAGATCAATTCATGAATTGTTGAATCAAGAATCAAGATTTTCAAACTCAAGTATCGAAAGTATTAAGAGTTTTCTTAAGTTTTTAAAAAGTACAAGAATGGTAAGTATTAAACTTTGTGGGCTCATTTTATCCCTCTTAACAATTTGTTGGCGCACTGCGCATCTTTGATACACTTTGTGTATTATATTTTTTCAATTTGGCGTCTTTGCGCATCTTTTATTTTTTGCATCATTGACCAATTTTTTGAATATGTTACCTTTCTTAAATCTTAAAAAGTAAAAGTAAACTCATCCTATTAACAAAGTGAATTTCTTGAATAAGAAAATTATGAGTTAGATTCAATAACTTGTAAAAGATTCCTATACGATAAATAAAATATAGGTAGATAAAAAATTTAGTTTCAAAAACTAATTTAAAAGATGAACAAGATTTTAAATCAAAAGTAGAATAACCTCTTTTAGGAAACAGAGATTGAGAGTCAAAAAAATATGAGTTTCCTTCCTTTGACTGTTTTAGAGAAGTCAAACACAATTTACCAAAGATTTAAAAAAAAAATAGGAAGTAGATTTTTCATTTTGAGAAAAGTAAATGTGTGTATTGATTAGAGAAAATTCTACGAAAAAAGAAAAAAAGAATAAACACAATCAAAATACACAAAATAAAAATGAAAACATAAAATAAAGAAAACACATACAGGGCTTTCTAACCATTATCCCTCTCCTGGTCCTATGCTTCAGAAACCAGATCTGCCCATGAGATTTTTTGCTTTACATTATTTCCCCAGTTCAAATTTTGTTTCGGCTTATCCTTTTCTTTTATAGGAAGAATTCTTAAACTAGGGCACTAATTTTTTATATGTCTAGGCTTCCTACATCGAAAGCAAATAACGTTAGAAGAAATATGAGCGTCCTTACCATTTTTACCTTTTTTCACTTTTGCTTATGCTTTGGTGAGCTTTGTGATTTGCTTGACAAGTCATTACATTCGTCACAAATTAAGTTATCTCTTTCTGTATCTTCAGCTATTAGAACAATCGTTTCACCTACATCCAAAAGTCTTTGACCCAAACCTTGCTCGTAGGCAATGTGTGAGCCAATCAAATTATCAATAGAATATTCATTCAAATCTTTTGATTCACAAATAGCAATAATTTTGGTATCAAATTTTTCAAGTAAACAGCGAAGAATTTTGTTAACTTTTTTAAAGTTTAAAAATTCTTTTCCTAAGGCATGCAATGCTGTTACAATTTGAATGAACCTGGTATACATGTTTAAGATCGTTTCAAAAGGTTTCATTGAAAACAGTTCAAAATCATGCATTAACATATTCAACTTGGATTGCTTGATTTCACTAGTGCCTTCGTATATGGTGTGTATTTTATCTCAAATTTTCTTATCAGTAGTGCACGTGGATACTAACATAAAATCTTTAGAATTTAAAGTACAGAAAAAGTAATTTAAAGATTTTGCATTCAGTTGAGCATTGATTCGTTCATCTCTATTCCATTGACTAAAAGGAATTTCAGTTTTAATTCCATCTATAATACGTTGCGGTAATGAATAACCAGCTAAAATCATATGCCACATGCAAAAATCAATCGATTGTAAGAAAGTAGACATGCGAGTTTTTCAAAAATTAAATAAGATATTTTCAAAAAAAGGAGGTCTGGTGATTGAATAATCTTCCACAATATTACGATTTAAAAAAATAACCATGGATTAAAACTCAAAAGCTTTTAAAAACTAGATTTTATGAATCCCGCTCTGATATCACTTGAAAGTTTGTTAGGGATGTTAGACCGTATAAACTGGCCCAAAGCTAATTAAGAAAGAGAGGTGAATTGGTAAAAAATATCTTTCAATCAAAACACAAATCAAAACCAATATCACCACAACAAAAATCAAAGTGCAAAAATTAAAATGCGAAAGTAATAAAGAAAGAACACACGGATTTATAGTGGTTCGGTCAAACCTTGACCTACGTCCACTCCTTGGAGGCACCCTCCAAGTATTGCACTACAAAAGTATCTCTCCTTTAGCCCCCACAGCTAGGCGGAGAAGTCCATACAAAAGCACTTCCACCTTCCCCGATGTGGCAGAGTCGCCGGATCCTTTGACACCAAAGAGATCTTCTTTTTTGGTGAACTTCCCTCGAGACAAGCCTTGAATCCGAAGGTATTAAGGGGCGAGCTTGCTAGAGCAACCGTGTGGAATCCCCTCTATACTCCCTTGAGTCCCCCCTCACAGGATCTTCTCCCTCTCTCAAACTCCACCCTTTCCTCACTCCCTTTCAAACTCTCTCTTCAAGTTTCCCCAAAAAAAATGAAGCTACAATGGCTGCCAAAGACACTTACAAAGTGTCATGTCATAGCTTAAATAGAAGATCTCAAAACGAGCTCATTAATACAAGTTGCGGACATTATCGTCCAAGATGATAGACATATCGTCCTGGCCGATCAATATAAATTAAGCTCATCAGCCTGGGACGATTTGGGATGGTAAAAAAAAATTGGTTACATCATCCTGGATGATATCACGATTGTTTCGGATGATTAGTTTAAAATTGATTTCAATCGTCCTGATCATCGCCTTGAATAGATGCTGGCTGATGTAAATCGTCTAGGCCTTCGTCCCGGCCGATCCTACGATCGTCCCAGACGATGTGATTGTATCAATCAGCCATTAATGCTTTCCAAATATACCAGATCAATTTAGGCATAATTGAGTTAGATCGTCCTGGACGATGTGTATATCATCTTGGCCGATTTCCTAAAATAATGAATACCTAATTTGATCATGGCGGCTGATTCTTTCTGAACTGAGCTTATCGTCCTGGCCAATACAAGTATCGTCTAGGCCGATCAGCTTATGATGGCTTCCTTAATGAGGATGCCCTAATTAGGGTTTCTGCTTTTGGACTGATCGTCCAGGCTGATATAAATATCATCCCAGATGATGTTACCAAAAATAGAAATCTTTAAAGGACAACAGAAAATCTTCCAAACTAAAAATATCAGGAGGCACACCAAATACAATAGACTCAAGAAAGGAAAAAGTGTACAAACTGACTCAGACTTAGTCTACCCAATTTTGAGCTGGTTCCAAATTGCAGTTTGATCGTATGAACCTGAAATATTAATAAAAAAGGCCGTCATAGAGAAATAAGAATGTTTGTTATCATCAAAATCATAAACCATAGATCCGCAACAGATAATAATATGAGTGGGGGTAAGGAGGGTATGGTATGGTGGATGGACCAGTTTGTGATGATGGTGGGGGGTAATATGGATAGAATGGAGTTGCATGTGCCTGATCTAGAGAGGGAAATCGAATACTCATCGATGAAGGAGGGAAGTACCCAGGAAAGGGTGGTGGTATAATAGCTTGTGGATCTGATTGACCCTGACCCTGCTCACTAGGAGACTGCTGCTGACTCCTAGGTGGTGATGGTGGTTATGGTATAATCGGTGAAACTGATCTCTACCCCTCATTTTCATAAGGTTGTTTAGGTCTATTCGGATAAAGATAATTTTTTTCGAGAAAACTTTGAGGCAAAGGATCTACGATGATGATCGTCACCTAAAGCCATCTGTATTAAAAAAAGTAATTAGTAAAGTGTTATAATATATACAAATAAAGAATATAAAATACACAATAATAAATTATAAAAATAATGAATTACATAATACAAAATAATGATTAAAATTTTTATTGCTTAGAATATAAAAAGTATAATTTTATAAGTACGAAAACTATTCAGAAATATTACAAAACTATAATTCTATATTATAAAAACTATAATTCTAAATTACAAAAATTATTCAGAATCAAAAATATTTTCATTGCTCTCAAATGTATCTTCACTTTCATCCTATTTCTCACTTGATGATTTAGTCGAATTATTCACATCTTCTAACTGCATTTTAATACTAAGGGTTTTAATTGGCATCTCCTCAATTTCAATAGGCCTACAACTTGACATCTCATCATCTTGATGTGTAGTTGCTATAATGTATTATTAATTAATTATTTCTCGTGCTTTTATTTTTATAACAACTAGCTAAGCTTGTTTATCACTACGATCACTGAGATATTTGTTAAAAAAAACTTGAACAGCTTGAATGGTTAAACTTTTTGTATATTCTACTATGTTTTACATCTACTAAATTATACGCAGGATGAACCCTTATACCTTTATTCTATATTGGATCATACCATTGATAGTTAAATAAGCATATAAAGTTCTCATCTTTACCTGGGAACTCTAGGTCAAGAACCTCATTCAGAATACCAAAATAATCACATGCATCTTCTTCATGAATATTCCCTCTAATACATACTTCATAATTTTTAGTTTTTCTTCCTTTATTCCTTGACTTGGTATGAAATCTGAACTCATTTACTATATATATTGCCTAGGTCTTTACTTTTCGGATTGGACTCCATGCTAGTGCTTACAAACTTTTATCAAAATAATTATTATCAGGGTTATGTACCTAAAACATTTTTAAATATTAATATTTTTTGTATTAAATAAGTTGTAATTCAAATAAAATTTTAAAATTTATGAGCTCATATAAGATCTAAATCAAGCTAGGAATTCATTTGCAACGACTTGCTTAATATCCATAGAATCTATCAAAGGCAAATTTCTTAAAAAATATTTGGTGATAAATCATCCAAATTATACTTTAATATTTTAAATAAATATTACTCATGATGCACATTATGGAAGAACTTACTCTAAGATTGGTTCAACTTCTTTACAATTTAGTAACCCATATAAATTCATTGTTTTAATTTCTAAATCAGTGAGAAATCTTTCAACACATTTGCCACTGGGCTTTCCATGACATCTAAATACTGATAGTGCATCCTGTGATTATTCTTCTACATCAAAGTCAATGTTATGACCAATCTTTATTCTTGTGCTCCTGATATGGGACTCAAAGTTGTAGGAGAATATGTGAGTGATTTCTTGAGACAAATATACTTCACATATCGATCCTTCTAACCATGCTTTATTCTTAATATATTTCTTCAACTTGTTCAAATATATATTAAATAATTATAATTATCAAGTTAATAAACATATTCAAAAATATTGAAGATTTAATAAAAATATATTTTATCTCTCGAAAGGATAAATCCAACAATATTATACAGGTTCACCAATTCTAGATTTTTAAGGTAGATAGATTGGAAGATGTTCTATAGAATCAAAAATCATGAGAGAAAATTTTTTTCTAACTTGTAGAAGAAGATTGGTGTGTTTTCCTCGCTCCTCCGTAAAGCATCTTCATTTTGTTTAGATGAACATAGGTCTTTGAAGAAAATGATAAGCATAGTCAACGGATTTGATAAGTAATTTGGTAATATGCATATTATGATCAGAAGAAGAACCTACATAATTAGGTGATAATCATGACTTTTTAGTCCAAATAACCTCACAGATTTCAAGTCAACACATATACTTATGTTTGATCCATAACCATGAGGCATTTTTAAAACCTTTAAACCACTGACATATTGATCTTTTTGGCTCTAACATGAAAGAATAAAATGCTTTAGGCTTCATTATTTTTTCGTCGGTGGTTATTACTAACTTCAGATTTTTTTGCCGGCACTACTCTTTAATATCCAACCTTTCTTTGATATTATCTTTGCACTTACCTTTAACATCCATAATTATATTAAAAATATTATCCAGGAAGTTCTTCTCAATATGCATATCATCCAGATTATGCCTTACCAAATTAATTCTCTAATATGATAATGTCCAAAAAATACTTTTTTTAATTCAATTATGTTGAATACCATATCCAGGATATTTAGACTCTGATAATATTAAAAAATTAATAATTACTGGAAAGTCAAAAATTCTCCACAGGACATCATCACCACTTAATCTGGATGAAGGAGGTGATCTCTTAACTCTATTTTTAATGAATATTTCCTCATTTCTTCGAAATTGATGATCAGTTGGTAAAAACATATGATGACAATCAAACTAAGTATTTTTCCCTCCATGTTTTAGTGTGAAAGCTTTAGTATTTTCCATGCAGTAAGGGCAAGCTAAATTTCTTGATATTCTTCAACCAGATAACATATCATAAGTTGAAAAGTCGTTAATGGTTCAAAGCAATGCAGCTCGAAGGAGAAAATTTTATTTTGTTAGTATGTCATATATGAGAACACATTATTCTCATAATAACTTGAGATCATCAATTAATTATTGCTAAAAAATATTAATTTTTGTTTTGGATTATGTGGTCCAGGTATTATAAGTATTAAGAATATGTACGGAATAGTCATACACATCTCTGATGCAAGGTTATATGGTGTTTGTATAACTGGCCAACAAGAGTATGATGTAGCTGCTTGATTATATGGGGTAAAACCATCGGCATATAATCATAATCTTATGTTGCAAGATTCAGTAGCTAATGAAGCATGCACTTGATCAAAATATTTTCTCGCTTTAGCATCTGATGGATGAGAAAGAATACTACTGTTTGCTAATTTGTCCTTATGCCATCTCATATGGCCTGCTGAACTCATTAATGCATAGAGTTGTTAAAGTCTTAGAATAATCGGTACATAAAATAAATGTGAATATGGAACATCTTTCTTTTAATGATGATGTTTTCTCGAGTTTGGCTTAAATCAAGGTGCATTATAGGTGATACAATAAACTTCTGTTGCATCATCCTTATAGTATAACATACATTCATTGATACAATAATCAAATTATGTAGCAGTGAGACCTAATTTGGATACTAATTTTTTCGTTCGGTACAAATCTGAGGGAATTAAATTATCTGTTAGATTAGTTTTTTTTTTGAGAAGACCAATGAACTCATTGAAATAATCATGAGGAATATTATATTTAGTTTTAATACTTAGCATCATCACTACAATCGATAATTTTAAATGAGTTTTATAACCATCCCAAATTGATTTTTAAGCTGCATGTAGTAACTCAAAGAATTTTTTGATTTCTGCATTTGGTGGCTCTTCTATACTAGCCCTTAAATTAGGACCTGTTATATCAAAAATAAGTTTTTCATACGGTCTAGTTATTTGATCTTCATCAAATATTTCAAAAGTTATGGATGGACCAGCATGAGTATCTATGTGTGGCTCGTACTCACCATGTGATATCCAAATCCAATAGTTCGGAAGAAATCCCCTATGATATAAATCAAACTTCACATCATCAGGCTTGAGAAATGCTTGAATTTTATGCTTCAAATATGAACATCTAAACATTTTATCGAACTTAAAGGAAGACAGTTGAGATGCAACTTGAATGAAAGTCTCAACTCGCTATATAAATTCATCAATTAATCCTCTTCAACCCGATAATAATCTGTTATACATTTAATATCTATCTTTTGGATAGTCATTTGGGCATTGAAGCAAACGTCACCCTACATAATCATAAAATCAATTATTAGAAGATATGTATCCTGAACAAGTGTACGTGTTATACTTTACTTGAATTGGAATGCATTGTAGGTCTCACAATAAAGCATTGTAGGTCTCAAAACCATCTTATAGAAATTCATAGAGAACACTAAATTGGAGAAGAACTTTCCACCGGAAACTATTTCTTATTTAACCATTATGAATAGCTATAAGCAGTTAAACTTCTTCTTCATTCTACTGAGACTCGATAGAGGGAATGAAAAATGTTGATCGTACAGCTACAATGTCAAGAAAGGCTATATCCTATAAAGTTGTGTAAGACTCTAATTATGTGATATCATAGGATGCAAGAAACATATGAGAGCATATCAGGGCAATTGAGCTTCTAGGTGAAGGCTTTGCTACCAAAATAATGCTGAGTTAGGGTAACTAGGAAAGGAGGGGAAGAGAAGCTAATTCATTTGCATTGAAAAGTAACTTCTACAAAAGTTGTTGTAGAAAAAAGTTGTTTTAGACAACAATTTAATTTCCTAACACAAAAATTTCTTAAAATCAATGAAAAAAAGTGGTCAAATTGAAACAAAAAACAAAGCACGAACAAAGAAGATATGGAAGCAATCAAAACATAAAGGGTGGAGAGAAAAATGAAACAGGGGTGGAGCATTAAAAGTTCATTCTTTGTTCTTTTATTCTCAAACTTCCTCTCAATCGAATGTTGATCATGATTTCCAGAAGATGCCTCCTCGTTTGCTTAACTTTAAAACCCTAATTTGATAAATTCTTTTTATCTTTCAAACTCATTTCTCATAAATCCGCTATATGGTAACAACCTCTTTGTTATGGACTAACATTGTAGATGTATTTTTTTCCTCATCTAAAGAAGAATTTATGCTAACTATTTTACATGATGGAAGTGAGAAATTCCTTAAATGCCTTTCAAAGAACATAACATTATGAGGTTAGCACTAGCAGCATATAGCATATGATTCCATGTAAGCTAAAACCTCATAATTTTTTCCCTCAATTTTGAAATTTGCTTTCTCTTATATTTGTTAATTGTGTTATTTATCTCTTATTTAATTTTCAATTTCATTTAATTTACATAAAAAAAAGAGATTGGACTTATCTTGAACATTTGCTTTCAAACATTTGATCTGACAATTATAACATGCAAACAAATTTTACAATTCTTCAATAACTCCAAATGATGCAATATACCTTATACTCAATTTTCCTTCCCTACCAAACTTATTAATGCCATTTGAAGATTATGATATTTACATATACAAAATCTCACACCTGAAACTCTACGACCTAATGAAAATTAAAAAAATGCAAACCTACAGGACTCGGACGAGGGATTCACGCAGGATTTGGGGCAATATCTTCGGCCCTGATTTGATGCCTGAGCAGGGTTGAGATCTTCGGCTGGAGGGGATGGGGCGACCGTCGGAAGGGAAAAAGAGGACGGAGGAGACGGGAGAGGGCAGAGGAGACGGGATGACTGTTAGAAGGGAGAGAGAGGATGAAGCAAGCAAATGAAATGGAATGCCAGGGATGACTAATTTTAGGGCTTTTTTTAGCGGCATTCCCGTGATTTTGACCGCTGGAAAAAAGATCACTTAACACCAGCAATTTAAACCGTCGGTAAGAACTAATGCCGGCAGACTTACCGGTAGTTATTTGACTGTCGCTAATTCTGACGGCGGTCAGTTAAATAACTGCCAGTAAACACTAGCGATTTAACCATCGGTTAAACTGCCTTTAGTACCAGCGATTACATAACTGCCAGTCAGGATCACCAGAATTTCATGAATTTCCTTTAGTTTAAGCTCATCTAGTATCTGAATATTCATGTCCGCCTATATTTTTCGAACATTTTTTGACTCCGCTATCAGCTTAGACACCTATTGGCTGTATAAACTATCTTGGCTACTTGTGGAGTAGCTGATAGTGGAAGAGGATTGTCCCTTTTATGTATAGGCTTGCGAACCTAATCCATAAACCCATTCCTTCAACATTCTACCTATCGCTTGCGACCAAGTTCGGTAGTTAGAAACATCTGTATATCCCCAGAGGAATCCTCACCTACTACAGCCTAACTCTTTTGAAGTCTTGTATACTCATCCTATAAAACATAACATAAGATTAATCATCGTATAATCATCACCTATAATATTATAATATCCTTGTATACTTAACTATGTTGTCCTAGCTATCTCATTGACTCATTGCTAGTCCTCCTGATGCTTAAGAGTGTGGCGTATAATTCAACTACAGTGGGTTCTCTATCAAGCATCTCCTTCTATAATATACTTAGAATGGATGCATAAAACAAAAAAGAATTAAAATATTTTAAAATTCTTATCAATTATCATCTATGCTTAGTGTGCAAAACTAAGCCCCCAGTATGAAGGGAGTTGCCCAAGCCCCTGACATTAGAAGCTTTGTTCTGTCTGTTCTGCTCCATCCTCGCTATAAAATCTTACCTGCCCCAAGCACTATTGAGATTTTCCCATGCACCCTCTCAAATTCAAAGTTGTCGCTCACTTATCCTAATGCTCACCTATCCTAATAATGCAAGTGAATATGTCTTGCATGAAATTTTTTGCCAATTTATGAAAGATTTTGTGACAGATTTAAGGCAGATTTATAACGGATTAGAGGCGAATTTGTAGTAAAAATTTTGATACAAAATTTTCAATCTGTCACAAAATAAATAACAAAAATTTTCATCATAAATATGATGCAATTTCAAAGAAAACTTTTCTATCATAAAGTTCATCATAAATTGTAAACTTTCCTATACTGCCTCCTTGCTTCTCTTCTCACATGCATCATTCTCTATGTCTAACTCACCAAAATATTCAAGAGAAAGCCAGTTATAACCACCAAGGGATGCAACCCTTAAGAAAGATAAGAAATGAAAATATCCAGTCCGTCTAGAAGTGTTGTGGTGTAAGTTTGGGAGTGATGCTTAAGCTTACAATATTGTGATAATCTACAGTGCTGTAGCGCTATATCTTCACCATTGTAGTTCTCTATTCTCTATCGTTCAGCATTGGGGCACTGGGGAACACAGTGCCAAAGTGCTCGGGTAACACCATCGATGCGTTTTATATTAGGGGCACTAGAACTTTGTAGAGGATACCGTATATCAAATATAATTGAATGCCTCTAATGTAAAAAAAGTAGATGAAACGAGGAAAAAAAAAGATAATAACTACTCCCTCTATATAAAATAAAGCACTAGAGCTTGATAAGGGATAATGCATGTCCAATTTATGGAATGTCTCTAATATAAGAAGAAGTAGATAAGAGAAGGAGGAAAAAATAAGAGCTACTTCTTCTAGATAAAGAGGTGAACTACAGGTTGATAGGGGATACCACTTATCCAAGACAGTGGAACACCTTTAATGAAAAATGAAGTATATAAGAGAATGAAAAGAGTTACTCCTTCACAAAGAGGGGCATCAGAGCTTGATAGGGGATATCGTCTATCAAAGATATTAGAATTCCTTTAATATTAGAAGAAGTATAAAAGAGAAGGAGAAGAAAGATGAGAGATACTCCTACACAAAGAGGGGCACTAGAGCTTGATAGAAGATACCACCTATCCAAGATAGTGGAATGCCTCTAATTAGTGGCGTCAAAAATGGGTTGTGGATCGCATTCGGGTCGAACCAAATAAGTGTAAATAATGTGTTATTTATGTGTTATATTTTTTTATGTGTTATATTTTTTATGTATTATATTTTTTTTAGTAAAAATGTGTTATTTTGGTTGTATTGTGCAAGAAAATACAAAAAAGGCTAAAATTTTCTAAGTTCCATATAGCGCCACGGCATTGAAACAAACAACATCGCAGTGCCACCAAATACAATGCAAGAGCACCATAATATCAACATTGCAGTGCCAATTTCTCTTTTGAATAGCACCACTTCAGTCAAATATCAACTTCATAATGCCAAGTGTTCTGTTGTCCAATGCCACTATGTCACAGTCAATAGAGCCTCGACTCCCAAATTACCATTACAGTGTTACAACATCCAAAAATTAGCAGTGTCGTAGCATAGCAGTTGTAAATTTCCAAGGACACGACCAGTTAGTGAAGTGACGCGACTGTTCGCTAAATAACTAATCCACGTCAATAAGTGTTGTGGCGGAATATGAAAAATAGTACAACATAATTAGTTCATTTGATGGGTGCAGCAGCCTTAATCTTTATAGTGCCAGATGCTTATTTATGTTTTTCTATAAATATTTATTATGTTGTATTTATAAGAGAGTTTAGTCACTTAGATAATTTTAGTATAATTTATAGTGCTTCTCTGAGTTTTCCTTATGGTGACAACTACGGGAGTTTTGAAAAGTATTTGATACCTTCATTAGAGTGTTTGGCTTGTGTTTGTGGAATAAATTCTCTAAGTAAAAAGGAGTGGAGAGGAGATCTATTGAACCTATCTGGTGATATCTATCTCTTATATTTTCTTTCTATCATGTTATTAATGAAAATGAGTTTACTTCAACTTTTCTCCATGGCTCACTAAATTCTGTAGTTTTGGATTGATGAAGTATCATATGGAGTGCGATTGAGTTCTCTTATTCCATAAATGATTAAAATTATGCTTTCAATATTACTAGATCTTAATTTAATGTACATAATGGCCAAATATATATAGTTAAATTAGATGTAATGTGGAGCCTCGACGAAGAGAATCAAGCATAACTAGGAATATTGAATTAGTATGTGTCATGCCTATGCATAGTGTATGAAACATACTAAATTATTAAGGAAATGAAATAACCATAGGAAGTTGATGGACATCCTTTGCTCCTACAAATTCGAAAGATATTAGGAATGTATATGCTCTGAATAACATCACAATTAAAAGAGAATCATTAGAAAAAATATGTTATTTAAATTCATCAATCTAAAATATTATATCCATATAGTATAACCATTAACTTAATCTAATTTTATTTAAGTGATTTAATCTCCATGAAAATTATTTTTATTTGAGTAGGATAATTGTTATAGTTTTAGTAAACAATGCTAGTAAATTATAAGTAAGCATGTCTTTCTCGTGAAATCGATACTCTACTCTATTACTATATTACTTGATTCGGTATGTATACCTACGTATATGAAATGAGATTTTAATGATCACTACAGTAAAATAGCCAACTACCGATAGCAATTTCCGACTGTTTATATATATTTTCCAGTGATTTGTAAAATTTTTGGCGTTTTTCCGGCAGTTTACTACTTCTCTCATAAAGGGATATTTATACTACAATGAGAGAGAAAGTGTTACACAACTACTAATGAAAAAGTTGTTTGACTTTAATTAAAATAGTTACATGACTTTAATGAAGAGAGTTATGTGACTTTAAATAAATAAATATATATATACATATATATATATATATAAGAATAATAAAACTTAAAAAAAAATCGTTAATTAAATTTTTTTTTAACCTTAATGAAGAGGATTATGTAACTTTAAAAAAGAAAGTTATATAACTTTAAATTAAAGATTCACAAAATTTTACAAATATATACAAATAAATAATAATAATAATAAGATTAAAAATTAAAATAAATAAATAAATAAACTTCTCTTAAAAATATATATATTTATATATATCTTAAAAAACAAAGGTTTAACAAAAAAAAAATTTTTCTTCGAAAAAAAGTGAGAAACTTTTTTTACACCTCCGCTTAAGCTGCACCTTCGCTTAATTCATTTTCAACCACCTGGCCTGCGGCTTAGACTCATTTACACTTCCGCTTAAGCTGCACCTATTTACTCCACTATTAACTTCCAGTAAATATAACTTTTACAGTAACGTCATCTTTTCAAAATTTGATGACGTGATCTGCTGACGTCACCCAGATACTTCTTCAGCTCGCATTATCAATTGCGTAATTATCTAGCTCTTATTTTATTCCGTCAGGTTATCTAACGTAGAGCTACATCAGGTAGCTTATAATATGTCGTCACGTGCACTTACTCTTTACCGCGCGGCCCGAGACCCGACTCGGACTGAATCCTTGATTACTATGTTCGCGTATTGCTCGGTATTTGCTCGGTATTGCTAGGTATTACTCGGTATTGCTTGGCAATAACGAGAAATACCACTCTGTGAAGATCAATACCGAGCAATACCGAGTAATACCTAAAAGAACTCGGTATTGCTCGGTATTACTCGGTATTGGTCTTCACAGAATAGTATTTTTCATTTTTGTAGAGCAAATTCGACCAATACCGAGCTACGCAAACTCCCGAGTCCATTCCGGGTCGGGTCGTCGGGCCGCGAGGTAAAGAGTAAGTACACGTGGTGACATATTATAGGCTACCTGATGTAGCTCTATGTCAGGTAACCTGACGGAATAAAAATTCCTTATAAGGATTACATTATTTCCGAATCTTCCATGAAATGCGCATAAATTTCTTTAATTTAATAATATAACACTTTGACTTGATCACAGAACTGTAATTATATTTAAGTGTAGAAGTGATGAGTAAAGCGGATTTATAAATTCTCTCAAATTTGATTTAATAAATAGCTCATTAGACGAATTTGATAAGGTAATAAGTCAAATTTGAGTCAATGTATACAAAAATTATATATTCACTTGTATCAAATAATTTATTTATTTTTACTAATTTCTCTTTTTATAGCTATTTTATTATAATAATTACTAGAATTAAAGTCATTTTCTTTTTTTCATAATAAATAAGCCTGACTCAAACTTGTAGAATTAAGCTCAAATTCGATTAATTAATCAAACTTGAGCTCAAAGCAAGGGCAACTCGAGCTACTTTTGACTTCTTCAGCTCGCATCATCAATTGCGTAATTATCTAGCTCTTATTTTATTCCGTCAGGTTATCTGACGTATAGCTACATCAGGTAGCCTATAATATGTCGACACGTGCACTTACTCTTTACCGCGCGGCCCGACGACCCGACTCGAACTGAATCCTTGATTACTATGTTCGCGTATTGCTCGGTATTGCTAGGTATTACTCGGTATTGCTTGGCAATAACGAGAAATACCGCTCTGTGATGAGCAATACTGAGAAATATAAGTAATACCTAAAAGAACTCGGTATTGGTCTTCACAGAATAGTATTTTTCATTTTTGTCGAGCAAATTCGACCAATACCTAGCAATACCGAGCTACGCAAACTCCCGGGTCCATTCCGGGTCGGGTCGTCGGGCCGCGCGGTAAAGAGTAAGTACACGTGGCGACATATTATAGGCTACCTGATGTAGCTCTACGTCAGATAACCTGACGGAATAAAAATTCCTTATAAGGATTACATTATTTCCGAATCTTCCATGAAATGCGAATAAATTTCTTTAATTTAGTAATATAACACTTTTGACTTTATCACAGAACTGTAATTATATTTAAGGGTGGAAGTGATGAGTCAAGCCAATTTATAAATTCTCTCAAATTTGATTTAATAAATAGCTCATTAGTCGAATTTGATAAGCTAATAAGTCAAATTTGAATCAATATATAAAAAAATTATATATCACTTGTATCAAATAATTTATTTATTTATTCTAATATCTCTTTTTATAGCTATTTTATTATAATAATTACTAAAATTAAAATCATTTTCTTTTTTTCTAAATAAATAAGTCTGACTCAAACTCGTAGAATTAAGCTCAAATTCGATTAATTAATCAAACTTGAGCTCAAAGCAAGGGCAACTCGAGCTACTTTTGACTCGTTTACATTCCTATTTTATATGTCATATTACAATAGAGTTTTATCTTATATGAATTATTAGCTAAATATTTAATAGGAAATTATCTCTATAATTCATCATATTTTTTTTCTTCAAAACTAATATATTAAGATAAATCAAAAGCGATTACATCAGCAAATGAACAAAAAATAAAAGAAAGAAGACAAAAACAAACAAAACAAAAGAGGGCTCAGTAAACGGCCGAGGCTCTCAACATCCCAGAAGCCTCGCACGAACCATCCAAAAGGTGAAGGCATCGCCCAAAATCCAACCAAATCTAAGAACTGCACCAATGGTTGCCACCAGCAAGACAATAGGGATACGAGCCCCAGCCACATCATTGCCCCATAAACCAGCACACCACCAAATCGGCCAAATGCCCACAAAAATAAAGGGAAAATTACAGCATACAGAAAAGTTATCTTCTCCTTCGTCCCCTCCCACGAATTCTCCCACGAGAGGCAACCGAGATAACAGGCCTATCACGAACCAGCATAAAATCGTTTTCAGGGTCAGATCCACCACAAATATCCGGAGAAGCCAAACCACAATCCGAAAAATTGGATTCAGATTCAAATTCAGACGAGCCATGCAGTCAATCCATATGGTTCCTAATATCAAATCCAGAATTATCCCCCAAACGATTGACCATAGTATGCGTATCGACCAAATTTATAAGGACATCAACTAAAGTGTTAGAGCACACCGAATTATCCACTCGCACACACTCAACATTAATATCCACAGTCACAGCCTGTTTACACATTGCCTAGACACCAGGTAAAGGAGTTGCCAAATTGTCAGCCACAGCCACAACAGGGCAAATATCCACAACATTGCTAAAATTAACACCAACAGGATTAATAAAGGGGGCCGAAGCAACCCCAACCACATTATTTGGTTGGAGATTCACCCCAACAATCGAAACATTATCCACAGCCAGAGGCCAAAGAACAGGAGTATGGGGAGGTTCAGCCAAAAAAGCATCATGTACAACAGGGACCACCACACCAGGAGACAGAGCAACCAACTCAACAGGCAACAAAACCTTATTAACCTGCAAAGAATCCAAAGCCAGCTTTTGATCCTCACTAGCTTGAACCTCATCAACACCCACAACATGAGGCTTAACAATCTCAGCATGAAGAGGATTAGAGTTAAAAGTAGGCAAAGCGGAGGAGGCACATTGACCCTTAAGATGGCCAAGACACTTACACGACTCACAAAAATCAGGAAAAATCTCCAATTGCACTTTTTGGATATACCCAAACTCCTCAGTGCCAAGCCAAATTTGTGTCGGATAGGTTTTAGTAACATCCAGCTCAACTAAAACCCGCGCAAGTGAAGGCCTAGATCCTACAGAAGTAGCAGAATCCACCTTCAGGGGTTTACCGAACATACAATCCAAAGCGTGGAGGATGCGAGGAGTGTAGAGATGAGGTCTCAATTTAGGAAAGGATACCCAAATCAGAATGACCAGCAATTCAAAACCGATATCCAAAAGAGGCGACCACTTTGTAATTTTCATAAAACAGTTGTTCACCAGATAGGATCGATGACAAAACACGCGGCTATAATCAAGATCATTGGACAGTTTAATCAAAACATGCAACTAATCAAGAACCGTGACAGAGAAATCTGATTTGAGTTTGAGAGCAAAGAAAAACTTGCAAATAGCATCCAGAGACGGACGTCGCGTGGGGAAGAAACCAACCAAAGCGAATTGGAAAAAGGCACAGAAAGAGCACAAATTTCAGCCTCAGATATCCACAACGAAGGTAAACCACGGAAAGAACCATGACGGAGATCAGCAAAACACTCCGACGAGGAAGAACCAGAAAGAGCCTCGACAAAAGACCTAGATTTAAAAGAGATATCTAAAAATCCTGGATCCTCAACCCGACGAGCTGCCATCCAGCCTTAAAGGGCCGGAGGAGGAAAACGGGTAAAAAAAAAACAGAGAAAGGAATGCAAAATGTAAAAAGAGGAGGAGAGATCACTCCCCTGCAGAACCAGACGGAAGACGAAGGCTCCGCGCATCAGCAGCCACCGACAAGGCGGCTAGGACGAAACACTGCTAGCAGAGCCGAGTCGTAGAGGAAAAAGCTGATGCGATAATAAATCAGACCAAACTCTATAATTCACCATATAATTGAAGAGATCGTCAATTTTCAACTAATCTTAAAAACTATTACATGGAGAATAGTTAAAAAAAAATTACATTATAATATCTTGCTACAAAATGCAGCATGATGTGCTTTAATACCCTTTGATTTGTTTTGAGATCAGTGCTTTTTATGATATTTCTAAATTTTGCTAATTTTAGCCTAAATCTAAGAGATTCGAAGCTCATCCTAATTTGATATAATTTTTTTTATGGTTAATTTTTAATTGTGGCTTCCTTTAATTATGCAAAAAAATATTATATAAAGTGGCTTTATAGTTTTCTAGAACAAGTGTCTTCAATTCATTTCCTATTAGTTAAGGTAAAACACGTCAATTATGCGGAGACTCCAATGAGCTAAAATACTTTGTTTATCCTAATAATAGATTAATGTTTATCCTAATAATATATATATATATATATATATATATATATATATATCACTTTTATCAAATAATTTATTATTGTTCTAATTTCTCTTTTCATTTTTTGCTATTTTATTATAATAATTACTATAATTAGAATTATTTTCTCTCTTTCAAAATAAATGAGCTGACTCAAACTCGGAGAATTATGCTTAAACTTGACTAATTAATCAAACTCAAGCTCAAACCAAAGACAACTCGAGCTACTCTCAGCACATTTACACTCCTATCTTATATGCCACTTTATAATAGAGTTTTATCATACATGAATTACATAACATTATTTGATTAACCATATAAGAATTATTAGCTAAATATTTAATAGGAATTTATCTCTATTAATACATCACCAAAATTTGATTTTTGGGGCACGATTCTTAATGCAAATATGAGGCCGGGGCTTTGAAAATTAAAAATACGGACCATCTGAACTCCGATTTCAGCAAACTTATAGTCGAAGTGAACATCTAGACGAGGAGAACCCAACGACACCAAAATCATTCAAATTCGAGCCAAAATCAAGGGTCCAAGAAATATTTGAAGGGTTAAAAGAATAATTTAGACTACCAAATGAATTCATAATATTACATGCTTATAGTCGAATTGAGTAGTTCGACGAGACCAATCCAACAAGTCTAAGATCATTGAATTCTGATATCTTTAAGAAATTCAAATGATCAATAAACGATCTATGATTCAGGGGATCAATATTAGTCATCCATTCAAACCATTCTCATATTGACCTTGATCCTTCCCATATTTACAAATCATGCCACTCTAAAAAAATATCAGTAGCCCCCAATCTTCTAATGAGAGGGTGAGGAAGAAGAGGGAAAAGAAGGGAGAGAAGAGAAGGATTTGAGAACTTACTTGCCGCCGACTACCACCAAAGTTATTCCTGACCACTAGGAGAACCTAGCTCGTTTGTCTACCACCTCCAAACTTCTGTCAGTTTGTCGACCACTGTCGGAGTTCTTCCTGACCTCCACTCATTCGTCGACAACCACCGTCCTTCCTCTAGTTTGTCAACCACCATCGGAGTTCTTCTAGACCATCGTCAAACTTCAACCCCTTCGCCGACTGCAACCAAACTTCTACCCAACCAACGTCGGAACACTGCCCGATCGCTGACTGCTACCAAACTATCAATTTGTTATCGATCGCTACACCGGACTTCCACCTGACCGTCACTGAACCACAACCAAACTACTTCCTATCTGCCAAACACTACCGGACTTCTGCCCAGCTGACGACCACCGCCAAAGTTTTGTTCAGTGGTCCTTCCGACCTTTATCACTCGATAATGATCTTTATGACTTCTGTTACTTGCCAATTATGGTCCTTCCAATCTTGGTTGCTAGACAATGGTCTTCTTGACCACTATCGCCCGCCGACTACGTTCTTTTCAACTTATGTTGCCATACTACAATCCTTCTAACCTCCGTCACTAGACAATGATCTTTCTTAACTATAGTCCTTTAGATCTCTGTCGTCAGACTACAATCCTTCCAACCTCCATCGTTAGACAACAATCTTTCTGACCATTGTCTCCCACCTATGTTGCACCGATACACCTATTTATGAAGGCGTGTTGTATCTAATACACAGATACACCTCCAATACGGCACTGATACGTGTCGGATACGGCTTTTCCATATCCAATTAAAATACTATTTAATTTCAAAACGACATACATATCTGATATGCGTGTCCATTGAAAAACAAAAAAAATCTGAAAAATACCCATCGTATTTAATTTTGCGGCTGCAAGCGAGGTTCTCTCATTTTTTAGGTGGATTTGAGTCTCTTGATGATATGGGAATATTAGAAATTGCTAATCTTTCATTTGATGAGTCTGAATTAGAAGCTATGATATTTGTTGAAGATGATATAGAAGTTCAAAGACAAACCACTGAAGAAGCTAATCTTATCATTCCTTCTATTGAATAGTTGAAATTTCATGTGCTAGACAATTTATGTTTATGCTTTTGTTGTTGTACTAGACATGTAATGCTTTTATTTTGATATTATAAGCTACAAGGCTACAAATAATGTTATTTTCATTTTTTTGTAATTTCAAATATTATGTTTTGATTGCTTTCGTAATTTTTATGTATGATTTATAAATTATAATGACGTATCCGCGCCATACCAGTATCCTGTATTTTTAAGAATTGACGTGTCCCATATCCATATCGTGTTGTATTTGTGTCGTCATATCCGTATCGGTGCAACATAGTCTCCCACTGACTATGGTCCTTTCAACTTCCGTCATTTGATTACGGTCCTTCCGACTTACATCGCTCGCATACTATGGTCCTGCCAACCAAATGAATATATCAATACTTATTCTTTTAATTCCCACCATGTAATGCACTCTATTTATTGTATATTTGCTACATCAAGCCAAGGCCTTCCCCCCAACGAAGGGCCTCATTTGTAATCGACTGCAAACAATAATAAATTCATTCAAGTTGGGTCAGGCCCCATGGTTTTTTCTCATTTTCAAGAATTTTCACATAAAAACTCTGGTGTCTCTTATGAACGCTGCACCCTACTTATATGTATGTCTATGTGTTAGATCTTTGTAAAAAAACTAGGATGTTAAACTTTATATTTCTCTACCGCCTGAATATTCCAAGACACAACATCTATAATTCACCATAAAATAATTGAAGAGACCGTCAATTTTCATCTAGTCTTAAAAACTATTACACGGAGAATAGGAAGAAAAAAATTGCATTAGAATATCTTGCTACAAAATACAACGGCATGTGCTTTAATGCCCTTTGATTTGTGTTGACATCAATGCTTTTATAATATTTCTAAACTTGCTAATTTTAGCATAAATCTAAGAGCTTCGAAGCTCATCCTGATTTGAGATAAATATATTTTCTTTTTTTTTAATGGTTAATACTTAATTGTGGCTACCTTTATGCAAAAAAAAAACATTATGTAA
Organism: Dendrobium nobile; assembly: GCA_022539455.1. Classification (NCBI taxonomy): domain Eukaryota; kingdom Viridiplantae; phylum Streptophyta; class Magnoliopsida; order Asparagales; family Orchidaceae; genus Dendrobium; species Dendrobium nobile. The sequence continues at coordinate 7,165,844 of CM039721.1, read as the reverse complement.
AAGTGGCTTGATATTTTTCTAGAGTTTGTTATAACTAGAACAAGTGTCTTCAATCCACTTCCATATTAGTTAAGATTAAATACGTCATTTATCTGGTGCCTCCAATGAGCTAAAATATGCTGTTTATCCTAATAATAGATTAATGTCTTAATCATATCTTAATGATTTGATTTTACCTTTCCTTAAGTTCTGAATTCAGTTTATTTTGATTAATTAGAATTGGTTAGAATTTTAAACATTAGTTTTGTATTGAATTAACTTAATTTGCCTTAAACAAAAGTATTTAATTGACTTAAACGATTCAATGTATTTAATTTGAATCTATATGATTGGTTTGAGAGAGTTTTACACTAAATTACTTTCTTGTTTTTTTTTTTATGATAAAAATAACTTTTTAACCAAAATCATTAAACCATGATAATTATAAAAAAATCTATTGCCTCATTTTTCAAAAAGAAAATATATTTTAATACATACAATAATTTTTTAAAAAAATTTTAATTTCCTTACAACTCTATAATCACTTTTACAAACAATTATAATCATCTCAAAATTATTCTTCTTCGAGGCAAAAGTTACAGCCATTTATAATCTACTACGACTTCATTTAGGATAGCTTTCTTACTACTTTGTAAAGCTACTTTTTGTACAAATATAAAATTTTCTTACTACTTTGTAAAGCTATTTGGAATGGTGGAAGTGATTTTGTAAGGGCTTCCCCGCCTTGCTGTGGAGAGTTAAAGGAGAGTCAATAAAAATTTAGTGTGACACCTGAGAGGAGGACTCCGAGTTGATGTAGATAAAGGTTGAAAAAAACACTATAAAATTTTTATTGTGCTTCTTTCTTTAGCACATTATTTTTCTATATTTTGATTTCCGCATATTATCTTCTTAGAAATCTTTTTAAGTCATACTTCGATTGTTTTGGTCTAATTTTTGTAAGCAAGTAAGCACAAAAAGGAAATTTTGAAAATAAAAAAAAACATATGATAATAATTTTTATATTCATTTTCTTATAAAAATAAAATTATAAATTTTATCTTGTTCATGGAAACTTGCTTTCGCTTTTGTTTTTGTTTAAGATCATTCTAAAAAGAAAAGGTTTTTTTAAAAAAAAAAAAATCTAAATAACTAATTCACCTCGCTTGTGATGCGCTACGACAATTCAACAAGGTTTAATGGCCTCTTTTGAACTCTCACAAATGACTTCTAAACTTCATAATGATTAACCAATAGGTCATTGCTGACCTAATGATTAAACTATGAATATTTAAATCCAATTGGAATTATTTTATATTTATTACATTATTTAGTTTAACATTTATCTAAGATTTACTCTTTTATTTTGATAAAAAATAACATTTTTATTCCACAGGTGAACAAGGACTTACAAATTAAGGTCAAAAGAAGTCAGCACGAAATAACAAAATCTAAAATATCATAATAAACGACAGATGAAATTAAAGAGGAGAAATTATTTGGTGAGGTCTCCAAACGAGATGCCGCCACATGGCGATCTGACGACTCGACTCGATGAAATTATAATATTTATGTCATCTTTGGTCCAACTTACCCAAATCATACATGAAAATTTGAACTTTTAGTAAAAAGAAACCTGCATAAAGCATCAATATTTGGGGTTTAGGATTATTTTGGCCACTTGAGGTAGGATTTCTTCGAAGAGGTTTGGAAGTATTCTCCAAAAGCTGAAAAGGAAAAGAGAAAAAGAGGCTATGAAGATGGAAACCGATTTGAAGGATGTCAAATTCTCTAAGGAGATAGAAGGCGTTATGCAAAACGTCCAAGAAGACATACTGCAGAAAACAAGTGTAGATAAGTCAGGGGTTTTATTGATAAATTTTATACTCTAAAGTTGTTTTACTATTTTTCACTCATAAATTAGAGTTTTTAATATTTTAGGGTGTATTGTTCAAACCTTTTTGCTCCTCCGAAGTTCTTTTTTTCTACACAAGCTTAGATTCAAGCTTGGATTCTATATACAAGTTCAAATTCAAACATAATTTGTTGTGTATTGTTGTTTCGTATTATTGTTGTGTGTTATTACTATATAATGTATTGTGCATCACTATTGTGTACTATTGTGTATTACATCTGTTTATCGTTGTATATCATTGTTGTTGAGATAGTTGCTACTTAGTTCTTGCATATTTGATATTCTTAAAACTTGTATATTTTTTATGATTCAAAATATTATTGTTTTGATTATTATTTCTCCTAACATATTTTGGAAGAATTATTTTACTCTTGTGTGTACTAATATTTTAGGGAAATCATACTCCGGATTATTAAAAACTTCAAATCAAGATTAGTTTAGAGTTTGTTGTAATTGAAGACTGTATTTTTATTTTATTGAGTTTGAGAGAGTGTGATTATAATTTAGTAACTGAGCACACACACACAGGAGGAGAGATTAAAACTTAAATTTTTAAACCTGGTCGTACTGAATAAATTCACTTCGTACGGGATGATTTGTTCAATTATTTTCCTCGATGAGCAGTCAAACAAACATAAATGAAAATTTTTTAAGCATAAATCGCACTGTACGAACACAGTTAGTATATGGCTTTTACGAGTACAAAATAGATGGGTTTAGGTCCCTAAAAATAATTTTTTAAGTATGGATCGTACTGTATGAACACAGTTCGTACATTCATTTTAGAGTACGAAATGGACGGGTTCCTGAACATGTAAAATAAATTTTTCTAAGTATGGATTGTACTGCACGAACCCAGTTCGTATATGCCTTCCAGAGTACGAAATTGTGAGGTCCCATTTCATTCCGACATTTCGTTAAGATGAAATTTGAAATTTTCTAACTATTCGTCCTGTACGAACTTGATTTGTACCGGACGATGATCGTATATGAAATGAATTCGTACCGATTCATAACATGTTCGTACACAACAATTTTTGAACTGTTCGTGCGTACAAAATACGATCGTATTATACGATCGTATACGCTCAAAATTAAAAATTCAATTTTCTGGATGATTTTTTGTGTCTTTTGTATAAAAAGTCCACTAAAAACTAACGTGAAAAGGTCTTGTCTTTATAATTTTTAAGGAAAATTGAAGGAGTGAGTGTGAGAGAGTGTTTGAGAGAGATTTTTTTAAGTGGAGTGTGAAGGGTTCATAAGGTTACTCAAAAGTAAGGATCTCTATATAATTGTGGTTATCACTACTCCTCTTATCTTTCTAGATTACTCGTGAGAAGATTTTTGAAGAAGATCCGGTCTCTGCAAACACTTGAAGAGTGTGAATAGCCGACAGATCTCTGCCGACACTTGGAGGGTATAAAAGGATAACGATTCTCTATCGACACTTGAAGGGTGCGAAAGGATGACGGTTCTCTACCAACACTTGGATGGTGTGAAAGGACAACGGTTCTCCGCCTTGCGTCATTTAAATTTTTGCAAAGGCTTCTCCGTCTTGCTGTGGGGGCAAAAGAAGAGTCACTTTTTGTAATAGTGCAATACCTAAAGAGGGAGTCTTCAGGAAGTGTATATAAGTCATGTTTTACTGAACCACTATAAATCTTTGTGTCATTTAAATTTTTGCATTTTCTTTACTGTAAGTTTTTATTCTATGGTTGAAAAGTTATTTTAAACTTTAATTAACTTGCAATGAATCTTAAAAGGTTTTTTAATTTTCAAAATTCAAGAGTAATTTTTAAAATTACTAATTTACCCCCTCTCTTGGTTAGCCTTGGGATATAAGCTTAGGTTTAACAACCTAATAAATATTCAAGAAGTGGTGCCACAGCTTTGTTTCAAAATCATAAGTTTAGACAACTTTTTAAAAAATGAGCATGGCTACTTTTGGAAATCGGAACACACCTGAAGAGTATTCGATCATTAGACCTCCTTTATTTGATAATATTCCTTTCGATTTTTGGAAAACACGCAGGTCTACATTTTTACAATCACTAGATTATCACATGTGGATTTTAGTTCAAAAAGGGCATACAAAACCAACTAGATTGGTGAATGGAATAAGAGTATAAACACCCTTTGCAATTTAGAAGTTTTCTAAAGAGGAAGCAGAAGAGACGCTAGCAGTGGAACAGAGGTAAGTTTAATAAGAATGTTAAGGTTTCTGATGAAGTAATTTGCTACGAATGCAGGAAACCTGGACACATAAAATCAGATTGCTCAAACCTAAAAGCCACTGCTAGCAAGAAGAAGGTAGATGTGAAACCAAATGTGAAGAAGGGCAAGAAAAGATTTCAAAGAGCTTTTTGGGTGAACTCAACTTCAGATTCATCAGAAATAGAAAAGGAGAAGGAAATTACCAACTTGTGCTTAATGATCGATAATCTTGATCAGTCAGATCAAGAAGAGGTATGTGACTTGACATATAATGAATTATTAAAAATTTCTAAAAAAATTCATAATGCATATATAAAACTAAAAAAAAATACATGCTAGTCTAAATTTAGAATTACAATAATTATAAAGAGAATACGAAATCCTTAAGAAAGATCATGCATTGATAAATAACAATTACATGAGCTTACTTGATAAATTTGATGACTTGAATAAGAAGAATGAAATTTTAAAATCTTCTTATGCTCAATTAAAAAAAGAATTTAAAAAGTTTAAGGATGAATCAGATAATAGAGAGCATTATTTAAATTTCGATAAGAATATACTAGAAGATTTGAACACATTTTTGAAATTGAAAGTGAAAGCTCTCGAGAAAAATAGTAAACTGTCAACACTTGAATATTTTACTAATCCTATTTTGTATCCAAAATTTTTACAACCCAAGAATAGACAGTAATTATAAAAGATTGAGAAATTTATTTTCTAGAGTTAAATATTATTCTTGTGGTATGATTGGACATATTACGTACACTTATACTTTAGATAGAAAAACTCATTTAGTGTGAAAACCTAAGATGTATAAACCTCTAATTTTATTTTGCCAAAAGTAGAACCCAAACTTGTTTGGGTTCCCAAATCTAATGTTTGATACTTTTGCAGGCACGCTCTCATACAAGACCTCATGAGAGCATTTGGTACCTGGATAGCAGATGCTCAAAACATATGATGAGACACTACATAATTTATAATACTGGAAGCCAGGAATGGAGACAGGGTTACACTAGGAGATAACACCACTAGGAAGGTGGTTGGTATAGGTATGATCGAAAACTTGCAAAAAATTTTCATTGAAAATGTGTTACTTGTAGAAGACTTAAAGCATAATTTGTTGAGTATAAGCCAGCTATATAATAAAGGATACAGTGTAAAATTTTTTTCTACTAGCTGCATATTAAGCTTAAATAGAAATGATATTTTGCATGGATTAAAGGTAAATAATATTTATATGCTAAATTTAAATTATATTAAAACTCCTAATGCTTTCTATTTGAAAACTATTTCTGATGAATCATGGTTTTGGCATAGGAGACTTTGTCACTCTAGCATGAAAAATCTTAAAAAATTTACCCAAAAGAATTTGATGAGAGGTATACCAAAATTGGACTTTACTAAGGATCACTTTTGCAGTGCATGTCAATTAGGAAAACATATGAAGTCCTCTTTTCATTTCAATAAGGATCTCAGAATTAGAAAACCTTTATCGATTTCATATATGGATCTTTTTAGACTAGTTGGAACTATAAGTCTAGGATGGAAGGTATACAAATTTGTGATTATAGATAATTTTTTAGATTCACTTGGGATAAATTCTTATATCATAAGAGCAAATCATTTGAGGAGTTTAGAGATTTTTAGCTTGGATTCAAATGAAATTAGGATGTGATATTTTAATAATAGAAAGTGATCATGGCGGTGAATTTGAAAATGACAATTTTGAGATTTTTTGTAAAGAAATAGGGATTAATCTCAATTTTTTTGCACCTAGAACCCCTCAGTAGAATAGAATAATCGAAAGAAAGAAAAAAACATTTATTGAAGCTGCTAGAGCCATGTTGGCTGAATATTCACTTCTTAAATATTTTTGGACTGAAGCGGTTAGCACTACATGTTATGTTCTGAATATGGTGAATATCAGATCGAAATTAAACAAAATATCGTATGAGCTTCTTAAGGGGAGAAAATCTAATTTGTCATATTTGTATTTTTTGGATGTAAGGTGTTTCATACATAATAATAGAAAATCTACCTTAGGAAAATTTGATAAAAAATCAGATGAAAAAATTTTTCTTGAATATTATAGTGTTGGAAAATCATATAGAGTATTTAACATAAGAACTTTGATAGTTGAGGAGACCACACATATTATATTTGATAAATCTAGCATTTTGGAAGAGCCAAATTTTGAAGATGATGAAATAGAAAATAACTCCCAAAAGATTAAAAAAAATAAGTTGGATGAAAATTTGGAGATAGAAAACCAGTTGCCTAGATATTTAAGATTTTCTAAAAACCACCATAAGGAATTTATTTTAGGTGAACCTAGCGAGTGTGTTAGGACTATACTAGGATTAAGCAAAGAAGTTAATCATTTTGCCTTTATTTTAATGATTGAACCCACAAATGAAAATCAAGTACTTTGGGATGAATTTTGGATTTTGGCAATACAAAAAGAATTAAATCAATTTGTGAGAAATGATGTTTGATAATTAATTACAAGGCCAAAAGATCAAAGTGTAGTTGGAACTAAGTGGGTATTCAAAAATAAAATGAACGACTCAAGACTTGTCGTTAAAAATAAGGTGAGATTGGTGGTTAAGAGATATAATCAGATTAAAAGGATTAATTTTGAGGAGACTTTTGTTCTCGTAATGAGACTTGAAGAAATTACGATTTTGTTAGCCTTTGCTTGTTTTTTAAGATTCAAATTCTTTCAAATGGATATTAAAAGTACCTTTTTGAATGGGGTGATTTAAGATGATGTTTATGTTGAACAACTTCTAGATTTTATAATTTAAAATACCCAAATTATGTTTTTAAATTGAAAAAAGCATTATATGGATTGAAAAAAGCACCTAAGGCTTGGTATGAGAGGTTGAGCACTTTCCTACTTGAGAGATCTTTTGAAAAATGGAGTGTGGACATCACTCTCTTTTTAAAGAAATTAGAAGAAAATATACTCATTGTATAAATTTATATTAATGATATCATCTTTGGATCTATAAATAAAAAATTTTGTGATGATTTTTCTAAAATAATGAGTAGTGAATTTGAGATGAGTCTAATGGGAGATCCAAGTTATTTTCTAAGTTTTAGCATTAAGCAAATTTAGGAAGGAACATTTCTTAGTCAGTCGAAGTATGTTAAGGACATCCTCAAGAAGTATGAAATGGACAATGCTAAACCTGTTAGTACACCTATGAATTCCTCAATTCAATTGGATAAGGACCCAAAGGAAAAATTTGTTGATCAAAAGAAATTTATGAGAATAATTAAAACCTTACTTTACTTGATTACTAGCATACCTGATATTATGTTTAGTGTTTATTTGTGTACTAGATTTTAATCAGGTTCAAATGAATTATATTTGATAGCAATAAAAATGATTTTGAGATATCTCTTGGGAATTCAGAACTTAGGGATTTTGTATCCTAAATTTAGCTCTTCATTTGAAATAATTGGATATTCAAATTTGAACTATGCAGGTTGTAGGATTGATTGAAAGAGTACATCTAGAACTTATCAATTTATAGGAAATTCTTTAGTTTCTTGGTCGAGTATAAAATAAAATTTTGTAGTCATATCTACTACTGAAGCTGAATATATTGCCTTCAGAAGTTATGTGGCATAAGTTCTTTGGTTGAAATAATAGTTGATTGATTTAAGATTTACAATAAGCACAAATCCAATTTATTGTGATAACACTAGTGTCATTTGCATTTCAAAAATCCTATTCAACATTCTAGAATCAAACATATAGATATAAGACATCATTTCATGAGAGATCATATATCCAAAGGAGAGATTGAATTGAATCATTTTTCTACTGAAAATTAACTTGCATATATTTTTATAAAATCACTAGCTTTTTATACTTTTAGTACATTAAAAATAAAACTTGGTGTGATTAATCTTAATGCTTAACTAAAATTTTCTGCAAACTTGATATGTGTCTTTGTGTTTTTTTTTTTTTGTATTTAATGTGCTTGTTTATGTTAGTATTTTCTGTTTTTATTTTTATATTTTGTGTGATTTTGAAATATTTTCAAAAATTGGATTTCCTTTTTCTAATTGATCGTGTGAATATTTCTAAGTGTTTTATTCATACTGTACAAAATTATTTTCATTCCGTATGAATTATGTAGCACGTAAAATGTTATTTTGGACTGATCACATAAAGTTTTAATTTTTCAATACATATCATACTGTAAGATTTATATATATTATCTCAGGCGATGTGTATTCATTCGTATGTACACTACTAGACGGTTATCTGAAAGAATCAATTATTATAACTGATCGTACTTACAAACCCTTTATTTGTATGCACGAACCATGTGTCATTCAATGTCGGGGACGAACCTAACCATCTTTAAAATAATTTTTATTAACCATTCATCCCAGATGAACACAAGTTCGTCTGTATGATCATCTGGTCAAAAAACATGTATGAAAGGATGCTTCATAACTTGCATGATTACGAAAAGTTTCTTTATTTTGAATGTATTCGTTCGTACATAAGAAATTCATTTCGTCATATATGAACTATAAATCGTACAATACGAACCATTTTTCGTACGTACAAAAGATCATTTTTCTTTAAATAGGAGAGCTTTATATTTCATTTTCATTCACTTCAATAGCCTCTTCAAATCCTTCTCAACTTAGCAATGGCCAGTTCTAGCACGCGGGGTAGACTCACTAACGGGTCATCTTCTAGGAGTGGAGATGACAACTTTCTTTCTAGAGCAAATGAGGATTCTTTCCTTAGGTTTATCTCTGCCAAAATACTCCTTTTAGAATCCTACTTCCAGAGAATATCCACTTTCAAGTGATGTCTCTTTTTGCTACCACATAATTTGCTTTTATCCTTACATTGATTTATGTCTATAATAAAGAAACATTTCACTATTTTCTAGCAAACATGTCCTTTAATTCTGATGAAAGTAGGATAAGATCTCTTGTACTGAAGAAGATGGTAGAAATCACTAAGAAATATTTGGGAACCATTTTGCATCTAAGAACTCAAAGAGTTAGTGCCCGCACAATGACTTCAAAATTTGATTTTGACTGGACTGAAATAAGTAAAGTTCTTAGAGGGATTGAACAAGTAGGTCATTTTTCTAAGGTCTATACCTTAAACCAAAATGCAAGGTTCATTCAGCATGTCCTTAGAACTTCTATTATTCCTAAAATTGGTGTCCGTATTAACATTACTCCTCTTCTGTCCACTGTTACCTATCTTATCATGACTGGACAACCTAAAGATGAAGCCCAACTTATTCTTGACTATATTCATGGTCTTTCTGAAATTGGGCATATCTCTCATAAGAGGAAGAAGAACATTGCTTTAGGATACTTAGTAACATATATCCTAGAGAAAAAGTATAATCTTGTTCATCCTGATCCTCTACTTGAGTTACTTATATACTTCACTGATTCTTCATTTTGAGCACTTTTTAGGAAAGGTGATAATGCAAGTGATGATTCTGAGGAAGAAGGGGGAGCAGCAGCACCTGCACCTACGCCTGCTCATGGACTTAACTTTTAGGAGATGGTCAAGCACTTTGACTGACTAGAGAGACATTTTGATCAGTGCTTTGATCAAATTCAGTATTATCTATATCGGCAGGATACTCAGTACCAATAAGACATGGGGTGGATTCGAGGATAGTTTGAATCCGTGAACACTAATGTAGCTATGATTAATAACTATTTTTTTATCTTCAACTGGCCTCTTCCTCCAGACCAGCACCCCTCAAATTTTTAGATGTACTTCTTGTGTGCTTTCTTTACTAGTCCTTTGAGATGTGATGTAATGATTTCTGTAGTTTTTATACTTATGTTTGTTTAGTGTCTTATGTACTTGTCCTTTGTTCTAGTTTTTTTTTTATTTCTTGATGTTATGTTGCTTTTGATTTTATATATTGATATCAAATGTGCTTTAATGTATCTCTTCTTTAAATTGATATCAATAAAAAATGTCTTACTTTTATTTAGTTGATTTTATTCCTTGTTTGAAATGTTAGTTTGTCTATATGTTAATCCTATCTTAATTAATCTGAAAAGTGTAATAAATTAAACAACAACATAAAAATTAATTTCATTATGAAATCTAATTTTCAAAAATATAAGTTAATTTATAACTTGATCAAGTTAAGGCTATCAATCTCATATTTTTTAGGCATACATAATTTTGATATTATTATTGTAATTTTAATATCCTATTATTTTTATTTCTCTTTCAATATAATTATCTTTGTACTTAGAGAATTTTGAGTTTTTAGATTATTAATTTTAGAAAGATCAATTAAAAAATGGAGAAATGTATAAGTGTACAAAAATTGAAAGAATATGCAATGCATCACAAATTGAAAAGAGGAAAAACATTAGCCTAAATACAAAAAAAAGATGTACAAAATGTGCCACAAATATTTGAAAAGATGTGTAATATCGCCAAATAAGTTTATTGATAATGTTATGTTCTCTATCTTTTAATCATTAAATTCAAATCAATTTAATGTTCAATTATATTTTGTATTGGAAATTAACTTTAATTAATCTTCATTTTATTACTTTTGTAATAATTCTCCTTATCTAATTATTTAGAATGTTTTATGACCTTGATATATTTTTCTTGTCTATGTTATATTTTTTAATTTAAATGTTTTGAAATTTTATTTTTATCTAATAGACATTAATTTTGTTATTGCAATTATAATTCATTCTCTTCCAATATCAATTATTAAAAGTTTCTCATATGACTTCTTTCATTTCAACTTTCCCTCTTCCTTCTTTTTGTTGTTGTTAAAAAGGGAGAGAAATATTGTTTGTTTTTATTATTTCATTTTGATATTTACGTTTGATTATTTTGTTTGTTAATGATATTTTTTTTGTACGTATGTGTTTTTGTGTATGTTTTTGAAAATAAAAAGAAAATATTTAAATCTTAATAGAAATTCTCTTATATTCACATGTTTATTCATTTAAGGGGAGTTAAGAAGAAATTTAGAATTTTCAATATTTTATGTAAATAATAATTATTTTATCATCATCAAAAGAAGAAGATTGTTGAGATAGTTGCTACATAGTTCTTGCATGTTTGATATTCTTGTAACTTGTATATTTTTTATGATTTCAAATATTATTACTTTGATTATTATTTTTCCTAACATATTTTAAAAGAATTATTTTGATCTTGTGTGTACTAATATTTTAGAAAAATCATATTCGATCTGAATTGTTAAAGACTTCAAATCAAGATCAGTTTAGAGTTTATTTTAATTAAAGTCTGTATTTTCATTTTATTGAGTCTGAGAGTGTATGATTATAATTGAGTAACTAAGCACACATACACAGAGGGAGAGATTAAAACTTGAATTTTTAAACCTGATCGTACTGTACGAATCACTTCGTAAGGGATGATTTGTTCAGTTATTTTCCCCGACGAGCTGTCAAATGAAAAGAAATGAAAATTTTTCTAAGTATAAATTATACTGTACGAACACAGTTCGTATATGGCTTTCACGAGTACGAAATGGACGGGTTTCATGTTACGTAAAAATAATTTTCTAAGTATGGATTGTTAAGTGAGTTACTACTTAGCTTTTGCTTGTTTTACATTCTTGTAACTTGTATAGTTTTGATGATTACAAATATTATTATTCTAATTATTATTTTCTCCTAATATTTTTTGAAAGAATTATTTTTGCTCTTGTGTGGACTAACATTTAAGGATATTTGTACTCCAGACTAATAAAGACATCAAATCAAATTCAGCATAAGATAGTTTGTATATTGAAGTCTGTATTTTTTATTTTATTGAGTTTGAGAGAGTATGATTGTAATTGAGCAACCTAGCACACACACACTAGAGAGATCTTTAAAAGTCAAAAATTCTTATACTGATCGTACAAGACGAATCATGTTCGTACGGGACGATTAGGTCAGTTATACCCCTCAGAGAGCAATGGAACGAACATAAAGTGAGAAAAATTTCTAAGTCCTAGTCGTCTAGACAAATTTTCCTATTCGTCCCAGGACGATGTCCTCTGGATTCTCACTTTGAACTATTCATCCAGATGAATTTCATATTCGTCACTGGACGATGTCCTCAGGATTCCCACTTTGAACTATTCGTCCAGACAAATTTTTACATTCGTTCCTAGTCGATGTCCTCTGGATTATCACTTTATACTGTTCATCCAAATGAATTTTCACATTCGTCCTAGGACGATGTCCTCGGAATTCTCACTTTGAATTGTTCGTCCAGACGAATTGTCCCATTCGTCCCTGGACGATGTCCTCTAAATCCATGACATAATTAATCGTCCAGATGAATTGTTCCAATTGTCCCAGGATGATGTTCTCTAGACCCATAACTTGAACTAATCGTCTAGACGAACTTGTATCTTCGTCCCAGGATGATGTCCTCTATTCCTTAAACTTTTGGACCATCCTGCAGTTATCTTCCAATGAAGTCTGGAAATAACTGTTCGTACCGGACGAACTATGTTTTTACGGGATGATGATCAGGTCTGAAGTCATTTCATACCAATGCATATTGAGTTCGTACACAACAATTTTTACACTATTTGTACGTATGAATTATGATCATACGGGATGATCGAGTACGTACATAATTGAAATATTATAGTTTTTGGATAGTTTTTCATGTCTTTCATATAAATGTCCAAATAAGACTGTCTTAAAATCTTTTTGTCCACTGGCCTTCGTGCAAACTGAAGGGAGATTGAAGGAGAGAGTGTTTGAAGGAGGATTATTACTACAAGAGCGTGAAGGGTTCACTTGGTACTGAAAGGTAAGAATCTCCAATTGTGAATTATAATTACTTCACTATTTTCTCTCGTCCTTCTAGATTTCTCGTGAGAAGATCTTTCAAGGAGATCCGGTTCTCTGCCGACACTCGAGGAGTGTGAACAACGGGAAGGTTCTCTGCCTACACTTGGAGAGTGTGAACAGCAAAAAGGTTCTCTGCCTATACTTGGAGAGTGTGAACAGCAGAAGGTACTCTGCCTACACTTGGAGGGTGTAAAAGGGCGATGATTCACTACTGCGTGGGTAGTGGTGGAAGAGAGTTTTTGTGAAGGCTTTTTCGCCTTACTGTGGGGGCAAAAGGAGAGACACTAATTGATAATAGTGCAATACCTAAAGTGGGAGACTTCGTTGAGTGGATGTAGGTCGTGTTTGACCGAATCACTATAAATCTTCTCTTTTTATTTTTCCGCTGCTTTTTACTTTACTGTTTCTGTTTGATACTATGGTTGAAAAATCCTTTTCAAAAATTTATCATAAGTTTTTTATCGATTTAAAATTTAAGAAGAAAATTTTTAAATTACCAATTAAGCCCGCCTCTTGGTTAGCCGTTGGGATATAAGCTTAGATCTAACAACCTAATTCATTTTTAACAAGTTTCAACAAGTGGTATCAGAGCTACGTTTCAAAATCATAAGTTTAGACTACTTTTTTATTAACGGCCATGGCTACATTTAGAAACCAAAATACACATGAGGGTTACTCTATAACAAGACCTCCATTATTCGACAATATTCCTTTTGATTTTTGGAAAACACACATGTCTACATTTTTACAGTCACTTGATTACTGTATGTGGATCTTAGTTCATGAAGGGTATACAAAACCAACTAGATTAGTTGACATAGTTAAAGTTGAAATGCCTTTTACAGACTGGACGGTAGAAGAACATGACTTAGCATAACTTAATGCCAAATGCCTAAATAGTTTCTTTTGTGCTCTTAAATCTGAAGATTATATGTTAGTTTATACTTGCAAAAATGGAAAGGACATATGGGATAGACTTTGTATAACTTATGAGGGGATGAAAGAAGTTAAACAATCCATACTTAATATCTTGTTGCATGACTATGAACTATTTTGCAAGAAACCCAATGAATCCATTTCTGACATGTACACAAGATTCACATAAATAGTTATCTCTTTACATGCATTAGGTAGGGAACTAACGAATATAGAAATAGTTAATGAAATACTTCATTGCTTACCTACAGCTTATGATACTAAAATAACTACAATTACAGAGTCTAAAGATTTAAACATTTACTCTATTGATAATCTTCTTGAATCACTTATTACTTATGAGCAAGGGGTGAGTCAAAGAAAGATTAATGCATGTGAACCACAAAGGGAGAAGAACATAGCACTGAAAGTGGAGTTAGAAAGTGAACTCTTATAACCTGAGGATGAAGATGACATCGCACTGATGACTAGACAATTCAGAAGCTTTCTGAAGAGGAAGCAAAAGAGATGTCAGTAATGGAATCGAGGTAAATTTAATGGAAATGTCAAGATTTCAAATGATATTATTTATTATGAGTGTAGGAAACCTGGACATATTAAGTCAGATTGCCCGAAACTCAAAGCTACTCCTAACAATGAGAAGGTAGAGGAGAAACCTATTGTCAAGAATGGCAAGAAAAAATTCCAAAGAGCTTTCTGGACGGACTCAGCTTCAGACTCATCAGAGACTGAAAAGGAATATGAAGTCACTAATCAATGCTTAATGGCTGATAATCTTGATCAATCAGATCAATAAGAGATATGTGACTTGTCATATAATAAACTTTTTGATATCTCTGTATGCATACATGATGCATATAGAAAGTTAAAAAAAATGCATGCTAGTCTGAACTTATAATTTTAGAAACTATAAAGAGAAAAGGAGATCCTTAGGAAAGATCATGCTTTAGTTGATGACAACCACATGAAATTGCTTGATGAGTTTGATGATTTGAATAAGAACCATGAAAACTTAAAATCATCCTATGCAGAACTTTAAAAAGAATTTAAAGATTTTAAGGATGAATGTCAGAGCAAAATGTATTGAATAAATTATACAAATCAAATTTTGGAAGATATGAATTCATTTTACAATTTGAAAATATAAGCTCTCGAGGATAATAGGATACCCCCAAGACTTGAAGATTTCATGAATCCTATTTTATATCCTAAATTTATATAATCCTTGAATAGACATAAGAATATTAGAAGACTTAGGAATCCATTTTCGGGAGTCAAATGTAATACTTGTGGATTGTTTGGACATATATCTCACACATGTATATTAAAGAAGAAAATTCATTTGGTGTGGAGACCTAAGATGCATAAACCTAGACATATCATACATGCATCTGTTTATAATTTGCAAAAAGGTGAACCCAAACTTGTTTGGGTTCCCAGGTCTAACGTTTGATAATTTTGCAGAATTGCTCTCACACATGACCTCGTGAGAGCATATGGTACCTGGACAGCGGTTGCTCAAAGCATATGACTGGAGATTCTACACAATTCATATCGCTGGAAGCCAGGAATGAATGCAATGTTACACTTGGAGATAACACTACAAGGAAGGTGGTTGTGTCAGGTATGATTGAAAACTTGAAAAACTTTTTTATTGAAAATGTTTTGTTGGTATAAGGCTTAAAATATAATCTTCTAAGTATTAGCCAGCTATGTGATAAAGACTATTGTGTAAAATTTTTTCTTACTAGCTGCATATTAAGCCTAAATGGAAATATTGTTTTAACTGGTATATTATAAACAATGTGTATATGCTAGACTTAAATAGCATTGAAACTCCTACTGCTTTTTGTTTAAAAACTATTTCTGATGAGTCATGGCTTTGGTATAGGAAACTTTGTCATGCTAGCATGAAAAACCTGAAGAGGATTACCCAAAAGAACTTAATGAGAGGTATACCAAAACTAGACTTTACGAAGGACCACCTTTGTGATGCATGTCAATTAGGAAAATAGGTGAAGTCATCCTTTCATTCCAATAAGGATCTTAGAACTAGTAAATCATTAGAGATTTTGTATATGAATCTTTTTGGACCAGTTGGAACTGTGAGTCTAGGAGGAAAGTATATGGATTTGTGATTGTGGATGATTACTCTAGATTCATATGGATTAGATTTCTACATAATAAAAGTGAATCTTTTGAGGAGTTTAGAGATTTTTTTACATGGATTCAAAAGAAGATAGGATGTGAGATTATGACAATTCAAAGTGACCATGGAGGAGAATTTGATAATGAAAAATTTGAGGATTTATGTAAGGAGAAATGAATTGATCACAACTTTTTTGCACCTAGAACCCCTCAGCAGAATAGGGTAATCAAAAGGAAAAATAAAACATTAATAGAAGCCACTTGAGCCATGTTGGCAGAATATTCTCTTCCAAAATATTTTTTGGCTGAGGCGGTTAGCACTGCATGTTAAGTTTTAAATAGGGTGGATGTGAGATCAAACCTAAATAAAATGCCCTATGAGTTATTAAAGGGGAGAATACCTAATTTGTCTCATTTGCATGTTTTTGAATGTAAGGTGTTCATTCATAATAATGGAAAATCTGTCTTAGAAAAATTTGATCCAAAATCAGATGAAGAAATTTTTATAGGATACTCAAGTGTTGGAAAATCTTATAGAGTATTCAATAAAAGAATTTTAGTAATTGAGGAGACCACACATGTTGTATTTGATGAATCTAGAAGTTTGGAAGAGCCAATTGTTGAAGAAGATGAGATAGAAATTAACTCCCAAAAAATTGAAAAAGTGAATTTGAAAGAAAATTTGGAGGTAGAAAATGCAATGCCTTGAAATTTGAGATTTTCTAAAAATCACCCAAATAAATTAATTATAGGAGAACCTAGTGAGAGTGTTAAGACTAGGCATGGACTGAATAAAGAAGTCAATCATTCAGCCTTTATTTCAATGATAGAACCCACAAATATTGATCAATCACTTTTGGATGAATTTTGGATATTAGTTATGCAAAAAGAACTAAATCAATTTGTGAGAAATGAAGTTTGGGAATTAACTACAAGGCCAAAGGATCAAAGTGTAGTTTGAACTAAGTGGGTATTCAAGAACAAAATGAATAACTTGGGAGTAGTCATTAGAAATAAGGCTAGATTGCTAGCTAAGGGGTATAATCAGATTGAAGGGATTGATTTTAAGAAAACTTTTTCCCCTGTAGCTAGACTTGAAATAATTAGGGTTTTATTAGCCTATGCCTATTTTAGAGGATTTAAATTATATCAAATGAATGTTAAAAGTGCCTTTTTAAATGGGGTAATTCAAGAGGATATTTTTGTAGAACAACATCCAGGTTTTGAAAATTCTAAATACCCAAATCATATTTTTAAATTGAAAAATGCATTATATAGATTGAAATAGGCACCTAAGGCTTGGTATGAGAGATTGAGCACCTTCCTACTTGAGAGATCTTTTGAAAAAGGAAGTATAGACACAACTCTCTTTTTGAAGAATTTAGAAAAAGATATACTCATTATACAAATTTATGTTGATAATATCATTGTTGGATCTACAAATAAAAATCTTTGTGATGATTTTTCTAAAACAATGAGTAGTGAATTTGAGATGAGTCTAATGTGAGATTTGAGTTGCTTTCTAGGCTTTAGCATTAACCAAATTGAGAAAGGTATATTTCTTAGTTAGTCAAAATATGTTAAGGACATCCTCAAAAAGTATGAAATGGACAATGCTAAACCTGTTAGTACACCTATGAGTTCCTCAGTTCAGTTGGATAAGGATCCTAAGGGAAAATCTGTTGATCAAACAAAATTTAGAGGGATAGTTAAATCTTTACTTTACTTGACAACTTGCCAACCTGATATCATGTTTAGTGTTTTCTTATGTACTAAATTTTAATCAGATCCAAAAGAATCACATTTGAAAGCAGTGAAAAATAATTTTAAGGTATCTATTGGAAACTCAGAACTTAGGAATTTGGTATCCTAAGTTTAGCTCTTCATTCGAAATAATTGAATATTCAGATTCAGATTTTGCATGTTGTATGGTTGATAGAAAAAGTACTTCTAGAACATGTCAATTCATTAGAAATTCTGTAGTCTCTTAGTCTAGTAGAAAATAAAATTCAGTAGCCCTATCTACTGTTGAAGCTAAATACATTACTTTAGGAAGTTGTGTGGCACAAGTATTTTGGTTGAAATAACAGTTGATTGATTTAGGATTAACAATAGGCACTATTCTCATTTATTGTGATAACACTAGTGCTATTTGTATTTCTAAAAATCCTATTCAACATTCAATAATCAAACACATATACATCATGCATTATTCATAAGGGATCATGTATCCAAAGGAGAAATTGAACTCATTCCTGTTACAACAGAAAATCAACTTGCAGACATTTTTACAAAACCACTAGCCTTTGATACTTTCAGTACATTAAGAATAAGGTTTGGTGTGACTGATTTGAATGCTTAATTAAAATGATTCTGTGACATTGATGTATATTTTTGTTAGTGTGTTGTGTGTTGTCTGATTTTGTGATTATTCTTTTTTAGTGTTTATTTTTTGTTCATGTTTGACTTTGAAAATTTTTGTCTGTTTTGTTTTGTGTTCCCTCACATCTAGATTCATGATTTTGAATGTTGACTTGGAAATTTGAGTGTATATCGTCTGTACTAAATTAAATTCGTACGAGACGAAGTGTGGAGTGTATTAACTATCGATTTGAACGGTTTGCATGCAGTTTGTCAGTTTTTGTATTTCCATTCATCTGTATGATCATCACGATCGTCCGGATGATGTATATTCAATCGTATGTACACATGTAGACGGTTATACGGATAAGATCAGTTTCCTTATTTCTGATCGTACGTACGAACGTTCAGTTCGTACATACGAACTTATGGCGATTCAATGTAGGGACATTTCAAATTGTCATTAAAACGATCTTAAATACCTGATCATCCTGAACGAACACTTGTTCATCTATACGATCATTTTAGTCAAAAGTTTGTATGAAAGGATGCCTCGTAACTTACATGCTTACAAAAAGCCTTTTCTTTTTGGACTCATTCATTCATCCAAACAAAATATTTTTTATACGTACGAACCCAAATTCGTACGGGATGAAATATTTTCGTTCATACGAAACGATCATTTTCTCCTTAAATTGGAAGGTTATGAACTCAAATCTCATCTCCTCAAAAATCACTTTCAATCCTCTATTCCCCTAGATCTTCTCTATGGCTAGCTCAAGCAAAAGGCAAAAGGTTCTTGCTAAGGGACCCCCTAAAAACTCATAAGAAAACTTTCTGTCGAAAGCAAATGAGGAGTCCTTCCCTAGATTTGCATCCGCCAAAATCACTCCCTCTAGAGTCCTCCAAGATCAACTCACTTTTAAGGTAATGCACCTTTTTACTTCCACCCAGTTTGGTTTTATTCTCACTCTGATCCATCTCTATAATAAGGAGACTTTCCACTACTTCCTTGCCAATATGTCCTTCAACTCTGACCAATCTATCAGATCATATGTTTTTAAGAAGAAAGTAGAGATCACTAAAGAAGACTTAGGAATATGTTTGAACTTAAGGACTCAATGAATTAGAGCTCACACTTTGACCTCCTCCACGAACATTGACTGGACTGCAATATATCAAGTCATTAGAGGATGTAGTGAAGCAAGCCATTTTCCAAAGGTAACCTCTCTTAATCGCAATGCCCATATCATCCAACATATTCTTCACACTTCTATTATTTATAAAGTTGGTGATAGAGTAAATATCACACCTCTTCTTTCTATAGTGTCTTATTTGATTATGATAAGCCAACCAATAGATGAAGCCCAACTGATCATTGATTACTTTTATGGACTTTCTGAGATTGGTCATGTCTCCCATAAAAGAAAGAAAAATATAGCCTTAGGACATCTTGTGATCTATATTTTGGAAAAGAAATATGTCCTAGTCCATCCAGTTAAAAATCTTGAGGAGCCTCTCTACTATAATGATGAATCTTTCCGAGCAATTTTTAATAAAAAAATCCCAAGTAATTAGTAGTGACTCAGAGGAGGAAAGAAGAGGACCTCCACCTGCACCTGCTGGTGAACCAAATTTTCAAGATTTGGTTCACAGGTTTGATCATCTTGAGACTCATTTTTATCATCGCTTTGATCAAATTGAAACTCATCCACAACAGCAGGATGCGCAGTACCAGCAGAATATGGGTAGGATGCGAGAGCAAATGGATGGTATAAGCTCGAACATGGTTATGATGAGTAGCTATTTCAACTTCTTCAACCCTCCTCTGCCTCCTCCAGATCAGGGACCCTCAGAGTGATGACTGTATTTCTTTATGATTTTCTCTACTAAATGTGATGTGATGTTAGCAGTTATGTTTTTATGTTTTATGTTATGTTTTGTGTTAGTTAGTCTTGTGTTTTATATTTTTTAAATGTTAGTGTATTGATATCATTTATGCTCAATGTATCATCTTCTATCAATTATATCAATAAAAGTTATCCTGTCTTGGTTTAGTGTTTTTATTTCATTTTTGAAATGTGTTTTAGCATATATGATCTTCCTTCAAATATTTGATCTTACAAGTGCTATATCTCGAATTACAATATAAAATTAAATTCATTAGAAAAATCTAATTTTTTCAAAATTTAAGTTGTGATTATAACTTGATCTAGTTAAGAATGTCAATCTCATGTCACTTGTTAGACTAATATATTTTTATATTATTATTATAATTATGATGTTTTCTTATTTTGTATTTCTCTTATTAATATAAATATTGTTATACTTAGAGAAATTTAAGATTTTAGATTATTAATTTTGGAAATATCAAGATTACACTTGAAAATGTACATTCATCTACTTTACAATGATTTTGTTTATCTCATTGTCTAAATTGATTCATGTTTTTGATAAATTTTTTTCTAGTTTATGTTATATCTCTTCTTAAATCATATGAATCCTTCTATTTCTCTAATGAACTTTTTTTTTCAAATATATCTCTATCTCTTTCAAAAGATCAACTATTTAAGGCTTTTCATATGACTTCTCACATTTCTTTATTTTGTTCTTTTTCTTTTTCTCTTTTTGTTGTTTTTAAAAAGGGGGAGAAAATATTATTCGTATTTGTAACTATCGTTGCATTTTTTTTATTTCATTTGTTTTATCGTAGTTTATTGTGCTTTGTGTTGTGATTTGTGTTTTAGTGATTGTGTGTTAAAAATTTTAAAACAAAATTTTTATGATCAAATGCCTCTTATTCTCATATGCTTACTAATTCAGGGGGAGTTTAGGAGATACTTAAGAATTTGAAAATTATACAAATAATAATTATTTTGCCATCATAAAAAAGTAGGAGATTGTTAAGTGAGTTGCCACTTAGCTTTTACATGTTTACATTCTTGCAACTTATATAGTTTTGATGATTTCAAATATTATTATTCTAATTATTATTTTCTTCTAATATATTTTAGAAGAATTATTTTTTCTCTTGTGTGGACTAACATTTCAGTATAATTGTACTCCAGACTAATGAAGACTTCAAATTAAATTCAGCATAAAATAGTTTGTACATTGAAGTATGTATTTTTTATTTTATTAAGTCTGAGAGAGTATGATTGTAATTGATCAACCTAACACACACACACTGGAGGAGATCTTTAAAAGTCAAAATTTATTGTACTGATCGTACGGGACGATCAGGTCAGTTATACCCCTCGGAGAGTAATGAAACGGACATAAAGTGAGAAAATTTTTCTAAGTCCTAATCATCTAGACGAATTTTCCTATTCATCCCAGGATGATGTCCTCTGGATTCTCACTTTGAACTATTCGTCCAGACGAATTTTCATATTCGTCCCTGGACGATGTCCTCGGGATTCCCAGTTTGAACTGTTCGTCCAAATAAATTTTCACATTCGTCCCTGGATGATGTCCTCTGGATTCTCACTTTGTACTATTCATCCAGACAAATTTTCACATTCGACTCAGGATGATATCCTCAGAATTCCCACTTTGAACTGTTCGTCCAGACGAATTGTCCCATTCGTCCCTGGACGATGTCCTCTGAATCCATGACATAATTAATCGTCCAGATGAATTATTCCAATCATCCTAGTACGATGTTCTCTGGACCCATGACTTGAACTAATCATCCAGACAAACTTATATCTTTATCCCAGGACGATGTCCTCTGTTCCTTAAACTTTTGGACTGTCCTGCAGTTATCTTCCAACGAAGTCTGGAAATAACTATTTGTACCGGATGAACTATGTTTGTACGAGATGATGATTGGGTACGAAGTCATTTCGTACCAATGCATATTGAGTTCGTACGCAACAATTTTTACACTATTCGTACATATAAATTACGATCATACGGGATGATCGAGTACGTACATAATTGAAAAATTACAGTTTTTGAACGGTTTTTTGTGTCTTTCATATAAAATGTCCAAATAAGACTATCTAGAAATCTTTTTATCCACTGGTCTTCGTGCAAATTGAAGGGAGATTGAAGGAGAGAGTGTGAGAGAGTGTTTGAAGGAGGATTCTTACTACTGGAGCGTGAAGGGTTCACTTGGTACTCAAAGGTAAGAATCTCCAATTGTGAATTATGATTACTTCACTCTTTTCTCTCGTCCTTCTAGATTTCTCGTTAGAAGATCTTTCAAGGAGATCCAGTTCTCTGCCGACACTCGAGGAGTGTGAACAGCGGGAAGGTTCTCTGCCTACACTTGGAAAGTGTGAACAGCGGAAAGGTTCTCTGCCTACACTTGGAGAGTGTGAACAGCGGGAGGTACTCTGCCTACACTTGGAGGGTATAAAAGGACGACGATTCTCTGCTGCACCGGGTTGTGGTGGAAGAGAGTTTTTGTGAAGGCTTCTCTGCCTTGCTGTGGGGGAAAAGGAAATACACAATTTGATAATAGTGTAATACCTGAAGTGGAGTTGATGTAGGTCGTGTTTGACCGAATCACTATAAATCTTATCTTTTTATTTTTCTACTGCTTTTTATTTTACTGTTTCTGCGTGATACTGTGGTTGAAAAATTCTTTTCAAAAATTAATCATAAGTTTTTTATCGGTTTAAAATTTAAGAAGAAATTTTTTAAGTTACCAATTCACCTCCCCTCTTGGTTAGTCGCTGAGATATAAGCTTAGGTCTAACAACCTAATTCATTTTTAACGAGTTTCAACATGTATCATACTGTACGAACACAATTCATACATTCCTTCTAGAGTACGAAATGGATGAGTTCCTGAATGCATAAAATGATTTTTTCTAAGTATGGATCGTACTATACAAACCCAGTTTGTACATGTCTTATAGGGTACAAAATTGTGAGGTCCCATTTCATCCCGATGTTTTGTTCAAACAAAATTTGAAATTTTCTAACTGTTCGTCTCAGATGAACTTGATTCGTACTGGACGATGATCGTGTATAAAATGAATTCACATCGATTCATTGCAGGTTCGAACGCAACATTTTTTAAATTATTCGTACGTATGAAATACAATCGTAATGTATGATCGTGTACGCTCAAAATTGAAAAATTCAATTATCTAGACAGTTTTTTGTATCTTTTGCATAAAAGGTCCATTAAAAACTAACGTGAAAAGGTCTTATCTTCATGATTTTTTAAGGGCAATTGAAGGAGAGAGTGTGATAGAGTGTTTGAGAGAGATTTCTTGCAGGTGGAGTGTGAAGAGTTCACAAGGTTACTCAAAGGTAAGGATCTCTTTGTATTTATGGTTATCACTATTCCTCTTGTTTTTCTAGATTGCTCGTGAGAACATCTTTGAAGAAGATCCAGTTCTCTACCGACACTTGGAGAGTGTGAACAGCCGACAGTTCTCCGCCAACACATGGAGGGTATAAAAGGATGACAGTTCTCTGTTGACACTTGGAGGGTGTGAAAGGACGACGTTTCTCTGCCATCACTTGGAGGGTGTGAAAGGATGACGGTTTTCTGCCGCACCGAGGATTGGTGGAAGAGAGTTTTGTAAAAGCTTCTTCGCCTTGCTGTGGGGGCAAAAGGAGACTCGCTTTTGGTAATAGTGCAATACCTGAAGAGGGAGTCTTTAGGGAGTGGATGTAGGTTGTGTTTGATCGAATCACTTTAAATCTTTATGTCATTTAAATTTTCACATTTTCTTTACTACAATTTTTTATTATGTGATTGAAAAGTTATTTTAAACTTTAATTAACTTGCTATGAATCTTAAAAGTTTTCAATTTTCAAAATCAAAGAGTAATTTTAAAAATTATCAATTCACTCCCCCCTTTTGGTTAGCCTATGAAAATAAGCTTAAGTTTAATAACCTAATCAAGATTCAATAATTATTATGTATCATTGTATTTTACTTATGTGTCTTGCTATGTACCGCTACTGTGAATCACTATTTATTGCATCTTTATCTCGCTATGAACCACTGTTGTGTACCACTGCGTATTGTATTTGTGTATCATTATTGTGCAACGCTATTACTTTTAAGTAATTCCATATTTTTATCAGTATGATTTAATTTGTTTGGTCTGTGCACATGGTGTTTATAATTGTGAGAATGAAGCATATAATTTATATTACCATTACGCTCGTAATGTTGGTTTTAGTATTTGCAAAGAATATAACAGTTACTGATCGAATTTGAGAAAAATAAGAAACAAGGTCTTTATGTGTTTGAAAGTTGAATTTAAGAAGGATATTGACTTAAACTCATAATCCAAATATCAAATTATTTAGTGTGGTCTTAGGACGTATAGGCTGCCACATGGTGATCTGACGACCCGACTTGATGAAATTATAATATTTATCTCAGCTTTTTAAATTTACTGCATAACCCACGACCCGACCTGGATCATACATGAAAACTTGAACTTTTAGTAAGAAGAAACCAGCGTTAAGCATTAATATATAGGGTTTAGGATTATTTTGGTCACCTAAGGCAAGATTACTTTGAAGAGGTTTGAAAGTTTTCTCCAAAAGCTAAAAAGGAAAAGAGAAAAGGAGGCTATGAAGATGGAAACTGATTTAAAGGACATCAAATTCTTCAAGGAGATGGAAGGCATTATGGAAAAAATCTAGAAAGACATACTATTGCAAACAAGCGTAGATAAGTTGGGGTTTTATTTGTAAATTTTAAAATATGAAGTTGTTTTACTGTTTTTCACTTGATAAATTAGAGTTTTTAATGATTTAGGGTGTATTGTTCAAATCTTTTTTTCTCCTCCAAAAGTTTTATTTCTCTACACAAGCTTAGATTCATGCTTGGATTCTATATACAAGTTCAGATAGAAATATAATTTACTGTGTATTATTATTGTGTATCATTATTATGTGTTATTACTGTATATTATGTTGTGCACTGTTGTTATGTACTACTACGTATTGTATCTATGTATCATTGTGCATCGCTGTTGTGTATCGTTGTGTTTTGTGTATGTGTCTCGCTCCATACCATTGTTGTGTATCACTGTTTATTACATTTTTGACTTGTTGTGAACCGTTGTTGTGTACCACAATGTATTATGTCTATGTATCGTTCTATAACAATGTTGTGTACCATTGTTACTTTTATGTACTTCCATATTTACATCAGTATGATTTAATACATTTTTCTTGTGTACAAGGTGTTTATAATTATGAGAAGGGAGAATACGATATGTATTACCATGCATTATGCTCAAAATGTTGATTTTAATATTCACAAAGAACATCATGGTTATAGGTCTAATTCGAGAAAAATAAGAACCAAGGACTTTTTGTTTGAAATTTATATTTAAGAAGGATATTGACTTAAACTCTCAATCCAAATATTGAAAATCAAATATCATAACGAGGCATCCCGTTATGATTAGATTTTCAGTGGATAAAGATGGAGTTTGGACTGTGCAGAATTTATAAAAAGCCATAACCATGAATTAGTTAGTCTAGAAGATCAATATCTACTTAGATCATGTAGGAATGTTAATGATGTGGGAGCATCAGTTATTAAATCAATGACAGAAATTGAGATATGAACCATTGATGCATTTACCTACCTAGTCAATGAAGTTGAAGGAGTATAAATTATTAGATTATCAAAGAGGGATGCATATAACTACATTCAAAAAGTGAAAAGAGTGGATATTGAGTTTAGGGACCCAAATTCTCTAATTCAATTATTTAAAGATCAACTAGTTAATGAAAACTTATTTGTATGGGACGTCCAAACTGATGAAAATAATAAATTATTGAATTTTTTTTTGGTTGATGAGTTGGGGAGAATAGATTATGACAACTTTGGAGATGTGATAATTTTTTTATTAGTTATAGGCTTAACAAATATAATTTAGCATGTACACCATTTGTTGGAGTTAATAATCATTGGCATAATGTTTTATTATGGGAGGCCTTTCTATTGGAGAAGACAATTGAATCATTTATCTGATTATTTAGAATATTTAAATGAATAATGGGTGATAAACATCCCATAATAATATTTACTGATTAGGACCTGGCAATGGCTATGATAATAGAAATTGCATTACCTCATACACGATATAGGTTGTGCTAATGGCATATTACCAAGAAGGCTCCATCCAAGGTGCGGTGCTTCAATAACAACAACAAAGTTAAGGCCTTTTTACAAGTGTTTAAGCTAGTGTAATTCTAAGGAGGAGTTTGAGAGAACATGCATTAAAATTATTACTAATGGGAACCTCCACAGCCATGATTAGTTGAATGAGCTTTACATGATCAGGAAGAAGTGGTCAATAACATTTAATAAGAATTATTTTAACTTTGGCATTCTTTCAACACAGTATAACGAGTCCACTAACAATGTGTGCCCTGACATTTCAAAGCCAACAATTTCTATAATTAATTATTTTCTGGGCTTAGAGAAAGTTATGATGACTTGGCGTAGAAATGAACAGGATGAAAATTTTAGATATAGCCAGTCAAAAATAGTACCTTTAATTAAAAGTAGTCCAATACTAAAATAAGTTGCCATATTTTATTCAAAAAAATTAGATTCAACTTTTACGAATAATTTTTATATGGTGTGGGAAGAATGTGTATAGATTATACCTCAAGTGACTCATTAATATTTTTCATCAAAAGCATCAAAAAGATTGATCAATCAATCCATTGGACTGTTTATTTTGACACAAAAGAGGGTACTATTCAATGCAACTGTGGAAAGTTTGACATGATTAGTTTACTATGTTCTCATTGCATGTAAGTTATACAGTAGTTAGATATAATTAATATTCTTTCCCAACTAACTACTACTGAGATGGTCAGCAAGAGCTAGGAAAGATGTTTATGGTGGCTAGTGGTTCACGAGTATGGGGAAGAAAAGGATCGGTCCTTCTCCTTAGGCCCTGGTCTTCATCTAAAGACCGTCCTAAAGGATTCGGAAGATCGCCAATATTTAGTAAAGGTACGATCCTATGATGTGGGCTCTAGTCTTCATCTGAAGGCCATCCTGAAGGAGTCACAAGACCGTCAATAATGAAAAAAGCTCGATCCTCTGATGTGGGCTCTGATCTTTGTCTAAAGGTCATTCTGAAGGAGTTGTAAGACCATCAATAATGATAAAGGCCCAATCCTCTGATGCGGGCTCTGGTCTTTGTTTGAAGGCTGTCCTCAAGGAGTTGCAAAACTATCAATAACTATAAAGGCCTGATCCTCCAATGTGGGCTCCGTCTTCATTATAAATAGCCACAAGACCGTCATTTTCCAATAAAGATTTGGTCCTTTAGTACCAATGAGTATATTGGTGGACGTTGGTGATGAACAAAGTATGGTTTTCTTGCACCAGTCGAAACTTTCTCTTGGATTGGTAACTTGAATAACATTGGTGTCGAAAACGAGATGGAGGTTTAATGATGTTGGGTAGTCATGAAGAGATCTGATGACGTTCAAAAAATTGACTGAAGTCTGAAAATGGTTAATGATTGAGAAGAGATCCAACAATCATAAGTCTATTAGAAGTGGTTAAGTGGTATTCTAACATCGGTGATCAGGCAGTGAGTTAATGATAACAATCGGGCTGCATTTTGTTAAAGATAGAAGGCATAAGTGTTGATAGGGATAGACAACTAACAATTTGATGGAGGCCAAACATTATGTTGACCAAAATTGTCTAGTGACACATAAAAGATGCTAATAGAATGGAGGCCTGATGGAGATCCAATCCTTCTTTAAAGGAGGTGAGAAAGATGCTTCAAAATGCAAGGTGGAAGAGGTCGATGGGATCCATCAAAGACATTTAATCGAAGATATTTGAGCTATCAAATTTTCTTTCTCAAAATGATGCTTATTGATGTTAACTTGTATGGAGAAGGATAAAAGAAATCTACCAAGGGTGTTTTACTTGTCCGAGGCTATTTTTCAAATATTCCTTGATGGCATTAACTTATGATAAGAGGCCCAGAGAATCCACAAGGATTTTTGACCTATCCAAGATTGTTTATCAGAGCATTGCTCGATAACATTAACCTATGTGAGGAGATCGATGAAATCCACCAAGAAGTTTTTACCTATCTAAGATTTTTTGTCATAGCAATGTTCGATGACATTAACATATTTGGAAGAGGTCAAGAAAAACCATCAAGTATGTATAACCTATCAGAGGTTATTTGTTTGAGCATTGCACGATAATGTTAACTATAGTCTCCCCCCCCATTAGGTTTGGCTCAATTTGAATGAATCCACTAATGTTTGCAATTGATTAAGATTGAGGCCATTCCTTAGAAGAAAGGTCTTGGCATGATGTTGCAAATATACATCATATATAATGCATTATATGGCTAGAGCTGAAAGAATCAATGTTGATATATTTGTTTGGTCGATAGGACCATAGTAGATGAACAATGAAGGTTAGAAGAATCGTAGTTGAATAACAGTGGTCTGAAGGATCATAATCAAATGATAGAGGTCGAAAAGAACACAGTCAAGCGACAGTGGCCGAAAGGACTATAGTCTGGCGATGGTTATAAGGATCATAGTCAGCGGGCGAAGATGGTTGGAAGGATCGTAGTCAACTGGCGACGGAGGTTAAAAGGAACGTCGACAATCGGTGGCCGGGTGTAGATCCAGCATTAGTTGGTGACCCGACATAAGTCCGACGACAAATGGTGGTTGGGTTGAAATCCGACGATGATCTGTGAACAAGCGAAAGTCTAGTGACGATCGATGAATTGGTGGAAGTCTGCTGGTGGTTGGGAAGAACTCTGACAATGATTGACGGATGGGCGGAAGTCTGACAATGTGAAAAACTCCGACGATGGTTAATAAACGGGCAAAAGTCTGGCAATAAGGAGAACTCCAACTGTGGTTGGCAACAAATTAAACTCCCAAATTCTTCCCTTCTCTTCCCCCTTTCTTCTCTTCCTCCTTTCATGTGAAGAATAAGGACCTATTTATATTTTTTAGAGAATGACATGGGTTATAAATATGACAAGGAACAAGGTCAAGATAGAAGTGGTTGAATTGACGATCAATATTAATTCCTTTTATTGTGGACTACTTTTTGAGCATTTAAATGTATTAACGATATCAGAATTCTGTGATCTTGAGCTCGTTGGATTCGTCTCATCAATCCACTCGATTTGTTAATTTCAAAAACTTTTAGCTCAATTTTGCCTTGAGATTCATACCTAATCAAGATAATTTTTTAAAATATATCAAATATAAACTTAGCTTAACAAAACACCCCTATTAATTTTATTTTCATATGCAATAAATCAGAAAATACAACCCAAACTTCCTTCTTTAAACCAATAGCTACAAATTCTTTCACACTTTCTTATCAAATCTCATATTTATTTAAACATTAAGTCCAAAAAAAATACTAACAAACAACTTACAAAAATTAGCTAAATTTAATAGGGAACAAGCATAACAAGCAACTTTCAACATTTAACACCTCAAAAATTTATTAAATTACTAAATCCTACTTTGTATCCAAAGAACCCTTATTTAGATATCCAAATTCAAATAGATAGATTATTTTACAAAATAAAACAAAAAATTGCACCAAATCCACAATATGGGCCTTTGCATGATTTCACTAAATACTTTCAAATGAATTGAAGAAGCCCATTTTCAAGAAGCCTATTTCAAAACCAAATCATCCTTACAAAAGCTGAAACACACATAAAATATTACATAGCATAAGACAGATAAAAGACTATATAAATAAATGACAAATCTAATTCAAAAATATCCATCATTAGGCCAGCTGAAGCTTCTCCCTCCGAACAATCTTGAATTTTCCGGTTAGTTCTTGCTGCATTTATAAAGCATTAATTCTCAGTTTCTATGATAGAAAAACAATTTTGGATAACATAGAAAGCAATCACAATGTACAAAAAGGCCTAAAATTTTGTGAATTATTTTACTTTTAATTTAGCCTTTTAATGATTTTTTTAAGAGGTTTAGTGAATAATTCTTCATGGTTTTTCATTTTTAAGGGCCTTTGGAATTAAATACTATAATTAAAATGTAATTAAGCTTCTAGTTATGAACTTCTATCTCTTTTTCATCTATTGACAAATAACGGTATTTATCTAATTGAATAATTACTAACAGCTCAACTTCAGACTGTTAATTAACTCATGTTTGACTAATGCACTAATTTAAAAAAAAAATAACTGAGCATGATTTATAGGTTTAGGGGATTTGAGGAAACCCTAAACTTAATAGATTTGTAAGTTTAAGTTTAAAAAAAAATGTAAGTGATGGTCTTCTTCGTGTTTGTTTCTCCTTTCTCTTCATGTTGAGTTGGTTGTGTTGTTTTGATCTGTCTTTGTTGTTGTTGTTGAGGCTGATTGTGTTTTTTGTCCTTTGCTTGTTTTGTGATTTTGTGTTTTATTTATTTTGGGTCAGAGGGTCTTGGCGGCTGTCTTGTGGCTGTGGGTTGGCAATTTTGTTGGTTGATTGTGTGGTGGTTTGCTTTGGTTTGTTGGGTTGTTTATGTTTTGGTTGGGGTTTGGGTTTTTATTGTGGTTTGAGTGTGGCTTGGGTGCTCTCGTGGGGCTGGTTAGCTTGTAGGTTTTATCGTTTGATCTATTTGGAGTTTGGTTGATGTGACTCTATGCCTGAGGCGGATTGGATGTCCAGGCGTCCGGTATACTTGGGTGATGTGGCACGTTTGAATTGGATGTCCGGACGTTCGGTGACCAGACGTAATAATTTGCCAAGGTGGAGGTTGTCGGGTGCATTTGGTTTTCTTTCTTTACTTTTGTTTTCTTTTATTCTATTTCTTCTCTTGTGTAGTTTGATTGAGAGTAGTTGGTTGTTGATATTTCTGGTAGCTAGTGCTCCTGCTGCTATCCTTTTGTTCGTGTTTTCCTTCTATGGTCCTACTTGGCTTTCTGTTGGTTTGATTTTTATCTTTATTGTAATAGTTTGAATCATTAGCTCATAAGTTTTGATTCAAATGTTGTATTTTTAGAGAGTTAAAGATTCTTTTAAAGACTTATAATCCCTTTTTCAATTAACATGTAGGCCCCTCAATGAGTTTTAACCAAAAAAAAAAGTTTAAAAAAATCTTTTTAGACCCACAATTGATGATACTTAACAAGATACCAATTAAACCAACAAATTCTACGAAATAAGTCTAACTCATCAATCAAACTGACAGTTCTCACCAATTCTTACTTGTTTACTGAAAGAGCAATTCTTAAGGTAGATCAAATTAGGCATATGATAGATTTATGATTGATTAGTTGAATCAATCAATCCGTTCGATTTTTAAATTTATGCATAAGATTTTGAATTTTCTCTTTGCACTGAATTTCACTCTCTCTCTCTCTCTCTCTCTCTCTCTCTCTCTCTCTCTCTCTCTCTCTCTCTCTCTCTATATATATTAATGTTGATATATTTTTAAAAAAAATCTGTGTTCTACTGAATTGCATTTTTCAAAGGGTATTTATCTGAGAAAAAATACTACGAGATGAACGAAGAAAATGTATGAAACAGAACAAACAATCCAAAATTCTCACCTTTTTCCACAGATGCGTATGCTCCTCGCAGAACCCAGCAACAATTCCAGCTCTTTTCGCCTCCATATATTCAATACAAAGCCCCTTCTCCAATCCGCAGGAAACATGGAACCCTAATCCACACTTCGGTTCCGAACACTCGATCCCACACCCTCGATTAACACCGCAGAGATAACAATCAATTTCCCACCTCTTCTTAGGAACTCTTGAACAATCAATCCCTTCTCTCCCCAACGGATCTCGAAAGAATACTTCAGGAACAAGCAACGCACACAGAATATGAGCCCATTTCGATTTCTCTTCCATCGGCTTCACTGCTCCTCCCTTCTTCGGACAAAGACAGCAATCAAAATCCCCTTTTTCTTCTTCTCCCTTCCTCTGGCATCTCAAACAGAACCAATCTCCTTCAGGTATTGAATGGATCAGAGGACTTCCGTAGCAAGAAGCGTGAACCATTAACTCGCAGCCATCACAGAACACGATGGGATCTGTTGGCTCGCCGTCGGTGCTGTGGCATACGGCGCAGAGGACACCATCGTCTTCCTCTTCGATGTCTTCTTCTGCTTGAAGATTACAGCTTTCCTCCTTTTCGTCGAGAGGGAACAGGGGTTTGGGAGCCCATATCCTTTTCTTTGCTGGGAGGCAGATTTGGATGAAGGAGTGGTGGGAATCTAAGCGTTTTTTGGCGGGGAGGCATTTGGGAGGAAGAGATTGAGTAAAAAGCTCTTCTTTGTGTTGATTTTCATTGAGAAACTTGAATCTTT
The DNA here is from genome assembly GCA_022539455.1 of Dendrobium nobile. Taxonomy (NCBI): domain Eukaryota; kingdom Viridiplantae; phylum Streptophyta; class Magnoliopsida; order Asparagales; family Orchidaceae; genus Dendrobium; species Dendrobium nobile. The sequence goes on along the minus strand of CM039721.1, from coordinate 7,133,112 downwards.
TAGAGGGAGGTAAGTCATGAATGATGCTCTGCATTGAAGAGGATGAACGAGGTTTGCTGCTTAGATTTGAAAGGAAAGTTCAGGATTCGAGATTGATGAGGGAGAAAGAGCTTGGAGGAGGAATAGTTTATGAATAAAAACGCGGGAAGAAGGGGATTTGGAGGAGGGCGAAAGCGGGGCCGCGGTGGAGGAGAAGATTTATTTGAATTTTTTGATTAAATTTGGGATTTTGGAAGCTTGAAATTTTCGCGGGAGCGGGAAAAGATGAGCCGGTTATTTTCAAATTTTTATTATCAAAATTTTGGTCAATCAAATTAACTTGTTCCTCATTCATATTTTATGAACATGATTTTATAATATTTATCAAAAACTTATTGTTTGAAGATATGTTAATAAATGATCTGATTTGACAATCCAAATTAAACTCATCCCTAAAAATATAGATTTAGGTTGACCTGATTAATTTTGGATCAGCTTTAGGTTAAAGATATTGATCCAATTAGTTTTTTATTCGAGTTTGGGTTGACTCGAAGCCTGAATTTAATCCAAAATTGACTTGATTATTATTCAGGTTCAAGTTAAACAGGTCATTTTCATGTTACATAGGTCATTAGTTAAACTGGTCTTATTGATCTAAAAAATGTATATGAGACATATAATAAACAGCTAAAATGGGTGGGGTTTGGGTTACAAGTCAGGTTGGAGATAGAGAGTGAAGCACCGTGGCACTCTAAACCCCAGTAGTATGAGTCGGGTTGTGCAATTTTCTTTCTCGTTTTTTTATGTTTAACTCAAAAGAGTTGTATCCTTAGGTGTATTGAAAAGTGTTTTTTTTTTTTTTTTTTTTTTTTTATTATTATTGAGTGCAAAACAGTGTGAAGAAGTAAAGTGAGATAACGAGAGAGTGAGAGAGAAAGATGTCTGTTCAACTTCTCTCAATTTGTATAGTGCATTTCTAAGGATGGTGTGGCTCTATGACTTTTTTCTAGTTTCGAGTTTTTAAATGTCAAATCTTGATGTTCATTTCCTCTATTTCTATTTTCTTATTTATTTCATTGTGTAATTTTCTTCTCAACAAACCCGAATTGACATCTTTAACCATCGGTAATTCAAACACTGCAACTAAATTTAAAAATTAGAAGTAGTTTTTAACACTAATAAAATTGCAATGAATTGCAGCATTAAAAGAAATTATGTTGTGGTCATTCCTGGTCATTTCTGTCTTTTACATTTTTGTTTCCGTTGGAATTTGATTTAGATTGCATTGGATGAACATGTGGTGCTGTGATGCACTAAATATGTTGGTATCAGATTTGAAGTTGTTTAGAAATGCCACTGCATCATCGGCCAAATGTTTCAATGGATGATCTCTTTCGCCACGATGATTAGGCTCAATTATGATGTCATATTATGATTCTAGCTCAACAGCTTAGATTTCATTTGAGACAACTTTCTTTCTGCTTCTTAAAATAATTTTTTAGTATAAAAATTTTAATTTGTTACTAAAAAGCTGCTCTATGAAGCAGTAAGAAAGCCATCACAAATGATGTCTTAGGCTTTGTTTGAGACGGCTTTCCTTATGCTTCATAAAACAATTTTTTAGTAAAAAAATTGCAGTTTTTTATTAGTGGAGACTGATCCTACATATGAAGATGAATTTTATTTTGATTGTAGGACTGATCCTACGATCAATGACAAGGTGTGTAGTTTTATCATGTTCTTTATGGCTTCCTGCCTGGTAGTACTTTGGACCTTATTCCACAGCGAAATCTACGTAGGCTTTGTTTGGGACGGTTTTCTTTCTGCTTCTTAAAAAAGCTTTTTAATATAAATATTTTTAATTTTGTATTGAAAAACTACTTTAAGAAGCAGAAAAAAAAAAAAAGCCTTCCCAAACAAAACTTTAATCTTCATGGTACGGTTGCTGCTTCAATTGCCAATTTGCAACAGGCCTGCAGCTGGATCATGCTGAACTTCTCCAAAAATAACGTTTCATCACATGAGTAGCAAAATGGTTGCTGGGAAAAAAATTGGGTTGTTAGAAATTATTGAGAAGAATCTTCATCCTTATGCAGCCGTAGAGAATAGAAGATTAAAGAAAGAACTTGATGCAAATTAAATAGATTTCATATTCCTTTTTTGGTTCTTAGAGATTTAGGCTTCGTTTGGGACGGCTTTTTTACTGCTTCTTAAAGCAGCTTTCTAATATAAATATTTTATTTGTTGTACTAAAAAATTGCTTTAAGAAGCGATAAGAAAGCCGTCCCAAACGAAGCCTTAGGCTTTGTTTGCAACGGTTTTCTTACTACTTTATAAAAGTGCCTTTTAGCCTTTTAATTATTGGAAACAGGATAAAAATAGTTGTCTAAAATTGTTCCAAACCAAATCTTAAGCTTAGTTTGGCATAGCTTTTGAGCACTTTCAATAATTTTTTATATTAAAAATTTATTTTAAAAAATATTAAAGAAAGATATCACAAAGGAGAGTTCAGAGAAAATTTTTCTTGCTTTTCTTTGGCTCTCTCTTGTGAATGATTGCTAAGATTTTGATGGGATCTTCTTTCTCTATTCTCATTGGCATGTAAGAAAAGAATTTGATTTATTTGACAGCTACTCTTAATTTCTGCTCAATGTTTTTTATAATGGAATTATCTATCTCCTTATACCGTATTAATATTAATGACAAAACAATGAAAATCTTAAATTTTTTTCAACATGGATGCTTTATTTTTTTCATATCATATTTGAATGTGGGATGCTAGTTTTACCTCTCCTATGTTAATTTAATTGCTCTCTTTAACCTTTAGAAAGAGAGTTTTGGTCTTCTATTGTAATAAAGTACATTCACACATTAGATCCTAATTATCTAAGGATCAATATGTGTTACATAAGATATGCTCAAGTTGTATATATATATATATATTCCAAAGAAAATTCCATTAAACAAGGGAAACATTACAACAACAGCCCAAAGAAAATAGGCTACATAAAAGAAAGATACATATAGAAGAAAAACCAATTCATGACAGGTCGGACAACCAGACCTTAATAATGAAAAGAAATAATCCAGAAGCAGCTGGACTCAGACTGCCACTTGGTTGCCAGGCTAGGGCCATCCAAGGAGGAAAAAGAGCCAAAAACAAAGAATCAAAGGCCAACAGGATTACCAAAATCAAAAACCAAAAGACCACCATGGTTGCAACCAAGCCTAGCCATCCACGGGACATGCAGAAGATTTGCTTCATCGTCGTCCAATACCAAAAACATAAAGTGTCAGGCAAGGGAGTCAAGCAATCAAACTCCAAACCAGCCCTAACCACAAATCCCGCGAGCAGCAAAGGATAATAGAGATATAGCTCGACAGCCGAGATCATAAGAATAAGGAGAAAACCTATCTCCTAGATTTGCAATGACGTCGTTTTCCACCATGAAAGAAAGGGGGACCCAAATCCCTAGAGATATCCAAACCATACGAGCCTTTTAAGGCCCCAACTTCATCCTCCAATTCATCATCCAGATCGCACGAAGAATCCATCGAGTCATCCAACCAATCAGTTTGTCTCAAACAGGACTCCCCTGCTCGCGACAAAATCCTTGACTTAAAAACATTAGACAAAATAAGCCACACAGGAACATCAACCAAAGAATCACAATCACTCCCCCCAACAAAGGGAATCCTGGCTAAAGCATCCAAATGATCAACAGAAATATTGCTAGCAACCATCGCAGATCCCATGAGGGGAGGAACAACAACCACAACACTAGGGACATCCACCACCCCAGGTGAGCCTAGGCGCCCATCTATCTTAATCACACCATCATCCGCCTCTACTTCCTCAACAATAGGAGCAGCCAAGTCATACAACCCCTCACCAGACTCACCAGGAGCATTCAACAAAACACACTCACTCGGTTGAAGGACACCAGTAGGTAACTAAAACATCATCACGTTGTGGAACACCAACACCTAACTCTACAACATTCACAATAACATGACCCAACTCATTAAGCAAAGGAGACACAACAACCATAATATCATTGTCAAGAGTAATATCATTAACAGCTACCCCCTCATTAAGCGCCACCTCAACCAAACCATTAACAAGATTATCAGCCACCTCCACGACGACCACCTCAGGAATAAAGGGACGCACATCCGTCTTAAGGAATAAAATCGAGAAAACCGCTTTATAATGACCCAACATTTTACAATGAGAGCAATACAACGGGAAAACCTCCATTTCAATATTTTAAATGTATCTCATAGATTCAAAGCCAAGCCACACCTATGAAGCATAACGTTTCGTAACATCTAGTTCCATAAGAATTCGAGCAACAAACGACCGAGTGTGGTTCAAAGTAGCATTGTTAACATGCAAAGGCCTACCAAACATAGAGCCCAAACTATGAAGAATGCGATGTGAAAAAATATAAGGATGCAAACTGGGAAAAGAGACCCACACGGGCACAATAAGCGACTCAACATTAATGTCAAAGAGGGGAGACCACTTAAACAACTTCATGAAACAGTTAGCGATGAAATACGATCAGTGAGAGAAAATCCTACAATAATCTAGCTCATTAGCTAGCTTGATCAACACCTTTTTAGGATTCAAGACAGTAACTGAAAGTGCACTACACAGCTTGAGATTAAAGAAGAATTTCTGAATCAAATCCAGAGGCGGGTGACGACCTAGAAATTTACCTACCAACGCAAACTCAAAAGGCGCGGCAAGAGACAATAATTCCTCATCTGAAACGATTAAAGCATGCAAACCACGATGAGAAGAAACTTTGAGCGGTGGAAACCAGGCGAATCACCAGATAAAGCATCACAAAATGATTTCAACTTTGCCTTGCCATCCAAAAACCCAGGATTCCCAAGCCAATTTGCAACCATATAGAAGAAAATCGTAGAAAATTAAAGGTTTAGAGAAGAAGAAATACCGTGTACCAGACGTCACGGACAGAGCCAAGAAACCCTAGCCATAACGCCTCCTCTTCACTTAATGACTGGACAATCAAGACAAAGGGCCGTCGAGGATGTTGTAGATGATGGGCTGAAGTGACGTCGAGAGGTTTGGTACGATCGGAGTCAAACGATGTGACCGTCCAGAGGCGGACGTTGGGCTTTTCTCCAGCAGCTAAGAGAAGGCTTGGCTTCAGCTAGGGCACAGACGAAGGCGTCAGCACAGTGGAGATATTGAGCAAGGCTTGCGATCGAAGGAAGGCAGATGTCAGCTAGGGTTCACATCGCAGACTGTGGTGTTTATATGCTCAAGTTGTATATGACAATTCAATCTTCTTGAATTTTGTTGGCCAAAATTGTTTAGTGAAAATAGGTTAAATCCTATTTTTATATAAAAAATTACTTTAAAAAATAAAAAGAAAGCTATCACAAACGAAGCCTGAAACTAAGTTTCATATTTTTAACACAATCACAACTTATAGCTTAGTATCAACATATAATTTCTGAAAATGATCCACGAATGATACACTAATATCTAAATATGAATGTAATTAATGGGTAGGTTGAATATTTGAAATATTTCAAAGTAACAGTCATGAACAACTAAGAAGGAACACTTAATTTCCTATCATTTTAATAACAAAATTATCACAACAGTCATAAAATATAAGTTCCTTTCGAGGCTACTCTAATTGCTTTTGAATGCTGAAACAATGAGACAATGCCTTCAAAAAAAAAAAATGAGCACAAAAATTTAATGAAAACAGTAAAAAAATATAATAGCAAAAAATTATTTGAAACGAAGCCTTAACTTTTGATAAAAAATTTATCAGATTATTCCGACTCTTTTCATTTCAAAAAAAAAAAAAGCCTAAAGAAATGAAAACTTTGAAGCCATACACTCTTATTAAAAACAACAGCAGCAGCCAGCCATTCTTACCAATAGCTACAGCACATTACAAAGCTAGAATTCCCCAACAGAAACAAAGGGAATGAAAATAGGCCACAAACTACATATATAACAAGCTCAGTATAGCAATTGGCAACTGCTTTACCTTACAAGGATGAGCTGAGCTAACCGTTTCACCTATCTGACATTTTACCATTTAAAATTAGGCAAATCCCTGCTTGTACCGACGAAACAGCTCCTCGGTCTGCGCATTCTTTAAGGCACTGCAGCCAATTATGTACACCCAGATGAGGGCAACTGCGGCGATGATGAGAACAATGTTAGCCTTTCTCCATTCGCCGCGGAGGTTTCCAATCGTCCCGGCTTTGCAAGAGTTGCATCCATAGCAGAGCTGAGTTTGGTCATTGCTCCAAGCATAGCAGTCTGGGTCTGCAGCCACATTGGCAGGGGAAACCCACACTGTAGGATTCACATAGGTATACCCGCAAACGGTTGGTGGCTTACAGCATCCAGACTGCACAAGCACAAGAACATGGTCATAGAAGTTGGAAAGTTTTTGAAATATCATATTTTTAAACTGAACAGTTAGTGGCTGTTTGGTATGCGGATTTAGGCCAGATTTAAGGCCGGATTTGGGCGAAATCCAGCCAAACGGTCTAAAATGCAAATCCAAATCTCATGGCAAATGAAAGCCGCGGTTGACGGAAAAAGACCACTTTTTGCGGTAAATCCCGGATTTAGCAAATCCACCGATGCGGTGGATTTAACTTCTTATTCGTGCCATAGGAGGAAGTCCGAACGTTTCCAACTCTTTTTCTTTTAACTGCCTTAAATCCTAACTTGCATAGCCAAACAGTCACACATAATTTAGCTGGATTTATCATGAATGTTACCAAACAGTTTTCAGGATTTAACCCCCCAGGATTTACGAAATCCGGATTTGGATGATTTACTTAAATGAAATCCTAGATTCTACCAAACAACCCCTTAGGATATTACATATTTTCTGTATATATATAAGGTCAATAAGATAGCAAACCCCTACGTCGGACAAAACTTTCTATAAATAATTATGTTAGAATTCTCTCAAGAAATAATAAAATGCCCTTGATTTTACATGCGTTTACATGGCACTTCACTTATCGATTATAAATCTCAGCGTATGACAACCTTCCCAATGAAATCCATCTTAATTATGACTCAATAATTTGTGAGATATCCTAAAATATTTCTAATCAAGGAGATCGGATCAGATGATTGAGATCGCCTGGCTTTTTACATGAGTGTTTCTGAATTAAACTTTTAGAAGTCAGGACTATCTGAAGATTTCGCTCTCATGTTGAAAAGACAAATGACCTGATTCTAAATTTCCTATAGCTGCTAGTCCCTATGTTCAACTATCCCTCTAAGTAACGAGAGAGTGAGAACTGTAAAAGCATTGAAGGGCCAGAAAATAACGATAAAGTGAAGGAAAGAAATACTATGTTATTCATCATTAAAGATAGATTACGCTAGTATATATAGGCGTTTAAGTGTGAACTAATGGTGGCAAAGATTACACATGTACAGGTAGGATTAGAAGCTAAGCTTAACAGCTTGTCTTGAGTACAATTCTTGAAACGTTTGAATGACATGTATTATGTTAGCAGGCCCCCTCAAACTGTTGCAGCTGATGATGTAATGAGTTTGGTGGCAAGTTGTTGAAAGCAAGGAATGGAAAAGGGCTTGGTGAAAATATCAACAACTTGATCTTTAGTAGAGATATGTCGAACTGTGATTGATTTATCCTTAATGCAATCTCTAATGAAGTAACAATCGACTTCAATGTGCTTTCTTCGAGCATGGAAGACAAGATTGTTTGCTAAGGCGATAGCTGACGGATTGTCGCAAAATAAAGGAGTAGATGCTGCGGTAGAACAGTTGAAATCGTGAAGAAGGCGATGAAGTCAGATGACTTTGGTAGCATCAGGGGCAAGGGCTCGGTACTCGGCCTACGTGGAAGATCTTGCAACGGAATGTTGTTTCTTTACACTTCACGAGATAGAGATGATCCGAGGTAGTTGCAATATCCTGAGATTGACTTGCGGTTGATGGAGTCGTTGGCCCAGTCAGAGTCGACGTAAGAACTGAGAACAAGAGAATCACAAAAAAGAGGTAATCTTGTATGAAGCGTACCTTGAATGTACATGAGAAGACGCTTTAGTGCTTCAAAATGAGCGTGTAAAGGATTCTGCATGTGTTGGCAGACTTTGTTAACCACAAAAGAGATATCCGATCGGGTGAGGGTAAGATATTGAAGCAGTCCAACCAACTTATAGTAGAAAGTCGGATTAGAGAAGGCGGGTGAGCTGGCTGAGTTGGAAGAAGCTTTGATTTGGGATGGGGTAGAGACAAGTTTGCAATTTGTCATTCCGGCTTTAGTGATAATGGATTCAGCAAACCTTGTTTGATAGGGATGCAAACCATAGGGAGTGTGAACCGCCTGGATGTCAAGGAACTGGGAGTTGGGTCGAGATCTCGCATTGTAAATTTAGTATTGAGATTATGCAGGAGATCTTGGATTGCTTCTTTGGAGTTACCGATGAGTAGAATGTCGTCGACATAGACAAGGAAATACATAGAGATATATGATTTATTATATATGAGCAATAACGGATCAGAGGAGCTAAAATGGAAACCAAGTGTCTGTAGGTAACCAGAGAGCATAGAAAAACACTGACGAGGTGATTGTTTTAGGCCATATTAGGCCTTTTTCAATCTACAAACATAGTATGGATGAAGTACATCAAGGAAACCAGGAGGTTGCTTCATGTAAACAGTGTGAGAGAGGTGACCGAGGAGGAAAGCGTTGGAGACATCCAACTGATAAATTGGCCAATGGTGATGGAGAGCAACAACAAGAAGAACGTGAACGGTAGTTATTTTAGCAACAGGACTAAAAGTATCAGTATAATCGATGTTGTAATCATGTTTGAACCCTTGAGCTACTAGTCTTGCTTTATGTCGAGCTTTAGTACCATCGACTAGAAATTTAGTGCGAAACGTCCAACGACATCCAAGAACGTTTTGAGAAGAGTGTGGTGGAACAAGCTCCCAAGTTCCCTGAGATTGGAGAGCATGAAATTCGTCGGACATTGCAGTCCACCAAATGTTCGTGTTTGCTTGCCTCAGCATAGGTAGTTGGGTAGGGTGAATGGTTTTGATGGAAGAGGTTGAAGATGACTTTGGGTTTTAAATTTTCGATTTTAAACCATGTTTGCATATGGTGAGTGAGTGGTTGGATGGGTAATTGATGGATAGTTTGATTTGTGGAACTATTAATAGAACCAGATGTTGAATTTGAGGAAGGTGGCTGGCTAACCGTGGGAGAGGAATGAATAGAGGGTGTGGGGTGAATGATTGGAGAAGTGGAATTGAAACTTTGAGTGCCAAAAGTTGGAACGAGTAGAAGAGGTGGCGTATTAGCTGAGGTGTGGTGTGATTGGTGAAAGAAAGTGGCTGTATACAGGGGAAATTAGCCACATTGAATATTACATGTCTTGATATATAAATTTTGCCAGTGGTAGGATAGAGACATCTATACTCTTTTTGAGCAGTAGCATATCCGATGAATACGAACGGAAGTGATAAGGGAGATAAACTCAAGGCATTGCAAGCAAATGGTTTTTTGAAAAGCGCTAGAAGTCAACATTTTGACAGTGCTTTAGCAGAGTTTGACCTTTCTTTGGTATACTGAAACTGATGTCGTACAGCCAAGTAAAAAAGCAGCGAAGCAGAAATTCTCGTAGATAAGAAAAAAGTTTTCATTCTGTACATGCCCTAAGTCAGAACTTCATTATCTTCATAATACAGACTAAGTAGATGTACCTATCCATTTGTAATTGCAAAAGAATCTAAAATTTAGAGCAAGATTCTGAAAATAGAACTCTAACTAAATAGAAAAAATGAAAGTTTTCGGAATATGGGCGGAACCAAGCTAACAAAGGCATCCGAAAATTTTAAGGTGAGAGTAGGAGGGTAGTTTGTTGCAACGTTTAAAATTGCGTATTCGGGTATTAAGGCGTTTTTCATTCGTGAGGCGAGGCGTAAGCCTCAAAATCAAAAGATTATGTAAACATAAAATGATAAATTTTTTATATACTAATGAGTGAATAATATAAAACATAAAAAAGCATAAGATATGAAGTGAAATCAAAATATCCCAATAATAAGACAACATGAAATATAGTTCAACTCAAAATTCTATCTTTCCCAAATCCCAATATTCTTTTCATTAATATATAATTCAAATTTCCAAAAATAAATAGCAATGACATATCACATAAGAACTCATAAGTCATCAGCACTGTCATCACTAAGGGGTTCTTCATTTGAATCATCATTATGATGAACTGCTCTCTCCCCTTCCTCCTCTCCTATAGAGTCCAATGTTACGCCTCACGCCAGTGAGACGAGACGGGCCTCAACCAAGTTGAGGCGCAAGCCTCATAAAAAAAACTCGAGGCGTAAGCATCGAGGCATTTTTTATTGGAATTGCGCAAAGGCGGGCCTCAAGGAGAGCCTCATATTACGCAATTTTAAACCATGGTTTGTTGTATAGTTTATTGTAAGGACTGATATTATGGAGATATGGTATTAGTAATTTGTTGATGAGATAAATTGCGGTAATTAAGGCGTCTACCCAAAGTGATGGCAGAAGACTGACTTCAAAGAGAAGACTGTGTATGTTTCTAATATATGATGATGTTTTCATTCCATAACTCCGTTTTGATTCATAGTATAAGGACATGAATATTGGTGATTTATACCTCAATGTTTGCAGATAGACTTAAAATGATTATTGATAAATTCTCCACCTCCATCTGAGCGAAAAGTTATGATTCATTTGTTGAATTAGCGTTTGATCATTTTGTTGAACTCAATGAATTTAAAGGTAACTTCAAATTTTTTAAGTAACAGATATAACCAACAAAACTTAGAAAAGTGATCAATGAAAGACAAGTAGTAACGATAACCTTGCATTGATGTGGTGGGATAAGGTCCCCAATCATTCGAATGAACTAATTCAAAAATAGTGGAGTCAGAATTCTAAGACTTAAGAAATGGTAGACGATGACTTTTAGCAATTTTACAAGAATTACAATGAGAATAGCGTGAACTAAAACAAATTGCAGAAATGCTTTTAGCTAGATGTTGTTGTGTAATGGACACTGGATAATCAAACTGTCGGTGCCAAAGATTAGGAATATCTTGAGGGGAGAACAATGCAAGGGATTGTTTGGTGGCAGAAGATCGAAGTGGATAAAGACCAATAAGGCACGGACACTGAAAAAGAAGGCGGCCTATCTTCGAATCCTGAATTTAAAAACCATTAGAAGAAAATATCTCAGTACATTAATTTTCAGAAGTGAGACGATGGATAGATATGAAATTAGAAGACAGATTTGGTACATGATAGAGTGGTGAAGTGTTAAAGTATCGGTGGGGGTAGGAAGTATACCCTTTCATGAATATTGGATTGGAAGTTGTTATCCATTGCCGAGAATGATTTGATTGGAGCCTGTATGAGGTTTTGGAGAGTTGAGATTAGTAAAATCTGAAATTAGATGGATAGTTGCTCCATTGTCAAGGCACCGGTCGGAGTGAAGGGAAGATTCTGCTGGAGAGAATAAAGCAGATTTCTTAGAATCTTCATTATATGAGGGATTGTGGCGATGCCAGCAATGACGAGCAAAATGATCGTTCTTGAAGCAAATCTGACAGGTAATTGAACTAGTCAAGTTCTTGTCATGGCGAGCGGGGTGGTTGCAGGCAGATTGGTTTGTGGAGGATGACCGACCACGATTGGCAGTGTTACGACCTCGTCCATGACCACAAGAGGTTGTAAGTGCCATGGTGGGTTTGGATATTTGAAGATTGTGTAGTTCACGTGTGGCTTCTTGGGCAATGTTCTGTTCTTCACTGCATAACAGAGTATATAGATCATCCAATGTGATCGGTTGAAGATTAGGGCGTATAGCAATCTTGAAAGTTTGATATTGGGGAGGGAGACCATTTAAGGTGCAGAGGATGATATCCTTAGGATCAAGAGGGGTTCAGTGGCAACAATAATATCAACCTTAGATTTAATGTTGAGAAGATATTGAATTAAGGTTTGGTCTTTCATGGATATATGGTGGAGTTCGTTCTTAAGTTGGATGATACGAGATCTGGTGGTGGATGTAATCACCGAGAAATGGTTTCTCATATTTCGGCACAGTGCTCCAGAGATAGAACTTAAGATAGGAGATTTGGGGAAATAACAGAATAAAGAGCAGCGGCAAGATTTTGATCAATAAGAAGCCAGGTTTTACAGGAATAGGTATTCAAAGCGAACGGGGATGTTGGTGAAGGGCAAGAGCAAGTTCCGTCAAGAAAACCATCAAAGTCATTAGCTCGAAGCTTTAAGACTTGCGAATGTCAAACAGGATAGTTTTCCGAGGTTAAGGTGATGGAGACAATGCTTTTGATATTATTTACCAAGAACTTTTGTTTGGGGGGCCGGGGGGGGGGGGGGGAGGAAACGGTGAAGTTTCCGGTAAAGAACTGGAACTATGAGGAACTTCTGGTGGGACAGCTAATGAAGCAGATGAAGTATCCATGAATGGAGAAGATTAATTGGTGGAGAAAAAAGAAAAAAAATCTCACAGAAAGGTCACAAGGATGGCATGCTCTGATACCATGAGAACTGTCAAAGCATTATAGGGCCAGAAAATAACAGGAAGATGATAAAGTGAAGGAAGGAAATGCTATGTTATTCATCGTTAAAGATAGATTACAGCTAGTATATATAGAAATATAAGTGTGAACTAATGATTACAAAGATTACAAGTGTGCAGGTAGGATTAGAAGCTAACGGCTTGACAGCCTGTCTCGAGTAAAATGCTTGAAATGTCTTGATGACATGTATTATGTTAACAAAGAGAACTTCCAATTAAAACAACTTGATATGCTATATGGCTTTGGCATTTTATAGCAACAAGTTGAATTTAATTTCAGGAATTTTCAGCTTAATTTAACCTCAATATTCGTGCCTGATATATTTGACGAATCTCAAAGCAAAATCAAGTAGGAAAATTCCAAAATTAAATTTGGGACCATATGAACTCCGATTTTAACAAACTTATAGTCCAATTGAACATCTCGAAAAGACAGACCCAATGACACCAAATTCGACTTAATACTAGCCCAAATGGCTTCAAAACAATGACCTGAAGCGCATTCAGAAGGTTCAAACCATAATTTGAATTACCAAATAGTTTCCAAACATAACATGCTTATAACTGAACCGAGCGGCTCGACGAGATGAATCCAACGAGCCCAAAATCGCCAAATTTTGATATCATTAAGACATTCAAATGTCCCATAAATAGTCCATGATCAAGGGAATCAACATCGGTCATCCGTTCAAATCACTCCCAATTTACCCTTGATCTTTCTCATATTTACTGGTAATGTTACTCTCAGAAAATTATAAATAGACCCCTTATTCTTTATTGAGTTGAGGGGGGACCGAAGCACGAAAGCAAGCAAAGAAGAGGGGAACCAAGCAAAGAAGAGAATAAAGAGAAGGAAGAGAGTCCTCTTGCCACCAGACTCCTCAACCACCGCCAGACTTCCACCCAGCCTCCGACTGACGCCGAACTTCTGCCCGACCGCCGGCTGACGCTTGAATTTTGCTCGACCACCGATTAACTCTGGATTTACACCAGGCTGCCAACTGACGCCAAACTTTCATCCATTGCAAAAATTATACCCGTCACTGGACTTTTGTCAGATTTCTGCCTGACGACAGACGTCGGACTTTTGTTGGACTTCTGCCTGATGTCGGACTTATGTCCATCGCCGAACTTCCACTCGTTGCCAGACTTATGCTCGTAGCCGGATTTTCGTCAAACTTCTACTCGACGCCAGACTTTCGTCCATCGTTGGACTTTTGCCCGTCGTCAGACTTTCGTCGGACTTCTGTCCATCGTCGGACTTTCGCTCGTCACCAGACTTTTACCTGTCAGCGGACATTCCTCGGACTTCTGCCTGATGCCAGACTTCCATCCATCGTCGAACTTCTGCCCGTCGCCGGACTTTCATCGAACTTCTGCCAGACGACAGACTTCTTTCCATCCCCGGACTTCCGCATGTCACCAAACTTTTGTCCATCGCCGGAATTCTGTCCATCATCGGACTTCTACCCGACCCCAAACTTTTGTCTGACACCGGACTTCCGTCCATCGTCGGACTTCCAACCTCCATCGTCAGGCGACTGCGGTCCTTCTAACATTCGTCGCCAGTCAATGATCTTTCTGATCACTATCGCCCGCCAACTACAGTCCTTCTGACCTCAGTCGCCAGACAATGGTCTTTCTAACCACTATCGCCCTCCGACTACCGTCACCAGAGTACGGTCTTTTCGACCACCGTTGTCAGCCAACTATGGTCCTGCCAAACAAAGAAACATGTCAATAATGATTCTTTTAATTCCCATCATGTAATGCACTTTATATGATGTATATGTATTACATCAAGCCAAAGCCTTCCACCAAAGAAGAGCCTCATTTGTAATCGACTGCAAATACTAGTGGTTCAAATTTGGTCATGTCCTGTGGTTTTTTCCCTTTTCACGATTTTTCATGTAAATGAAAAATCTTGATATTTCTCATGAATGTTACACCCCCTCTTTCATCTGTTTGTGTGTTAGATCTTTGTACAACGCTAAGACGTTAAACTTTATACTTCTCTACCGTCGTGAATATTCCTGAACGCAATAGTTCCTTAATCAAGATAAATTTTTGATGATATATCAAGAATTATACTATTTTATATTTCTAATACTTTCATTATTTATATTATATTTTTCCTTGTGTGCTGTACGCTGAGGAAGTCAATCTAGGATCTCAATGCTTTTTTTTTGGGAGGAAGTTCAGTGCCTAAAATGTAAATTTAACACCTCAATCTCAAATTTTAACAATTATTTTCAAATTTTTTGTGCTCATTTTTACAAGATATCTCAACTAATATTTGATTAAAATGAGTGTTAAATTTCTTAATTTATTTTGAGATAAATATAGTAAAATATAATTAATATTTTTATTATATTTAGTTTTTAAAATATATACCGATTCAATTTTCATAGTTTGTCTCCTCTTGTGCTTTTATTTTTTTGGCACAGTTATAAGCAATTCCCACCCACCGAAGGCACCGACGAAAAGACTGCCCACGATCCCGAACGCCAGGCACGCAGCGCCACCAACTGGTGGCCTTATCCGTAAATTACTCCAAAACAAGGCCCCTTAAAAAAACACAACACAGACTGAGTACTGACCTCGAGCTACAGAGCAGCAGATAGATACTTGCCTGAATAGGGGATAGAACGGTACGAAAGAACTGATCGGCGGTGAAATACGCATCATCCCGTGCAAGCTTCCCGCACACATCCGACTGACTAAGACAAGCTCGGATCCGAACCCAATGCCCATCATCACCTACGTAATGCCGAAGCCAATCGGAGAATCCAGCGAGGCGATACTCTTTATACCCGCGACCAGGAACGTCATACTCGCCATCGTTGTGGGTGACGACAAAGGAGAAGACGAGGAGAGCGAGGAGGAGAACGATTAGGGTTGCCATGGAGAAGAGGTAGGCGGCTAGGAGGCACTGGTGGTTCCAGTAAGCGCCCACAAAACCGGCGAGGGAGACTAGGAGGATGAGAACGCCGAGGATGATGACGGGCCATCGGACTAGACGGATGCACTCGCTATCGGGCTTGGAGGCGAGCCAGATCCCGGAGGCGATGATGGGAATCGAACAAAGGAGGGCGATGAAGTTGAGGATTGCGATGATGTTGTTGCTTACGCCCATTAGGGAAGGGACGGGGAAGACGATCGGGGAGTGGAGATGGGAATCGGGTACTTTGTGTGGAGGAAGTAGGGAAAGGTTCGCTTTGTCTGGGTTTCTTTCCTCAGTGGGAGTGGGAATTACTGGGGAGGTTGGATTCTTATTTATCTGTTAAAGAAACCGCGAGTAAGTTTGAAATGAGAGATGGAGAAATTGGTCGGAGATAGAAAAGGAAAAAAATTGCATTATAAATTATAGGTATTTTTACATACCTAATATTCAAAATACTTCTATTTACACATTTCACGCCCAAAATTAACTTTTTGCTGTTTTACACCTAAAAGCCCTACCACGCATCAAATACAACACTCCGTTTGCTCCGGTTAAATGAGCCTCACCGAACTGCTTCGTCCTCATTGTGCTTCGCCCCCTCACCGAACTGCTTCGCCCTCACTCGGTCGGATCTCATTTTTCTCAGCAAGGTATTTTCTCCTCCGTTGAGATTTCAATGTCTCTTTTTTATCTTCGGGACTTTGCATTTTGCTTGGAACGGTTTTCAGCCTCCACTACTCCATAAGTCGCATAGGTATGCTTCTCCATTTCTAAATCTAGGTTTTATGTTTTCAACAAATATCTGCTATTTTTTTGTCTTATCTATTCGCATACAGAGCATTTAGTTTTCAGTCAAGGAATTGTGGATGCATTGTTTTTTTCTTAGCCTACTGATTCTGTAGCAGTTTTCTAGTTATCAGCTCACTACTATAAAATGAAGTCATAATCAATTTTAGTTCCCTAGTTTTTATTGTTGATGGTGATATTCTCCATTAGTTGTTTAGTGTAAACTTCTCAAGCCTTCATTCACTATGTTGTGTTTGTATATGTAGAGATGCACAATAGGTGTTTGATGAAATGCCAAGGTGTATTTTTCCAAATGAATGGAATGCAAAGGCAAATGTTTTACTTCTCATGACTTCATTTTCTTTCATTTTTTGAAGCTGTATTTTGTGAAGGAAATTTACAAGGCAATCTACAATGAGTTCAAGTTCCTCGGCAATGCCAATCCGAAATTTTAGTAATCAAATATATTGTCATTGCAACTTACAATGTACAATATTTACGTCTTACCAATCTCGTAGTAGAGGAAAAAAAATTCTACAGATGCTCCCGGAATAGAACAGAAGGCGATTGCCATTATTTTTGATGGTGTGATGAAGTTAATGAATTTCCGTATGATAACAATTTCAGAAGTTCAAATGGTGCTGAAAGCAGTTCAACGCAAATTGCTTCAATTAGAGTCGAGGTGTTACAAATAAAAATCTTTTTGGTTATAGTGATTGTTGTTAATGTTATTGTAGCATTCATTGTAAATAAATATCGCCGTGCGTAAATGTCAGTTTGAGTCAATGTAACTTTTTTGTCAATCAATGCAACATGAAGTTCAGTTTGCTTTTGAAAAGAATTAGAGATTTGTGCCATTTTTTGTCTTATCTATTCGCATACAGAGCATTTAGTTTTCAATCAAGGAATGTGGATGCGTTGTTTCTTTCCTAGCCTATTGATTCTGTAGCAATTTTCTACTTATCAGTTCACTCCTGATTACTAGAATCAGATGCATTTTAGCACAATCAACAATCAACAAAGATTCACACATGTAGCAATAAAAGAAGCTAGCTTGAAACAATTGTAACAAATCACACATGTAGCAATAATATAGCAGGTAGAACCTTGAAATCTGAAACATGCATTAGAGGCAAAAGGAAGCCTCTGATTCTGTAGCACTTTTTCTAGTCATCAGTTCACTACTAATACGGTTTGAAACATACAGTTTTCAGTTCACTAAATGACATTTTTTGAACCATACAGTTTTCTAGTTAGCATTCACTATAATCATCCAAAAAATCATATGGTTCCAATTGTATGGTTCAAATTGTAATAAAAAAAGCAACAGTTTCAATTGTAATCATGCAAAAAAATAATCAGAACAGCAAAAAAACCGTATGGTTCCAATTGTAATCATAAAAAAGAAAAAGAAAATTACTTGTATTATGCATCAGTTCAACAACCCAAAAACTGTAATCAATCCAAGCTGAACAAAACCACCAAACCAATCCAGAAAACTGCAGGAGCTTGGCCGGCATATATTCAATTTTGGTCGAGCATTGCTTGTACTAGGCATCAGTTCATCAGAACCAATCTCGTTACCTCCTACATTTAAAGGATTCTTACAACTGTTTCTATGATGATCCCATAAGTTACAACGACTACACTTATGTCAAAGTTTTCTTTTATTTCCTATCTCTAAGAAATTCTTAATTCGCCTTTTCTTGGGTTTACCACGCGGTCGAAGTGAAGCTAGCATAGTCACTAGCTCACCATCACTAACTGCATCCCACTGTACCTTTCCAGGTAGTGTTGCGATTGCACCATCATATGCCATTTTGTATATAATCATAAAAAATTGAAAGTAACTTAAGATCACTAGTTAATCAATGCATACTGTGAAGCTAACAAAGGAAAATATCATACCTATATACGTAGTAGTTATCATCAACATACGTATTCCATAAGGTATGTTGTATCGTTCCAATGAATGCAGCACTGTGTATACAGTGTAGACCACTTAATTGCCAGAATCCACAACTGCAATCCTTCTTTTCTATGTCAACCTCATGCCTTTCATGAAGATCCTCAACTTCAGCTTTGATTAAAGTCGATTGATGAATTATAAATTGATATTTCCTTGTTGTTATATCTCTAATGTACTTTTCTGCCTGGGGGACTAGTTGACCTCTCCAAGAGCCACTTTGAATCATTCTATGCAAGCGTTGTTCCATAAGCTTCGCCCTGATCATGTCTACCAAATCAACAACGGGTTTATTTCTTGCTTCTTCAACCCATGAATTAAAAGACTCAGACATCTTGTTCATATTTTAGTGATTTTTTATGTGCTTTGAGAATGTCGCCTTCGACCACTTGCACGATAATGCATTCAAGTAAGAGTAAAGTTGTGGATTGATTTTGAAGATCTCCTCAACTTTTTTAGAATGTAGCTCGTTAGTTTTTGCGGCCATCCATAACAAATTCTGAAGCTTGTTTCCATCTTCACAGCGAAAGAGTTTTTTAATATTCTTCCATAGGTGTCTTATACACACTCTATGTTCGGCATTTGGGAAAATAAGCTTTATAGCTTCACCAAGGCCCTTCTCCATGTCGGATATGAAAGCTAACTGTTCAATTTCACAACCAAAACTTTCTGCCAAGTTTCTTAAGAACCACTCCCATGATTTCTTGGACTATGATTCAGCAACGACAAAAGGCTATTGTGTAGAGATCATTATTGGCATCCAAGCAATTTGCAGATAGTAGTACGCCAAGATACTCCGATTTGAGGTGGCATGTGTCAACCCCGATTAAATATCTACATCCAATAATGAAACCATCAATGCATACTTTGAAGCTAATAAAGAATCGCATGAATGCATTAGTTTTGATGTCACACATGTATGTAATGTGAGAGTCAGGATTCCTGTTGATTAACTCAAACCTTAGCGTAGGCACCCACATATAGTTATCGTCGACAAATTCAAACATTATATCTATTGCCAACTCCCTTGAACGCCAAAGTTTCATATATGGCAAGGATAATCCATAACTTGTCTCCAAGTTATTGCTAATTTCCTTTGGCGTGATATCAAGATTTTTCTTTACAATGTCTTTGATTTCTGAGCTACCCAAGTAGTAGTAGCTTGCTTGTTTCCGGCTCTATTGACCCAGGACATAAATGAGTTGATTCTAATTTTCTAACTTCAAAGGAGTGCCCATCAAAACACAATGAGGCACGTACTCTCCATGGACAACCTCTATATGCGCAAGTAATAATTATTATGGATTTGTCACTAGCCTTTTATCTTGATAGCATAATTCTGTAAAATTGCATTAGACCTAATTGCTTTCTTGAAACTTTGGGAATCCTCGAACCACAAACCAACAAATAAGGTATTTGCCTCATTAGTTTGAGTTATAAAGAACTCATCACACAAATCATTTACTACAATATCATTATTTTCTCCTATCTCTGAGCTGAATTGATGCAATTCAGTGTGAATTTGCTATGATTAGGACATATCTTCTTCATTATATTTCACTGCAACTACCACCTCAATTATATTCCTTTCATAGGAACTTTCAAACATGTCAACTACATCTGAATTGCTTGAAACCAACATGTAATTCTTCGGTGATGTTTCATTGACATGATAATGTAAGTCGAATGGTTGACCCCTTAGGCAATGATAAAGTGTTTCAACTCATTCTTTTATCCACAACATAGTGATTTCATCTCTCTGAAGCTTTAAAGTTTTGTGTCTTCCTCCCATATATTTCATTCGAGCCTGACTCTGCACCTCACTCCAATATCCACCGAATTTAAGAACAATGAAGCAAAAATGACTTGAATCCATTTCTGTGTGTGCATATAATTAATAAGTTAGACACAATGAAAAAATGAATCTAAATGAGCTAGCTAAAGTAAACAAAAATTTCAATTTCCTGTTTAATTAAAAGCATTCTAATCAAAGCAACCAATTGCAAAAGTGGTTGATTAGTAGAAGCTGAAGTTGGCAAATAATTAAACCAAGGGAACTGGAATGTCAGCTTGGGATTAAGCAACTATATGATTCAACATTGTAATCAAATCAACCATATGAGTAAGCATTCTAATCACGTTGTTTTTTTTTTTACTATCGCCAATAGAGGATGCTGAAATGGCGGAACAGGAACAGGAAGGTGATGGTCTAACTCAGAAGAACAAAGAATAGGAAATGGTTTGTCATCGAAACATGTAAGAGTACCTTCTCTACTGATGAATAGTGATGGTCGATCGTCGGAGAACAGGAACACGCGGGAAGCAGAACGCTCGAGAACAGGAACGCGCGGAAACATGAACGGGATCGAGATCACAAGTAGGGGTTTTAACGCAATGTTAACATAGTGGTATTTGAAATTTTAGAAATGTTATTTGAGTGGTATATTAGTAAATATAACACTTTGAGTGTTAAATATGTATTTTGAAATATTTTAAGTGTTATGTATGTAAAAATCCCTAAGTTATATTGATGTGAGTTCAAAAATTATTGAATTTATTTCTAGATTAATATTTATGATATGTTAGAATATTTATGATATTAAAATTAACAAATTTATTATTTTAATGTTATGTGTTCTTAGATATAAGTGTTGTAAG
Organism: Dendrobium nobile; assembly: GCA_022539455.1. Lineage (NCBI taxonomy): Eukaryota > Viridiplantae > Streptophyta > Magnoliopsida > Asparagales > Orchidaceae > Dendrobium > Dendrobium nobile. Next base: position 7,112,122 of record CM039721.1, on the reverse strand, counting down.
AGGTATTAGAACTTTAATATGAAAAATTCTAAAAAAAAAATTATGATGACTAATATAGTTGAAATGATTCCACTAATATTTATAATCCGTTAATAAATAATGTCATCTCTCGTGATTTAGGAAAATATTGATGCAATATAATAAACATAAATTATAAATAATGAATTATATTGTAAAAGTTGGAAGAGTTATGTGACGTCAGAGTTATCTCTAATTGATCGTTTGTTATTTATTTAACTGGTCTCCTATAAGGAAAGGAGATCATAAATCAAAAAATTCAATATAAATATTAGTGTTGACATCAATTGTAACCATTGATGTTGATAGATTTCTTGGAGATTGCATGCATGTTTGACAACGATAGCTGACAAAGTCAACAAGCTTTGATATAACAAAGCAATATTAGTTGAAAAAAAAATCAAGGGATATTAGTCTGAGGGTCGTAGTTGGACAACTATAGTTGAAGGATCATAGTTGGGAGATATTGGTTATAGGACTATAGTTTGATAATGATGGTTGGAGGACCATAGTGAGACGATAGTGGTCATTAGATTGAATTCGAGCAATAATGGACAAAGGTTTGTTGTTGAACAATGGTGACCAAAGGTTCATTGTTCGACAATAGTGGTCGAAGGACTGTAGTCAGGAGCTAATGATCCGATTATCATAGTCAAGTGATGGTGATCAGATGACTGTATTTAATCAAAATGGTCCAATGATGATCGAGCAGTGTTCTAATGAAAGTGATATGGTGATGGTCTGATTACTCGATGGTGATAGTAAACTAGTGGTGTTCAGCAGGGGCGGAACCAACCTTTCATCTTAGGGGGGTGGGGGCGGATTTTCTTAGTAATAGACTAATATAAAAAAAAAATGAGGACATAATTCAAAGTGAAATCTTGTATTCCATTATGATAGAAAAATTGAAAATCATTACAATTTTATTAATCTATTTTGCATTTTTTGATAATATTGGATAACATCTTCATTGAGAATCAAATCAAATACATCCTTTTCAATGTAAGGCGCAAGACAATCGTTGAGCCAATCATCACCCATCCTACTACACAATCGATGTTTGATAATTTTCATGGATGAAAATGCTCTCTCCATTGTAGCAGTAGCAACTTATAAGGTTACTACTAAAGTAACATGTCTGTAAATCAGAGGATACATAGCAGACATAATAATTTTTCTTTCTTCTTCCAATTTTTGAAACCTTCTCCAATAAATGAATCCCCGCCACCTTTACCTTTAAAATCTGCTCTTGAGGTTTAAATAGATAGCAATAAAGATAAAAAACAACATCTTTCTGCACACTGTACTCTAACCAATCAGAGTATTCATCAAACTAATTCAGATTGAACCTACGTGCAATATTTCCATATAAAGTTTGGGGACATAGATGACTTCTCGGTTGATGGGGTCCCTTCAATAGATATGATCTCCAAATCTTATCTCTATCATTTACATCATAACTCCAAATAGGAAGTCGGAGTCCTGGATATACTTGGAGATTGTTAATATCAATTTTTATTCGCTCTTTCCTCTTTAATTAAATAACGCTCCATTTCCCTAAATCCTAAAATGAAATTTATTACCAAAGAAGAGCAACCGTCAATCAAAATATTTACATCATAACAAACAATGAAATGCTAGTAAAATCAAATAGGAAAAAAATGAAATTTCTAATATATATATATATATATATATATATATATATATATATATATATATATATATATATATATATATATAGAAGATTGTAAGTAAACCATTACATCATAAAATTATGTTTTGTAAATGGTTGTTTAAGAGGAAGGGTGACTCCTACAATGCTAATAAACTGAAATTGAACCATCTTTGATCAAAATCGAGGCGATTTGATAAAAAAATTAATTCAACAAAGGATTTTTCCTTTCTGTTTTCATTGTAAAAGATTTTGTGCCCTATTCTTTAATTCACTTTACTATTTGTGTGTGCTAGATTGGAAAAATCTACAAAAATCAAGATGAATCCCCACTCTATTTGTTTTATTTCCTGCACATAACATGAATGTTGAAAATTTTTTGTTTGAATTTTTATTTGCTCAGTAGTCATTATATTTTAATGATGTTAAGAAACCTGTTGTTTAATTCATAGATTGTTTCTATAATTTCACAGGCTTCTATATGTGAAGCAGCATAAAGTGATGTCAGGTAGAAAGAGGAGTAGATTGCAATGAATCATAACAGCTTTTGCACAAACACATCATTTTGGTATGAAAATCCAATAAAATAACAAAAAAACAAACAAAACAATCAAGCAATGTGTTCAAAAATGAAAATAGACCTAGTTCTCCTGATGCCGGAGGCCCTTTCGATTCACGAACGGACCCGACAGCGATAAGCGGATGGTTCCCTCCCCAAGTAAACAAATTTTCAACCGCAAGCAGTGGAGCAACTTGGCGAAATCCAATCTCCAGAACCTCCTCTTACGCGAATCACCGAACTGGAAGTCTTGAAGCCTTTCTTTATACCCTAACCAAGTAACAGTTCCGCCCTAGTGTTGAGGTAGATCTCCAGGATTCTTTAAGCCTATGTCCTCTCTTAAATTCAAGCTAAGGTATAAGTTACATCTCATGTAAAGAGTTAGGACATATATTGATTTTTGGGAGTGACATGCCCTGTCAATATGACTAAAATTTAATGCACTATATTGAACGAACTATATCGAGTCCCCATATTATAGGTCATTCTTTTAGCATCTAAATACCATAATGATATCATAATTAGAAGATCTGGGCTCATTAGATTCAACTCGTTGAGATACTCAATTTGATTATATGCATGTGAGATTTATGGATAATTGGTTCTAGTAATTAATGTGCTACAATTTTGTATTACGCTTCAAGTGCTTGATATGAACTCTTTGAGACTCGGAGATAATCACTTTTAGTGTCACTGGGTTCGTGTTATATAGATAAAAATGAGTCTTCTTTGGATTATTTTTCCATTTTTTCACTCTATTCTAATAAGAAAATTATTTTATGGGCTTAAATTATAAAAATAATTTAAAATGTTTCAAATTTCACTTAGAATTTTTGCTTATTCTCCTCAAGTAGATTTATAAGTACCCCCCCTTGTGTCTAAGGGAGATAGATGACTCTCTTGAGTATGATCTAGTTTTCCATATAAATGTGACAAAAAAAAAAAAAAAACTATGTGACAAGTCTTTAAAAACTATTAGCAGTGATCAATGCTAAGTTCTCTTACACAATCCAATTGTCCTTGTGAAAAGAGAGAAAATTTTTAATGATAAGAGTTTAAAAATATTTAAAGGCAATTAAGGCCCATAGTCCATATGGTAAAGCAACCATCTCCCATTGAAATGTTGACTGTCATCACCAACCAGACCAGATTTTGGGACATTAAAGACTTTTAGCCCTTGAGGCGAGGCTCGAGTCCCCCCATGAAAGAGGCATTGATTGTCCTCATTAGATGGGCTAAGTTTGGAAATGATCAAGATTTTTTATCCCTATGTTGAGGCTTAATATTTCATTGAGAGAGGCAATGATCTTCCTCATTAGATGAACTAGATTAAGTCGTGATCAAGACTTTTTAGCCCCTATGGAGAGGCTCCAGTTCTCTTTTCAATGACATGTTAACAATCCTTATCGAGAAAATTGGATTTGGAGGTGATCAAGACTTTTAATCACTACGACGAGGCTTTAGTCCTTCCTTGAAATAGGCATTTATTTTTCTCGCTTGGCAGACCATATTTGGAGGTGATAAAGACTTTTTCATTTGTATGATGATGATGATGATATTATCTTCCCTTGAGAGAGGTTTTGACCATCCTTTTTGGGCAGATTAGATTTAGAAAGTATCAAGAATATTAATCTCTATGATGGGACTTCAATATTCCATTGAAAGAGATGTTGATTATTATCATTAGGTGAATCAAATTTAGAGGTGATCAAGACCTTTTTTTGTACTTCTCAAAATTTATACTCCAATATCAGTGATGTAAGTATTGGTGTTGGCTATGATTCCATTATAATTATTTGAGACATGTTGCAATCTAGGCAAATTATTATTTTTCTCAAAATTGACTTAAAGAGAGAAGATATTACATGTAAATATTATATTGGGCTTTAGTACTAATTATTTCATGCTTCAGTATTGGCTTTAATGCTATTGGAATCATTTGAGATGTGTCAAAATTGAGGTAAAAAAAAAACTTATGGGAGAAGTGACCAATCGTTAAAATTTGTGACAAGAGTTTAAAGGTTTTTGAAGACTTCATAAAATCTATTGTGATGTTGATAAAGCGCATTCTATTATTGTATCTAGTCAATGATTCTATATGCGGCTTTGGAATATGACATGTAACTCATAATGGTAAGTTTCTTTATGTATTATAAAAGCCTCACTAATATTTGCAATTAAATAGCTTGAAATAATGATGATAATTGATGCATTCTCAATTTTATGCATAATAGTGATCCACGATTTGAGAATTTGTGTATCTTTTTTCTTCTGTGTATAGGCATAATTGACATTCTGTCATGTAATGACAGACTTCATTAATAATATAATTTTAATAATACTCATTCTCTATGCTAATATAAATCATGTCTTACATTAACTATTAGTGTAAGGCAGCACACTAAACTTTAAAATGTAGTGAAAGGCATTGAGAAAAAATAATGATATTGAATCTATCTGAGGTTATTTATTGAATTGTTATTTTATGATATTAACTTATTTGTAAGAGATTAAGAGAAATTCACTAATGATATTTGACCTATCCAATATTATTTTTAGAATGATTGCTCGATAATATTAACTAGAGTAAAAAAAGGATTAGAGAAATCCACTAATGATGCTTGACATATCCAAGAATATTTAAAGTGTTGCTCGATAACATTAACTTATATAAAACAAGATCGAGAGAGATCTACCAAGGATATTTTACATATCTAAGGTTGTTTATCAGAGTATTGCTGAATGATCGATGTCAATATATGTGGAAGAGGTCGAGAGATATTTATATGACCTATTTAAGATTATTTGTTAGAGCATTACATGATGATATGGAAGTTGGGTGTTGGTCCAATGACAACAGTTGAGTGTTAGTTTGATAGTAGCGGTCTAGTGATGGTGCTTCAGTAGAGCTCCAAGATTTTTTATGTTTTTGAGCTCTCTTAAATCTCAAGAAAGAAATTCAAGCCCCATGTCCATGAAGAGTAGGGGGAAATTTATAGATTTTTGGGAGTGTCATGTCCCATAAATATAGCCCAAAATCTTGAGCGCTCCATTGGATATTCGGTATTGAATCCCCCAATTACATGTCATCCTTTCAGCATTTAGATGCCTTAATAATGTTAAAATTAGATGATTTTGGGCTCATTAGATTCATATCATCAAGACTCTTAATTTGATTATAAGCATGCATAGTTTGGAGATCATTTGATCATTCAATTAGTGTGCTAAAGTTTTTATTATAAGTTTAGTTTGACTATCTGAGTTCATATTATTAAGATGTTTAGTTTGACTATAAGTTTGTTGAAATTAAAGTTTTGATAGTTCTGAAATATCTTTTGAAAAATTTCAATTAGTATATGTATCAAGATTTATGCTTGATCAAGTTAATTTTTTGATGATGTATCAATACTATATTTGAAGAGTTTGTATTGCATTAATCTTAAAAGCAAATATAATAATTTTCAAAATTATAGTGATACAATTTATATTAGAATATACTCGTATAATCTTTTTGTTCTAAAAGGACTAGTCAAATGAGGAGAGCTGCTCTAATCTCATTTGGAGTTGATGTGGTACATACTACATCAATTTGAAAGAATTTGATAGCTACCTGATTTGATTTATTTATGCTTGAGTTGATGATCAAATTAGTTAAAAAATGCCATTTAGCTTCAAAGAAGATTCAATGTGTTGCAAAAATTCAGAAACACTTGAACTATTTGAATATAAGTCCAAACAATCTAAAATTGATTGAACAAAATCTATTGGCCCCTCTCTAATAAAATCTAGGCTAAGTATGGGTGGCGCTGATGGTCTTTGTTGCCCATTGGGTTACTAAAAGGCTTTTACATCAACTTCCAAATCTTGCCATAATAAGGAATGCATCTATACCCTTTAATTGTATCAATATATGTGCTCATCATTATGCAATTATTTTGGAAGATTTGCAATCCTCCATGATGTTACTCCTATACTCTGCTGTTTTGTGGCACTTATAAAATTGCTTAAGATGGAAGAAGGGTGGCATGATATAGAGCAAGAGTGGCTTTATCATTTTCATCACACCATGCTCATATGATAAGTGATTTAGCAATTCTAAGTATAATTTCTTTCATAAAATATTTTTTTTTTACCCTTTTTAGATGTAGATGATGCCAAAAAAGAGTGTGCTTAATTAGGGAAAACTACTTAGGAGAATCCATATGATGAAGGGGATGATGAGTTTGTCGACACTCAATTGCATATTATATAAAGTTCTAATATGTATGATTGTACCTTAAAAAATCTTTATAATAATCATATAAAAACATAAATAGAAAAAATAGGAATATAAAAACATAAATGATTACACTAATTGATATTATTATATGTATGAGAAAAAGAAATATACTATCACCCCAACTGAGGAGGAATTATTTTATGCGGAGTCCGGATGGAAAGAACTGTTTGGATATGTGAGTGTTCACACTATGTATAAATTTATACACAATGTGTATCAAATATTTATATACGCTATTTTTACACAGTGTGAACACTCACAGTCCGTACAATATTTCCGTCCCCACTATGCACAAAATAATTTCTCCCAACTGAGAGATATAAAGAGCCATATAGTTGCTAGAGTGATGTGATGCTCATGCATGGCTAATGGCTCCTGCAAAAGACTTGATAAAAAAATGAATGTATTAATACACAATTGTTGATATACCAAGGTTCATATGATTTTTGGAAAAATGTTCTGACTCCTATTCGTGGAGGTTGAATCGGGAGGTTGAAGCGGGAGGGATGGAGGAAGTCGATTCTTGTTCTCCCATTTCCCAGCTCTGATACCATGAAAGAGTTAGAGAGGAAGAAGAGAAACGGAGCGGAGAAGATGGAAGGAAAAAGTGATTCTGTATATTATTCATAGCACAGTTACAGGGAATATATATAGATAGAGGAAAATTACAAAAGTAAATAAATGCTGGTATAGTATAAGCTAACTAATGACAGCTGCTCACAGTATGTACCAAAGATAATTTTATATGAAACAAACTTTTGGTTATATTTTTCTAAGAAAATAAATTGTGGTGACTAATTACAACTATTATGAGACATATAACATCATAATTTTCCTTCTAAAATAACTTAATTATATAGAAACAAGTTTCTTAAATATTTATTGGGTTCATGTGTTCCTTTTATATCTTCAAAACTTTGATTTTTTTTTTTTTTTTGAGGTTGCTCATTCATTCAATTGAGAATGTAAAAATTTAAGCTATGTGAAACAATAATAACATAACATATTATCTTATTTAAAAATTTTTATTAGCAATCAAACTATAGATCTCCCCTATAATCATGACAATATGATATGAGCAATTGGAGCCCAAATAAAATATATATTTACCCAAATATATGTTTATATTATATTTTCTTTCAAACTTTTATTTTATTTAGCTTTCAAAACAAAGAATTATACTTCTGGTGTATCCTAATGGTTGAGAATTGTGATACCCAAAGTGCTGATATAGGAGCTATTTGGCTTAAAGTAGGATTTAATGGCTTCTATAAACTTAAATTTAAAAGATCTTATATGAGTTAAATCACGAATTTTTGATATGAGAGATGTTAAGTTTAATTAAATTTTAATGAATTATTTGATTATTTATTTTAGTATTTAATTATTTATATAAATGAGACTTTTTTGTATTGATTTTTTTATATTAATCAAAATTTGGCTAATTAAATTATAATTAATATAACAAAGATTTAATTTAATAATTAATAAACAATTTATTAAGCTTATTAAATAAAAATTTTTATGTTGATAGATAGATAATATCAATTAACTTAAGATAAGTAAATTTATTTAAATAAATTAATTATTAAAATAATTTAATTATTTAAGTAACACATATATCTAATTTATTTTACAAATTTTATTAATTTTAATCAATAAACTTTTCATCAACTATAATTATATTAATTAAATTATAATAACTCAAAATAATATCCTATTCAATTATTAATTACTTATTTATAAAATTAATTAAACATAATAAATTGTATTTAATAAATTTTAATCATAAATAATGTCGTTTTATTTAAATTAATCTATTTTGTTTAATGAATATCACTATCAAAATGAAATTAAAATTTAATTAATTAATTTTCTTTAAAATATTAAGGTAAATTAAAATAAATTCACACGAAAATTAATTGATAGTTAAAGTTCTCAATCAACCCATTAAAATGAGCTAATTATTAATTAACATATCTTATTTAATTAATATAACTTGAATTAACAAATTAAAAATCTAAACCACCTCTAATATCTTCGAGGGTTTCCGAAGTTTGCGGGAGACCAGCGCTTGGACCCTGCAGAAGGATGGGCGTTGTTGAAGCAGGTTTCCAATCGTATTTCCATTCTCATGGGAGTATTCAGGTATTCTCTCTCTCTCTCTCTCTCTCTCTCTCTCTCTCTCTCTCTCATACACACACACACTCTCCCTCTCTCTCTGGACTGCCGAGGGCTGTTTTGCGGTAGGTGATGGTTGCAGGTTCGGCGAAGCTCAGGGAAATGATACCAAACTACTATGATTCTCAATTCTTTCAATTTTCATGCAAACCTAGGACGAATTTAGTTTGTAAAAACTGGGAATGTAACCTAATTAGCTTCTACTTGGAATTGACCTGGGAAATATACGGTTCTTCCATACGACATAAGTTAGAATTGAGGTTTTTTTTTTTGATCAAATTCTTTTAATTGGCGTTTAGTAGATTTTTTCCTCTATTTATGTTGGAATATGGAGATTTTGATATTATTAACCCATTTTTCAACAATTCAATGAAATGTTGGATTGAAATCTAATCGTGGGTGACATCTGACTTTACAAGAGCAGGTAGTTTGTGAATTAGGGTATAAAATCAAGAAAGTGGAAAGCTATAATATCTCAGAAATAAGCATAACAACAACTAAGAATCTAAGAGAAAGAAGAGATCCAAAAGATGTGAAAACATTAAGGTTGGTAGGCCGAACTTCCCATTTGACATTTAGCTGGTGACAGGCGACTTCAACATCAATTTCAGTATCTTTGCTGTTGTCCCAGTAAAAACATCAAGGTCATTTCTAAGTTCTTTGACAAGCTTGTCTCGATGCGTCAGAGTATATGACAAACATACTCTTAAGGTTCTCTTTGAGTCACCTACTGTTGCTGTTGGGATTTCCTTCACTGCTTCGTGTCCAACCATGACCTATAGTACTTCCTCTTCCGAAGTTGCCACCTTCTCTATAGCCTTCAAACAATAGGCTTGTGACTAGGTTAGATTGTCCCTCGTCATGATTTCTTGACCTCTTGCCGGTAACTTGACTGCCACGTGGGACATTGAGATGGTCTCCCTTAAGGTATTTAGGAGGAGCCACCCAAAGATCCCATTGTAGGTGTCCGTTGCATCCACATCAATGAAGTCTTCCATTGTAGTATATTGGCATTTCCCTCTACTTAGGTGACCGGTAGGGTGATCACACCTTCAGTTTCTTGCCGCTCGCCAAAGAAATCGTAAAGAAGGCACCCTGTATCGATAAGTACGCTACCAATTTGGTAGTTACTGACTAGTGCTGTGATTACCATAACATTGAAAGGGTTCCCACTCTTTGGCTTGTCCACCTCGCAGAAAGTGATAACCACAGCGTCATTGAAAGGGTTTCACTCTTAACGGGGAGATTTCAGCCACTAGAGCCCACGAGGTGCTGGCTGAGTTTACCTATTATAAGAAAGATCTTGTGAGACTTGACTCTAGAGACATTTCAGCTTTGTCCTCTCCTAGAATGACTGGTATGACATAGGTGATGTGGATGGCACGGGCAGGAACAGGCTTGTGCCCTTGATCCTCCATGGGTGGCTTCCTAGGTCGCTTATCTGGGTGGCGATGTCTATTATTCTTATAAGAAAATAATCAATTGAATTTTACTATATTCATTCTTATAAGTGATGAGATACTCATATCTTTTCTTAAATAAGATATTAACAATTACAAATCATAAACTATAACAAAATTTAACATAGTCTTACTACCTTAATTTGTCATTCCAAATTCATAGCTACTATTAATGCTTTTAAAATCATATACCTCTCTACCAACACGTCTATTTAAATCTTCTCTAATAAAAACTCTTTCTCAAGAGGTATCTTTTGTATTAATTATTCTATGTCATTCCAAAATTTTAATTTTGAACACATATTAAAACCCATGTGAGGAGCATAAACACTTATAATTTTAATAATTTTAACATCAACAACAATCTTTAAAGCTATAATTCTATCTTCAATTCTATTAATTTTTATAACATTATCCTTCAAACTTATATCTATAATCACACTTATATTTATAGTATAACTCATACCAGAATACCATAGTTTAAATACTAAACTATCAATCTCGTTAGCCTTCTCTCCAACCCATTTTGTGTTCTAAATGTACAGAATATTTATCTTCCTATGAATCATAATATCTATTAATTTCATTAATTTGCATGTGAGAAAACTTATATTTCAAGTTCCTATCCAATTTTAGTTTCAAGTACTAGATCTTTGCCTACATCTGTTTATGATGTGGGAACTCTTGTCTATTTAACACTGCACCCGAGTGCTGGTGCAAGGGCCCTTGCTTAATTCTACTTATATTCAGGCCATACAACACGTCGCTTTCAGGTATAGCATTAACACAATGTTTGCCATAAAAGTTTGTGAGAAGAAAAAATAATTTTTGTGATGAGAATAGATTGTAACATGGCCATATATATTAAAAATTTCACAATCACATTATATTGATAAGGTGTTAGAGAGGTTAAATATGCAAAGTAAAGATTTTAAATATGCCATTTGGTAGCCATTTCAAATTGTTTACAAGACATATAGCCGATATTAAGGAGGGAAAGAAGATATGGCCAAATTTATTTATGCCTCAGTTGTTGGATCTTTTATGTATGTAGTGGTTTGCACTAGGCCAGATATTGTACAAGTAGAGTGAGCAATCGGCCTCTACATGTCCAATCCAAGATAAAGTATTGAGAAGTTGCGTAGTGGATACTATGCTGTCCAAAATGTATATTGATAAGGTGTTAGAGAGGTTAAATATGCAAAGGTAAAGATTTTAAGTATGCCATTTGGTAGCCATTTCAAATTGTTTACAAGACATACCTGTTATTAAAGAGGGAAAGAAGATATAGCCAAATTTACTTTTGCTTCTCTCTTATGTATGTAGTCATTTGGATATTGTAAAAGTAGAGCGAGCAATCAGCATATACATGCCCAATCCAAGAAAAAAAATTGAAAAGTTGCGTAGTGGATACTATGCTGTCCAAACTGTATAATAAATTATTTTCTGAAGTTTCAGAGAATAGACATAAAATTATGGTAACATGTTGATCTTGATTTTGGAGGATACCTATATATAAAGAGCAAAACTGCCTAGCATATCCATACATGGCTAACATTACAATCATTGGGTGCTACAATTTTTAAATATAGCCGGTATTAATCACAAAATCTTAATATGTACATGCCACTAAAATTCGCGAGGAAATGATTTGGCTCAAAAGCTTCCTAAAACAACTTTATAAGTCACAAGAATACCACACTATTTTGTTACAGTGCTATTCATTTGGCAATGAATGTCAATTTTCGCTCATGGACAAAATATATGCAACTTAAGTATAACTACGTATAAAGTTTACTCAAGATAGGTGTTCTATAGCTTATTAGATCAAGGGGGAAGATAAATCCCATTTATATGCTTACAAAAATTGTACTTGTTGAAAAATCATCTTAATTAATCCTTATGAATGATGATTTGGAGATGCCGAATAGAGAGGTATTTTGCACTCACCACTAAGCATATATATAAAAAAATTCTATCTAAAGTTAGTGATTGTTAAAATTATAATTAATTTTCTTCCATCAAATCAAGATAAAATATTTTAATTATCCCATTTATTGCAAATATTTGATTGAGGTTTTGAAACATATGGCTAAATTTCTTTTGTGGGTTATGGGAATATTTTGAAGATCTTTTATTAATATAAAGATCTTGCAGGGGTCATTTATTGATTTTGACAGATTTTTGGAAATTTTTTGTTAACTTTGAAATATCTTATAATATCTTGTGGGATCATGGAATATATTCTATATCTCCAAACTCATTCTATGTTGCCATCATAATTAGAGCCTTAGAAGGAAGCGTTTGACATCCAACATCCACAAATAATGAGAGAGAGAGAGGGGAGAGGGGCCACTAACTGAGAGAAGAGAGGAACTTTTCAAGTACCTGTAGGAGGGATGTTTTTACTTTTTCAAGGAAGTGCCACTAGTTTTAGTTCCATCTAAAAGAGAAGCTTCATTTATAGTAGGGAGAAGCTCTTCTTTGGAATCCTGCGACAAACATAGCAGATCATTTCATTCCTGCCTAGTCATTGACAAATATAAATTGATATACAGACCTAATTGGCCTAACTTTTTTGAAGGACTAAAATAATCTTCAGCTACATGCATGGCTAATGGCTAGAGTAAAAAAAGGATTAGAGAAATCCACTAATGATGCTTGACATATCCAAGAATATTTAAAGTGTTGCTCGATAACATTAACTTATATAAAACAAGATCGAGAGAGATCTACCAAGGATATTTTACATATCTAAGGTTGTTTATCAGAGTATTGCTCAATGATCGATGCCAATATATGTGGAAGAGGTCGAGAGATATCTATATGACCTATTTAAATTTATTTGGTAGAGCATTACATGATGATATGGAGGTTGGGTTTTGGTCCAATGACAACAGTTGAGTGTTAGTTTGATAGTAGCGGTCTAGTGATGGTGCTTCAGTAGAGCTCCAAGATTTTTTTATGTTTTTGAGCTCTCTTAAATCTCAAGAAAGAAATTCAAGCCCCATATCCATGAAGAGTAGGGGGAAATTTATAGATTTTCGGGAGTGTCATGTCCAATAAATATAGCCCAAAATCTTGAGCGCTCCATTGGATATTCGGTATTGAATCCCCCAATTACATGTCATCCTTTCAGCATTTAGATGCCTTAATAATGTTAAAATTAGATGATTTTGGGCTCATTAGATTCATATCATCAAGACTCTTAATTTGATTATAAGCATGCATAGTTTGGAGATCATTTGATCATTCAATTAGTGTGCTAAAGTTTTTATTATAAGTTTAGTTTGACTATCTGAGTTCATATTATTAAGATGTTTAGTTTGACTATAAGTTTGCTGAAATTAAAGTTTTGATAGTTCTGAAATATCTTTTGAAAATTTTCAATTAGTATATGTATCAAGATTTATGCCTGATCAAGCTAATTTTTTGATGATGTATCAATATTATATATGAAGAGTTTGTATTGCATTAATCTTAAAAGTAAATACAATAATTTTCAAAATTATAGTGATACAATTTATATTAGAATATACTCGTATAATCTTTTTGTTCTAAAAGGACTAGTCAAATGAGGAGAGCTGATCTAATCTCATTTGGAGTTGATGTGGTACATACTACATCAATTTGAAAGGATTGGATAGCTACCTTATTTGATTTATTTATGCTTGAGTTGATGATCAAATTAGTTAAAAATGCCATTTAGCTTCAAAGAAGATTCAAGGTGTTGCAAAAATTCAAGAACACTTGAACCATTTGAATTTAAGTCCAAACAATCTAAAATTGATTGAGCAAAATCTATTGGCCCCTCTCTAATAAAATCTAGGCTAAGTATGGGTAGCAATGATGGTCTTTGTTGCCCATTGGGTTAATAAAAGGCTTTTACATCAACTCCCAAATCTTGCCATAATAAGGAATGCATCTATAACCTTTAATTGTTTCAAAATGTTCTCATCATTATGCAAATCATTTTGAAGATTAGCATTCCTCCATGATGTTACTCCTATACTCCGCTGTTTTGTGGCACTCATAAAATTGCTTAAGATGGAAGAAGGGTGGCATGATAGAGAGCAAGAGTGGCTTTATCATTTTCATCACACCATGCTCATATGATAAGTGATTTAGCAATTCTAAGTATAATTTCTTTCATAAAATGTTTTTTTTTACCCTTTTTAGATGTAGATGATGCCAAAAAAGAGTGTGCTTAATTAGGGAAAACTACTTAGGAGAACCCATATGATGAAGGGGATGATGAGTTTGTCGACGCTCAATAGCGTGTTATATAAAGTTCTAATATGTATGATTGCACCTTAAAAAATCTTTATAATAATCATAAAAAAACATAAATGATTACACTAATTGATATTATTATATGTATGAGAAAAAGAAATATACTATCACCCCAGCTGAGGAGGAATTATTTTGTGCGGAGTCCGGACGGGAAGAATTGTTTGGATATGTGAGTGTTCACACTATGTATAAATTTGTACACAGTGTGTATCAAATATTTATACACACTGTGTACACTCATAGTCCGTACAATTTTTTCCATCCTCACTCTGCGCAGAATAATTTCTCCCAACTAAGAGATATAAAGAGCCATCTAGTTGCTAGAGTGATGTGATGCTCATGCATGACTAATGGCTCTTGCAAAAGACTTGATAAAAAATGAGTGTATTAATACACAATTATTGATATACCAAGATTAATGTGATTTTTGGAAAAATGTTCTGACTCCTATTTGTATGTACCAAAGATAATTTTATCTGAAATAAACTTTTGGTTATATTTTTCTAAGAAAATAAATTGTGGTGGCTAATTACAACTATTATGAGA
Source organism: Dendrobium nobile (assembly GCA_022539455.1). NCBI lineage: Eukaryota > Viridiplantae > Streptophyta > Magnoliopsida > Asparagales > Orchidaceae > Dendrobium > Dendrobium nobile. Next base: position 7,097,114 of record CM039721.1, on the reverse strand, counting down.
CATATAACATCATCATTTTCCTTCTAAAATAACCTAATTATATAGAAACAAGTTTCTTAAATATTTATTAGGTGCATGTGTTCCTTTTATATCTTCTAAACTTTGATTTTTTTTTTTTTTTTTTGAGGTTGCTCATTCATTCAATTGAGAATGTAAAAATTTAAGCTATGTGAACCAATAATAACATAACATATTATCTTATTTAAAATTTTTTATTAGCAATCAAACTGTAGATCTCCCCTATAATCATGACAATATGATATGAGCCATTGGAGCCCAAATAAAAATTATATTTACCAAAAAATATGTTTATATTATATTTTCTTTCAAGCTTTTAATTTATTTAGCTTTCAAAACTAAAAATTATACTTCCGGTGTATCCTAATGGTTGAGAATTGTGATACCCAAAGTGCTGATATAGGAGCTTTTTGGCTTAAAGTATGACTTTATGGCTTCTATAAACTTAAATTTAAAAAATCTTATATGAGTTAAATCATGAATTTTTGATATGAGAGATGTTAAGTTTAATTAAATTTTAATGAATTATTTGATTATTTATTTTAGTATTTAAATATTTATATAAATGAGACTTTTTTATATTAATCATAATTTGGCTAATTAAATTATAATTAATATAACAAAGATTTAATTTAATAATAATAAACAATTTATTAAGCTTATTAAATAAATTTTTTTATTTTGATAGATAGATAATATCAAATAACTTAAGATAATTAAATTTATTTAACTAAATTAATTATTAAAATAATTTAATTATTTAAGTAACACATATATCTAATTTATTTGACTAAATTTTAATAATTTTTATCAATAAACTTTTCATCAACTATAATTATATTAATTAAATTATAATAACTCAAAATAATATCCTATTCAATTATTAATTACTTATTTATAAAATTAATTAAACATAATAAATTGTATTTAATAAATTTTAATCATAAATAATGTCGGTTTGTTTAAATGAATCTATTTTTTATTAATGAATATCCCTATCAAAATGAATTTAAAATTTAATTAATCTATTTTTTTTAAATATTTAAAACAATTAAAATAAATTCACACAAAAATTAATAGATAATCAAAACTTTTAACCAACTCATCAAAATGAGCTAACAATTAATTAACATATCTTGTTTAATGAATATAAATAGAATTAACAAATTTAAAATCTAAACAACCTCCAATTCCTTCGAGGGTTTCGGAAATTTGGGGGAGACCGGCGCTTGGACCCTGCACGACTAGCAGCTAATCACATCCTGGATGGGCGATGTTGAAGCAGGCTTCGAATCGTATTACCATTCTCATGGAGTATTGAGGTATTCTCTCTCTCTCTCTCTCTCTCTCTCTCTCTCTCTCTCTCTCTCTCTCTCAGTCACACACACACACACTCTCTCTTTCTTGACTACTGAGGGCTGTTTTGCGGTAGGTGATGGTTGCAGGTTCGGCGAAAATCAGGGAACTGACATCCAACTACTATGATTTTCAATTCTTCCAATTTTCATGCAAACCTAGAACGAATTTAGTTTTTATAACTGGGAATATAACCTAATTAGCTTCTACTTGGAATTGGCCTTGGCAATGTACGGTTCTTCCATTCGACATAAGTTAGAATTGAGGTTTTATCTGGATCAAATTCTTTTAAGTGGGGTTTTGTAGAATTGTTTCTTCTATTTATGTTGGAATATGGTGATTTTGATATTATTAACCCATTTTTCAACAATTCAATGAAATGTTGGATTGAAATCTAATCGTGGGTGACATCTGACTTTACAAGAGCAGGTAGTTTGTGAATTAGGGTATAAAATCAAGAAAGTGGAAAGCTATAATATCTCAGAAATAAGCATAACAACAACTAAGAATCTAAGAGAAAGAAGAGATCCAAAAGATGTGAAAACATTAAGGTTGGTAGGCCGAACTTCCCATTTGACATTTAGCTGGTGACAGGCGACTTCAACATCAATTTCAGTATCTTTGCTGTTGTCCCAGTAAAAACATCAAGGTCATTTCTAAGTTCTTTGACAAGCTTGTCTCGATGCGTCAGAGTATATGACAAACATACTCTTAAGGTTCTCTTTGAGTCACCTACTGTTGCTGTTGGGATTTCCTTCACTGCTTCGTGTCCAACCATGACCTATAGTACTTCCTCTTCCGAAGTTGCCACCTTCTCTATAGCCTTCAAACAATAGGCTTGTGACTAGGTTAGATTGTCCCTCGTCATGATTTCTTGACCTCTTGCCGGTAACTTGACTGCCACGTGGGACATTGAGATGGTCTCCCTTAAGGTATTTAGGAGGAGCCACCCAAAGATCCCATTGTAGGTGTCCGTTGCATCCACATCAATGAAGTCTTCCATTGTAGTATATTGGCATTTCCCTCTACTTAGGTGACCGGTAGGGTGATCACACCTTCAGTTTCTTGCCGCTCGCCAAAGAAATCGTAAAGAAGGCACCCTGTATCGATAAGTACGCTACCAATTTGGTAGTTACTGACTAGTGCTGTGATTACCATAACATTGAAAGGGTTCCCACTCTTTGGCTTGTCCACCTCGCAGAAAGTGATAACCACAGCGTCATTGAAAGGGTTTCACTCTTAACGGGGAGATTTCAGCCACTAGAGCCCACGAGGTGCTGGCTGAGTTTACCTATTATAAGAAAGATCTTGTGAGACTTGACTCTAGAGACATTTCAGCTTTGTCCTCTCCTAGAATGATTGGTATGACATAGGTGATGTGGATGGCACGGGCAGGAACAGGCTTGTGCCCTTGATCCTCCATGGGTGGCTTCCTAGGTCGCTTATCTGGGTGGCGATGTCTATTATTCTTATAAGAAAATAATCAATTGAATTTTACTATATTCATTCTTATAAGTGATGAGATACTCATATCTTTTCTTAAATAAGATATTAACAATTACAAATCATAACCTATAACAAAATTTAACATAGCCTTACTACCTTAATTTGTCATTCCAAATTCATAGCTACTATTAATGCTTTTAAAATCATATACCTCTCTACCAACACGTTTATTTAAATCTTCTCTAATAAAAACTCTTTCTCAAGAGGTATCTTTTGTATTAATTATTCTATGTCATTCCAAAATTTTAATTTTGAACACATATTAAAACCCATGTGAGGAGCATAAACACTTATAATTTTAATAATTTTAACATCAACAACAATCTTTAAAGCTATAATTCTATCTTCAATTCTATTAATTTTTATAACATTATCCTTCAAACTTATATCTATAATCACACTTATATTTATAGTATAACTCATACCAGAATACCATAGTTTAAATACTAAACTATCAATCTCGTTAGCCTTCTCTCCAACCCATTTTGTGTTCTAAATATACAGAATATTTATCTTCCTATGAATCATAATATCTATTAATTTCATTAATTTGCATGTGAGAAAACTTATATTTCAAGTTCCTATCCAATTTTAGTTTCAAGTACTAGATCTTTGCCTACATCTGTTTATGATGTGGGAACTCTTGTCTATTTAACACTGCACCCGAGTGCTGGTGCAAGGGCCCTTGCTTAATTCTACTTATATTCAGGCCATACAACACGTCGCTTTCAGGTATAGCATTAACACAATGTTTGCCATAAAAGTTTGTGAGAAGAAAAAATAATTTTGGTGATGAGAATAGATTGTAACATGGCCATATATATTAAAAATTTCACAATCACATTATATTGATAAGGTGTTAGAGAGGTTAAATATGCAAAGTAAAGATTTTAAATATGCCATTTGGTAGCCATTTCAAATTGTTTACAAGACATATAGCCGTTATTATGAAGGGAAAGAAGATATGGCCAAATTTATTTATGCGTCAGTTGTTGGATCTTTTATGTATGTAGTGGTTTGCACTAGGCCAGATATTGTACAAGTAGAGTGAGCAATCGGCCTCTACATGTCCAATCCAAGATAAAGTATTGAGAAGTTGCGTAGTGGATACTATGCTGTCCAAAATGTATATTGATAAGGTGTTAGAGAGGTTAAATATGCAAAGGTAAAGATTTTAAGTATGCCATTTGGTAGCCATTTCAAATTGTTTACAAGACATACCTGTTATTAAAGAGGGAAAGAAGATATAGCCAAATTTACTTTTGCTTCTCTCTTATGTATGTATTCATTTGGATATTGTAAAAGTAGAGCGAGCAATCAGCATATACATGCCCAATCCAAGAAAAAAAAAAATTGAAAAGTTGCGTAGTGGATACTATGCTGTCCAAAATGTATAATAAATTATTTTCTGAAGTTTCAGAGAATAGACATAAAATTATGGTACCATGTTGATCTTGATTTTGGAGGATACCTATATATAAAGAGCAAAACTGCCTAGTATATCCATACATGGCTAACATTACAATCATTGGGTGCTACAATTTTTAAATATAGTCGGTATTAATCACAAAATCTTAATATGTACATGCCACTAAAATTCGCGAGGAAATGATTTGGCTCAAAAGCTTCCTAAAACAACTTTATAAGTCACAAGAATACCACACTATTTTGTTACAGTGCTATTCATTTGGCAATGAATGTCAATTTTCGCTCATGGACAAAATATATGCAACTTAAGTATAACTACGTATAAAGTTTACTCAAGATAGGTGTTCTATAGCTTATTAGATCAAGGGGGAAGATAAATCCCATTTATATGCTTACAAAAATTGTACTTGTTGAAAAATCATCTTAATTAATCCTTATGAATGATGATTTGGAGATGCCGAATAGAGAGGTATTTTGCACTCACCACTAAGCATATATATAAAAAAATTCTATCTAAAGTTAGTGATTGTTAAAATTATAATTAATTTTCTTCCATCAAATCAAGATAAAATATTTTAATTATCCCATTTATTGCAAATATTTGATTGAGGTTTTGAAACATATGGCTAAATTTCTTTTGTGGGTTATGGGAATATTTTGAAGATCTTTTATTAATATAAAGATCTTGCAGGGGTCATTTATTGATTTTGACAGATTTTTGGAAATTTTTTGTTAACTTTGAAATATCTTATAATATCTTGTGGGATCATGGAATATATTCTATATCTCCAAACTCATTCTATGTTGCCATCATAATTAGAGCCTTAGAAGGAAGCGTTTGACATCCAACATCCACAAATAATGAGAGAGAGAGAGGGGAGAGGGGCCACTAACTGAGAGAAGAGAGGAACTTTTCAAGTACCTGTAGGAGGGATGTTTTTACTTTTTCAAGGAAGTGTCACTAGTTTTAGTTCCATCTAAAAGAGAAGCTTCATTTATAGTAGGGAGAAGCTCTTCTTTGGAATCCTGCGACAAACATAGCAGATCATTTCATTCCTGCCTAGTCATTGACAAATATAAATTGATATACAGACCTAATTGGCCTAACTTTTTTGAAGGACTAAAATAATCTTCAGCTACATAAAAGTATCAATTTGGTCCATTGACTCCTTAAACAAGAATTAAGTTAGTCCTTCCGTGGGTTCATTTAGGTCTCTATTTAAAAAATCACATTAAAATGAGATTTTTAAATAGTCGAAAACTATTTTAGTTATTTGTAAAGAGTCTGGGGACTATTTTGATTCTTATCTCTCTTTGTTCTTATCTTCAATTTTTTATAAAGAGAAATTCTTGATATACCTCTCTTTTGAAGCTTAGTGAAATATATGATCTCTTTGCATTATGAACGTAAGTGGATCTCACCAAACTATTTAAATTATGAGACTTGTGTTTTGATCTTTAGTGTGTTGTGTTCTCTTTTCTTCATTTGATTTTGCTTAAGATTTTATTATTATCCTAACTAGAAGAAGCTACCTAAAGCATTGGATGTGGCGTTCAAATGTCATGCATCTATGTATTTGTACTGGTCTCCTCAACAGAGTAATATTGTTTGAAGAAAGGTGGGGAATTTTTGTGAAGTCACTCATGGTTAAATCTATCGTATGTGTAGTGTAGTAAATATGTTGAATATTCTAGTGCAGAAATTGCAAGTGGAATGAAGTGTGAGGGATTTGAATTATATGACTTCAATGACCACTCATGACTGGGCCTGTATCAAAATGATGTATAAATTTATGTTTTGGTTCTCACTATTTGTCTTGAATATCTTTCCATTTTTTGATGCAGGAGCTATTACTTGTGTTCAAAAATAAGGTGGTTTGACAAAGTATTTTCCTATTTTAGTTGGATTACATCAAGGATCATCCTTAAGCCCATATCTTTTTGCTTTAGTCATGGATGTCCCTACTAGACATTTGCAAGAGGATGTACCATGGTGTATGCTTTTTGCTGATGATATTCTTCTTGTTGATAAGACTAGAGAGGGAGTTGAAGATATACTTGAATTATGGAGGTCCACCTTAGAGTCTAAAGTTTTTCATTTGAGTAAATCTAAACCGAATACATAGAATGTAATTTTAGTAGTAATACATATAGTAGGGAGATTGTGACTTTGGATGATCAAGTCATTAATAAGAGTACACGTTTTAGATATCTTTTGTTTGTCCAGAGTGATGGTGAAATAGATATGAATATTATTAGCATAATTCAAGTTGGATGGTTGAAGTGGAGGAATGCATCGGGCTTGTTGTGTGATAGAAACATACCCCTCAAACTTAAGAAAAAATTTTATAAGATGGTGGTGAGACCTGCACTGCTTTATGGCGCATAATGTTGGCCATTAAAAGAGAAACATAATATTAAGTTAAGTGTTGTAAAAATGAGGATGCTTAGGTGGATGAGTGACTTTACTCTTAGAGACAAGATATGAAATGAGCATATACGTGAAAAGGTTGGAGTAGCTCTAGTGGCGAAAAAGATTAGAGAGAGTCACCTTAGATGGTTTGGTCACATAAAATGGCGGCCTTCCGATGATGCGGTTAGGAGAGTAGATGTTTTAGATTTGGCTTATCTTAAGAAAGGTAGAGGTAGACCTAAAAAGACTTGGTTAGAAAATGTTAGAAATGACATTTCTTTATTAGATTTAAATGAGAATTTGACTCTTAACTGGGCACAATGGAGAAAAAAGATTCATATAGCTGACCCCACATAGTAGGATTAAAGGCTTGATGTTGTTGTTGTGAAACACTTGCAGCAAATTGCTAGAATATAAAGTTTTATCCAAAATACAATAACAAAGATAACATGATAGCAAGGGAGAAAAAATCACTCTAGGTCATGCGTAGCCCCATTAACTCGTAAGTCAAGAATGCTTTAGTCATTAGGTGAATTTCTGTCTTTCTTAAAGTATAGTGAACCTTGATGAATGCTAAATTATTTTTTCCCTGTTTCTACCTCTTCTGTCAAACAGAATCTAGAGCTTTTTATTTTGATGATGAGAGACTGCTATCAGAAGCAATTGACTTTTTAGATCCTGGATCACTTGCATTATGCACCACAGGATGATAAGGAACATGCTCTATCACAATTGGAGAAGATAAATCCATGTTGATATTTGAGGAGGATGTTCCTCCCACAGCCTTGATACTTTGGATAAATGGATCTATAACATGGAAGGTTCGGATTCCCTAGCAAAACTTCGAGTAGGTACCACAATTTGAGTGCAATCCAAATTTGAAGTAGGAGGAATTGTGATCTCTAATCTTTTAGTTTGGCTGTGATCATTTCTACTGGCAAACCTATTTGTGGAGTAACCCATCCAAATATTTTAAGCCTGAACTTCAACACTCTTGTATTGTATTTGTCCACGGATTTGACTAAGATTGCCTCGTACTTTGTCTAATTATCTCATTTTTTAATGAGCATATGATAATTCTGAATTTGTTTTTATTATGGAAATATTAGTTATGGTTATTTCAGGATGATTTCACAGGTAATGAGACTGATGTAGGAGCATTTTTTCATACTGAGTGTTTTTTAAATGAATTACACCACATATAGAACCATTGTTTATTTGTTTGATGACATTTTAGCTTCAATTGCTGTGGTTCCTTCATCTATTCTTCTTTACTATTTTTGAGTCACTAAATATGTTTTTCAGTATTTTGAAGCACTTTTACGGAAGTTGACCTCGCATAATTATACTTAAAAAAGAGAGTTTTTGGCAAAATAATGATACGTCAGGGGGGCTTACCTTGTGAGACCCAGGGGAGTTAATATTTATTATGTAAGAAAGAGAAATAATTAGAAAAATTTATTTAAGGTAAGATGGCTAATTTGAATTTAGATTTGGGAGGTGTTTAGGAAAATTTCCTAATTATATTTATGCTATTTAGGAAGCGTTTAATTGTTTAGAAATGTTTCTAAAATATGTTTAATTATTTATGAAGGTTTCATAAATAATTAAACATATTTTAGGAACACTTTCTAAAGAATTAAATACTTCATAAATAGCATAAATATAATTAGGAATTTTTTTTAAACACCTCGTAAATCTAAATTCAAATCAGCTCTTTTTCCTTGATTAAACTTTTTTAATTATTTCTCCGTTGATTTCTCTTTTGTACATAGTGAATATTAACCCCACAAAATAGCCCCCAACCCCCCCACCCCCCCCCCCCCCCCCCCCCGGCAATCAAATAATCTCTAGTTGTAAGTAAGCTGCATGAGACTGTTATCTGATTTAGCTATATAGTAGTGTTAAGAGACTCAACTGTTTGAAGATTGGCATTGCCAAATCTCAGGAATTACTTCGGAAATGTAACCATTTTTTGAAAGCATTTTGTACTGGAAATGAACTTTATCCTATAGAATGCTTTGTTTTGTTCATTTGGTTTAAGTTTCGTTTCATTGTTAGTCCATTTGATTGTTAAATTCATTGAATAATTTGATGCTTTGGTGTTATGGCTTTTCTTTCAAAAATATTTCGATGGCTTGTTATTATGTTTTTCTTTAATAACAATGGCTCTTCTGATCTAGATGTTGATTCTCAACTAAATTCCTTTAATAAAGACAACATTTAGAGGAAGAAAAGAGGAGATTATCCTCAATTATGAGGATATATTGGAGATATAAGAGAAAAAAAAGAGGAGATTATCCAATGTTTGCTTGCTGCAAACATTGGAGAAGCAAAAAGGTTTCAAAGCCTTGGTGAAAATATCTACTAATTGTTCTTTATTAGAGAAATGAGTGTTGATCTTCTTTGATAGAACCAAATCTATGATGACACGACAATTTACTTTAATATGCTTTATTCTTTCTTGAAAAAATAGGTTCATAGTAATGTCTCTTACAATAATATAGTATCCTGAAGTAGATTCCTATCTCCAATGATCCTACATAATCAAGATTAGAATATGATTCAATCTTTAGGTTGTTGTATGTATGATAAACCAATAATTCTTTTAGGACTTCTTGATATATCTTAAAATTCTTAAGTTAACGTTTCAATGTTTCTCTTATGAATTCGCATTTGCTAGCTAACTATGCTGACAAAAAGATATATCAAGTTGAGTGATAGTAACATGGATAAGCTTGCTAACTAGCCATCAACAACGAGAAGCATCTTTGAAGCTTCCATCATCATTGGATGTTTGTAGAGTATCCATATGAGTATTAGCAAATTTGATCTCTATGAAAGTTCAGTTTGTGGGCGTTAGACCACTTCAAAAGTTCATTTTGAAAATTATAACCAAATTCAAAGTTTAAGTTAAAATTGAGATCTAGCATAAGCTAAATGATAAGAGAAATCAATCACTTTTTTTTTGTTTTGATTTTGTAGAAAAATAAATATGATTTTTTTTTTCTTTTTATTTTTTGGAATTTTATTTTCTTTTCTAACAAACAATAGAGTCCAAACGAATCTCGTTGTTCTCAAGTTAGATTTGCATGAAATTAAATTTGCATGAAAGTAAAATTGCAAGAAATTAAAGTGCGGTAAAAATAAGAACAAATATACAAGAGATTTATAGTGGTTCGGTAAAAATTTGACTTACGTTCACTTTGCGGAGTCCTCCACTCAGAGTATTGCACTAAACAATTTAATGTCTCTTCTTTTTCCCCTGGAAATGGAGGAGAAGCCCTCACAATAATCACTTCCACTCTTGGTGCAGCTGAGAATTAAAATCCTTTTTATCCTCATGGTGAGGTAGAGAACCTGAATTGCTATATATGAGTATTTCAGTCAGCATACACAAGCTACATACCCTTAGAGATGAGGATGCTCAGGTGAATGAGTGGCTTTACCCTTAGAGATAGGATACGAAATGAGCATATATGTGAAAAGGTTGGAGTAGCTACAATACAAGATAAGATTAGAGAGAGTCGTCTTAGATGGTTTGGTCACATAAAAAGGCGGCCTTCCAATGACCCGGTTAGGAGAGTAGAGATATTAGATTTGACTTGTGTTAAGAAAGGTAGGGGTAGACCTAAAAAGACTTGGTTAGAAAATATTATGAATGACCTTTCTTTATTAGATTTAAACGAGAATTTAACTTTTAATAGGACACAATGGAGAAAAAAGATTCATGTAGCTGACCCCACGTAGTGGGATAAAGGCTTGATGTTGTTGTTGTTGTTGTAGTATACACAAACTACATACCATGAGATCTTTATGAGCTAGTACCAAAATTGACATGCAGTGCAGGTTCACTGGGTTATATAATATATTTTGAACTTCAAGTTATCCAACCACATCCATATACACCACCAGTCCATCAGCTTCGAATTAAATTTTGAACTATCTAATTTTCTTATAATAATATTAATCAACACTACATGTTGAGGTACTCTAAGCAAATCTTATTACATATAGTTTTTTATATTTATCACTAAAAAATAACTACTTACACAAATGTATATAAATATGATTTAAGCTTCATAGATTCAAATCCATAAAAAAACATTGAAGATGTTAACTTCCTATCAGAATCAGCTACATAAAATTATGCTTAAACTTTCAACAATTACTATTAACAACCTAGACAATACAACTACATACAGATAACATAATGCGGACTACAAATTATTATTTTTTATGAAGTAACATATGCAAGTGAGTTTGGAGTTGGGTTTGTGATGAACAATAACTAAAGTAAAACTCAAACTCATACTGGAGTTTTGCCGGTCTTCTCCATTTAAAAACTTTCGTCTCTTACCTTTAGGCTTAAACTTTTCATCAGTTTATTATAGTCGTCCAAAATAAATTCATCCTCACTTGGATTTTATGAATGGTACATAATAACATCCTCACTTGAATTTTTATTTTGATGATGAGAGACTGCTATCAGAAGCAATTGACTTTTAGATCCTGGGTCACAATTGGAGAAGATAAATCCATGTTGATATTTGAGGAGCATGTTCCTCCCACAGCCTTGATACTTTGGATAGATGGATCTATAACATGGAAGTTTTAAATTCGCTAGCAAAACTTCGAGTAGGTACCACAATTTGAGTACAATCCAAATTTGAAGTAGGAGGAATTGTGATATCTAATCTTTTAGTTTGGCTCTGATCATTTGTACTGGCAAATCTATTTGTGGAGTAACCCATCCAAATATTTTAAGCCTGAACTACATCACTCTTTTGTTGCATTTGTACACGGATTTGACTAGGATTGCCTCTTACTTTGTCTAATTTTTTCATTTTTTAATAAGCATATAATAATTCTTAATTTGTTTTTATTTATGGAAATATAAGTTAAGGTTATTTCAGGATGATTTCACAGGTAATGAGACTGATGTAGGAGCATTTTTTCATACTGAGCGTTCTTGAAATGAATTACACCATATACAGAACCATTATTTATTTGTTTGACGACATTTTAGCTTCAGTTGTTGTGGTTCCTTCATCTATTCTTCTTTATTATTTTTGAGTAACTAAATATGTTTTTCGGTATTTTTAAGCACTTTTACAGAAGTTGACCTGGCATAATTATACTAAAAAAAGAGAGCTTTTGACAAAATAATGGATATGTCAGGGGTCCTACCTTGTTGGGCCCAGGGAAGTTAATATTTACTATGCAAGAAAATGAAAGCAGGGGAGAAATAATTAGGAAAATTTATTTAAGAAAAAATGACCGATTTGAATTCAGATTTGGGATGTGTTTAGAAAACTTTCCTAATTATATTTATGCTATTTAGGAAATGTTTAATTGTTTAGAAAGGTTTCCTAAATAATTAAACATATTTTAGGAAACCTTTCTAAATAGTTAAATACTTCATAAATAGCATAAATATAATTAGGAAATTTTTCTAATCACCTCCCAAATATGAATTCAATTCAGACATTTTTTCTTAAATAAACTTTCCTAATTATTTCACCTTTGATTTCTCTTTCTTACCTAGTGAATATTAACTCTCTTGGGCCCCACAAGATAGGCCCCCTGGCATATCAAATAATCTCCAGTTGTAAGTAAGCTGCATGAGACTACTATCTAATTTAGCTACATGGTAGTGTTAGAGACTTAACCTGTTTGAAGATTGGCATTGTCAAATCTCAGGAATTACTTCGGAAATGTAACCTTTTTTTGAAAGCATTTTGTACTGGAAATGAACTTTATCCTATAGAATGCTTTGTTTTGTTCATTTTGGTTTAAGTTTCGTTTCATTGTTAGTCCATTTGATTGTTACATTCATTGAATAATTTGATGCTTTGGTGTTATGGTTTTCTTTCAACAATATTTTGATGGCTTGTTATTATGTTTTTGATGCAGGACTAAATATGCTTTAGATGAATGCGGTAAGAACTTGGACGATTTAAGTAAGAGCAAATAATAATTAAAACTGTTAGCTACTAAACAATGATAGAAAACGGAGGGGTAGCTACGTTTAGGCTAAATCACAAGCTAAGCACTTGAATCACCAAAGTAATTTAGAAATTCAACAAGATGCAAATTAAGTAGTCATTCAATAGAATCCCTAAATTAACATTGAGATTAGAAACATAGAAAGTAAATTCAAATCCTACGATTACTAAGCGGAGGCAGAGAGTGAAGCATGAATCCTTGCAATTAAATCACCACCTACAAGATTAGTGGATTAAGAAGATAAATGACTAAGAGAGAAGTTTTTTTTTTTTTACTAAGAGAGAATTTCACACTTGCTGATGACCGAAAATAATTTGCCACTGGACGTTGGTAAGTTGTTCTTCAATAGCTTCGGAAAATGTGAAAATGATGCGATCCAAATATTCTTCAATGGAGTTATCGACCTCCGGGTTGACGTCGAAGAAGTTTGACCGGAGAATGTTGACGTTCCCTTGCTCATCGTAAATGAATCCGGAGTCGAGATCGGGATTGGCTATTCATCGTTTTTGAAGGGTTGAAGTGTTGAAGATGATCATCGTTACTTCCCTTGAAGGCTCCTATTGAGAGAGAGGAGCTTATCTTGAAAATTCAAAAGGGAAAGAAGGAGAGAGGTGGCTAGCCAACCAAGGGTGAGAGCATGAGGGAGAATTTAGTCTCAGATTTTTAGAGGAGAGGGGAGAAAACATGTTCAAATTTGGGGAGGGGATTTAATTCTAATATTTCCTTAGGTAATCCCCTTGATTGAGAAGAATTAATGAGGGGGAAAGAGAGAGGGGGTGGCGGGCAAGAGAGAGGGAGAGGGGTTTGATTTAATTCCAATGGGAGAGACTTTCTTTTGGAAAGAAATTAAATAGGTGGGGCATGGGGATTTCGACTAAGAGAGAGGAAGGGGTGACTTGAATTATTTCCAAGAGAGTAACTTGATTTTTGGAAACAATTCCAATGAGGAATTGAATGTGGCCGACGGCATAGTGGGGAAAGGGAGAGTTTATGGAAGCATTTAATGCCTTCTAGATTTAGGGAATTAAATTTGGGAAGAGATATCTCATCCCAATTTAATTTAAAATTCAAATAGGAAGGAATTTGGAAACTTTCCTAAAATAGGATTTATATTTTAGGTAATAATTTCAAAATTCAAATAGATTTTAATTTGTAATTATTTGAGTTACCTAAAATACGAAGAACTAATTTAGGAAAGGTGTAATGGCAATTGATGAGGGAGGGGAAAGCAAAGGGGTGGCTGACAGTTTGGACCAGGGTTTTGGGTGATAGGGGCGGCGGCTAGGTGGGGAAAAGGGATTGGTTAGGGTGGTGGTGGTGGGATGAAGCCAGCGGGTGGGGATTGGTGAACCGTGGCTTAGAGGAAGAACAAAGGATGAAGATTAGAACAATAAAAGATAAACTAACCACGAATTCGGACTCTTCCAAGGTTGGTGGGTGATCTGAATCCCTCTCCAAGGGATCTCTCTCCAATCTCTCTCAAGCTCTCACAAGAACTCAAACACGGGAAAATTTTATCATTCATTCATTCATTAATCATCAAAAGAGAACATAAGTGTTATATATAGCCTCATACAAGGGACTCAAAATAAAAGGCGACGTCGCCCTTTGGGCTTACGCATGACCACCCTTAAGTATGGGGTAGAAGGGAAAAACAACTAAAGCAAATACAATCATAAATAAATAAAAGACAAATGCATATGACAACTTAAAAAATAAAAATACATCGGTGCAATCGTGGCCGTAGATCGACGGTAACGCCTCTGATAAACTTTTCAAGCTCCGATGTACCCATCAATTTTTCTTTAATAAAAATGGCTCTTCTGATCTAGATGTTGATTCTCAACTTGATTTCTTTAATAAAGACAATATTTAGTAAAGAAAAAGGAGATTATCCTCAATTATGAGGACATATTGGAGATATAAGAGAAAAAAAAGAGATTATCCTCAATTATGAGGATATATTATATTAATACAGACAATATTTAGAACTTATAACTTTTCAATTTGATAAACTCTCTTTGATTACACTCATCAAGTTGGAGCACATATATCAAGAAATTTTAGCTTGCTGCAAACATTGGAGAAGAAAAAAAGGTTTCAAAGCCTTGGTGAAAATATCTACTAATTGTTCTTTATTAGAGAAATGAGTGTTGATCTTCTTTGATAGAACCAAATCTCTGATGAAACGACATTTTACTTTAATATGCTTTATTCTTTCTTGAAAAATAGGTTCATAGCAATGTCTCTTACAATAATATAGTATCCTGAAGTAGATTCCTATCTCCAATGATCCTACATAATCAAGATTAGAATAAGATCCAATCTTTAGGTTGTTGTATGTATGATAAATCAATTATTCTTTTAGACTTCTTGATATATATTAAAATTCTGAAGATAGTGATTCAATGTTTCTCTTATGAATTTTGCATTTGCTACCTAACTATGCTGACAAAAAGATATATCAAGTTGAGTGATAGTAACATGGATAAGCTTGGTAACTAGCCATCAACAGTGAGAAGTATCTTCGAAGCTTCCATCTTCATTGGATGATTGTAAAGTAAAATTGCAAGAAATTAAAGTGCGGTAAAAATAAAAATAAATACATGAGATTTATAGTGGTTTAGTCAAAACTTGACTTACGTCCACTTCTCGGAGTCCTCCACTCCGAATATTGTGTTAAACAATTTAGTGTCTCTCCTTTTGCCCCTTAGACAGGGCGGAGAAACTCTCACAATAATCATTTTTACTCTCGATATGGTTGAGAACTTAAATCCTTTTCATACTCATGATGAGGCAGAGACCTGAATCCATTTCACCCTCATAGTAAAACGGAGAACCTGAATTGCTATATATGAGTACTTTAGTCGGCATACACAAGCTACATACCATAAGATCATTATGAGCTAGTACCAGAACTAACATACAGGGCAGGTTCACTGGATGCCAAATATGGTTAGTCAGCCTTAGTATAAACGCCACACTTACGTGGTTCACTCGACCAACAATTCCATCGACTGCTCATCTAACGGTGCAGATAAAGAGAGATTATTGTGTCCGGACATTGAACGTGTCCAGAGACAAAAAAAAATGCGCCACATCATTAAGCGTTCGGTACCGAGCTTGATACCGCTGTCCGAACACAATAAAAATTCGTAGATAAAAGGGGGTCATGATGAGGTTGACCCCTGCGGCTTACCATGCTTTGTGAGACAAACCTATCATAGAACCTCACCATTATACACTGGGCTTAGATGCACTACCACGAAAACCACGACTTAGGCGTTAGACAGCTATATGTTGAACTTTAAGTTATCCAACCACATCTATATACACCTGTCCATCAGCTTCGAATTAAATTTTGAACTATCTAATTTTCTTATAATAATATTAATCAACACTACATGTTGAGGTATTCTAAGCAAATCTTATTACATGTAGTTTTTTATATTTATCACTAAAAAATAAATACTTTACACAAATGTATATAAATATGATTTAAGCTTCATAGATTCAAATCCATAAATAAAAATATTGAAGATGCTAACTTCCTTTCACAATTAGCTACATAAAATTATGCTTAAACTTTCGACAATTACTATTAACAACCTAGACAGTACAACTACATACAGACAACATAATGGGGACTATAAATTATTGTTTTTCATGACGTAATATATGCAGGTGAGTTTGGAGTTGGGTTTGTGTTGAACAATAACTAAATTAAAACTCAAACTCATACTAGAGTCTTGCCGGTCTTCTCCTTTTAAAAACATCCGTCTCTTACCTTTAGGCTTAAACTTTTCATTAGTTTATTATAGACGTCCAAAATAAATTCACCATCATTTGAATTTCATGCATGGTACATAATAACATGCTCAAGATCAAGTGGTGGCATGTAAACATTAGCAAACTTATCACATTCTCTTTCTTGTTGTACATCATGATTCGCATTTTAAAAAAGTGAGTGCCAATTCGATGTCGAACTTGTTCTAAAAACTTTTCTCATGCATATTTATATCCAGAACCATTTAGGAAATCTCTCGTGTTATTATCGCCTATCTTTATAGCTTCATGTTGACGCCTATACTAAAGACGCATGAAAACAGGGTGAATTTGGCGACATAAGCAACGGTCGGCATGTGATACGCCACTTAAATGGTTAAACAACATTCGATCACCAAATAGACTACATTGTTGCAATTAGAGTGTCGAATTCACCTAAAAGGGAACCCTTCGCGGCCAAATCGGGTAAAAACGATCAAAATTGGAGACCGACACCCAAAATTGATGCACGATGTTGCCCATAGACTTCGTCTGATTGAGCTCCCAGCCGACACCCAAAATTGATGCACGATGTTGCCCGTAGAATTCGTCTGATCGAGCTCCCAGCCGAACGAAGCAGCAAGCTGATCTCCCATGTTTAATCGACCCAGCTGATCATGTTCTTCCACACTCACGCACGACTCCTCTCCCGTTCACAGGCCGTAATATCGGATCCCTTGCCAGCTCCTTATCTTTGGTTCTTCAACCTGCCGATTTCTACACAGCAATCCACCTCTCGTTCACTGTGCCGAACCCCAACAATCGTTCCTCCTCATAGCCAAACAATCTCCAACCGAACTCCCATTCTCTCGAACAATTATTACGTCCTCTGACCGGACGTAGAGCTACGTTCGGCCGCCAATAACATGTCGCCACGTGCTCTTACTCTTTACCGCACGGCCCGACGACTTGACCCGTAGCGGAACCCGGGAATGCTATGTTCGCGATTTTCTCGGTATTGAACGATATTTGCTCGGTATTGCTTTGCAAAAACGAGAAATACTGCTCTGTGAAGACCAAAACCATGCAAATACCGACTTGTACCGAGTTTTTCTACAACTCGGTAAAACTCGGTACAACTTGGTATTTGCTCAGGATTTGCTCGGTATTGCTAGGGATTTGCTCGGTATTGCTAGGTATTTGCTCGGTATTGCTAGAAAAAACTCGGTACAACTCGGTACAACTCAGTATTTGCTCAAGATTTGCTCGGTATTGCTAGGGATTTGCTCGGTATTGCTAGGGATTTGCTCGGTATTGCTAGGTATTTGCTCGGTATTGCTAGAAAAAACTAGGTACAACTCGATATTTGCTCGGTATTGCTAGGTATTTGAAATATATCCAAAAGGTGATGGGATGTTGTTCGGCTCGTCAAGTATCTAAAAAAATGCACGTGCGAGAACCCAAAAAATAGCGGGTCGGGTCGACGACTTTTCTTCATGCTACGTGGCGCTAAAACAGTGGTGGCCGAACGTAGAGGAGCGTACGTTCACCGGACCGAATAAAAGTTCCTCCCTCCCTTCTCCCTCTCTGTTGTCCACGAACAATTATTACGTCCTCCGACCGGATGCAGAGAACATTCGGCTGTAGGCAAAATCGCGCCTATACCGAGGTGTACCGAGTTTTTTTGAAAAAACTCGGTACACCTCGGTATAGGCGCGATTTTGCCTACAACCGGATGTTCCTCTGCATCCTTACACCGGACGAAATAAAAGTTCGTTGTCCACACTTAGCAAGACAACAGCTAGAACTCCACCTCACGCTTGCTGAACCCGTCCGAACTAGGCATACACCCGTTCGATGGAGTAGCCTCACATCTCTGTAGCTCCCGTTTATGACGCTTGCATCCGACTCATGTGCAAGCCAACAATCGACGACCTTCACGGCTGCTAATCGGATCCCTCCGATCCCGATTCAAGCCCCCAACTTCTATTTCCTCCCGTCGATGCAAGCCACCGAACAGTCCACAATTCCCTGCCGCTTTGTCCGACCTTAACCTCCCGTCAAATCCCGATCAAAACCTCCTCCGATCCTTAGTCGATCAACCCGACATCCATCTCCAACAATAGTCAATTCCACTTTGATCAAAGCTCCGATTTCAACCTACACTATTCGATACCAGCCTTTGTCAACCGACTGGACTTCCCACACAAACCTCGTGCAGGTATAATGCTCTTCGAATTCAAAATCCTTAAAAACCCTGTTTTCGGCCCTCACGGCATACCAGAAGATCACATATACATGCTCTTCGTAATGTGGTAGGAGGGAGTTCGGTGCAGCGCTTGCGACGAGGCGGGTAGACCCTATACATGCTCTTCGTAGCATGACAGGGACAATCCTAAGGACTTGTATATGTGCCTTCATACCTGCAGGAAAAAAACTACGTTTTGAAACATGTACCTTATTGATCCGTACATATTCTTTGTAGCGTGGTGGGATTGAAGAACCACACCCGCGGTGTCGCTCAACACTTACCATACAGGCTCTTCATAGCATGGTGGGAAGGCCCAGCTCCCAATATTTACCCTAAATGGGGGAGATGTTATGAGGCTGCCAAATTTTTCAGTGAACAGAGGACCTGAACTTAAGCAAAACCACAAGGAATTGAACTTGCACTATAGGGAACTGGACCTAAATGTTTAAATTTAAATAATAATTTGCACAAGTTAAATGTAAGTAAACATGTGAGAGCTTGTGCTAGACAATGATCCCCAAGTACGAGCTGCTCGTAAGCATGGATCAGATGAAAAATGTAACAATATGCTTACAATCAAACAACATATAGTTTCCAATGGAAGTTAAGGAATTATCCTGTTAACTAAATACGAATATCAACAAGCAATTTCATATAAATCTCAAATTGCATTCAAGGACAACAAGCACTTGTGATGTTTAACATGATTCGCCCGTAAGCATTGAAGTTGAAGATAATGTGTAATCTGATTGCTAAAGAGCATGTAAAGTCCAGGACACATGCTATAAATCATCTACGAACTATAATGGTTGACATGTAGCACTCATATCAATCATGCAAGCATATTGATCCCCTACAAGTAGAGGAGTTTGCAAGCGATCAGTATCATTTGATCCCAGCAAGCATACTAGCTTGTTTGCAAATAACAACATTGACAATTATCACATGAACCCACTCAAAGAGGCCTTGACAAAAGCAATAGCATGCTCATTAGGAAAGCATAAAAGTCATTCAAAAGATGAGATGCTTTCACAGTCAACGTCAATTGAATATCTAACAAATGCATAAGCTCCCTACATGTGAAGAAAGCTAATATTCAACAAATGCAACAAGTTGCTCGAGATGAAGCACCGTTCTGATGCAATCAATTATAGAAGGGTTTCAATGCATACAACAAGCAAGGATGATACACTTGTAATAAACAGAAATACTTGCGAGCCACTGTGGGAGACCCTTCATATGTACAATACATTATCTACAAGTAAATATAAAAAGAGCCACAATGAAAGCAATCACCTATAGACAATGACAGTTGATATGTAAGGAACGTGGTAATTTTCCTACCGACATATACAGACATCATGCGACGAACATAATAACACATTCATGAGCAAAGTATGAAAGGAACACAACAGACAAAGGAACCTCCCCATAATATTGACTTGCAAATAAGTGTATTATTCCCATGTGAACACTGCAGAGTAATATGGAATGAATGTAGCGACTCACTAGGCAACATGCATGAAGAGGTTAGTGATGAATACATGTCACTGATAGCCAGCAACTGACTTACAAATGAACTTATCAGATCCACCTATGAGTGATGATGGTGGGTGTGCAACAAATGTGATAATCCCACTACAAATATTTCTAAAGAAATTCTAATAAGTGCAAATGCCTGCAATGCATGATAGCTTGACTGTAGGAAGTTGCAAATGGCCCATAGGGCAACATTACTTCACTAGATCCGGAACACTCATATAAGTGGATAAAAAGCGTTTGCAGATGCCAAAACGAATTCTCGCACGTACACTTGACAACGATAGTCACTTGCATAGTTAAGTACAACTGAATATTACAAGAACACCCCCCATGTATTGAAATGCGTATTGATGCATTCACATCATGCGCATGCACATTGTAAAACACAAAACATATCACGCAGGCATATTATCCAACATGCAAAATACACCACATAGTGGCAGCATGCTACATCGACAAGTAAATGCTTTATGCACTGCATAATGCAAATATATTATGCAAGCAAATATACGATACATTAGTACATCATACATGCATGTCATATGCCACTATATCAAGTCACTGCACAATATGCAAAACATCATGAAAATATGATTAAATAATGTACAAATACAAATTACATCATATATGCATACATGTAAATATGTTGCATATATTCACTGCATTGTATGCATATAACTACTACACAAACACATCTTACAAAATGCATTCAAAACCATACACCTGCATTGGCCTTGGTGAGCATATTGTATGCATACACGTGATGTTTGAGGATGTTGTGCAGATCAAGAAATGAACATAAGTTCGAGCCCGATCTTTCTACATGAATAAATAGGAGTCGAGATGACTCGAACCATTCAACAAATGTACGTTCATGACGTCGACCTAAATATTTGTTTTATATATTCATATTAGACATTTAAGATCTATAATAAGAAAGATTCATCAATGAAATCATAAAACCAACAATGAACTATGTCCTATATCACTTAAGCTCACAAAAAATAAATGTCTAGTCAAGAATATTACTGGGATTCATTCTTAAATCATATATTGCCAGTAATGACGTGGCACATGTCTTATAACCAGTGATTTTGTCGCCAAATGATACCACAGGTAAACGGTTATGATCGGTACCCTCTGGCTAGGTGATTTTATTGCCAAATGACACCATTAAATTACGGCCATGATCAGAGTCATCATGTTCCCTGATGACGTTAAATCATTAAGGAATGAATCAACAAGATATGATATATAGGACACATAGCCCTTTGTTAGCTAAGGTGTATTCAAATTTGTCTAGTTAAACAAATATCCTTCCCAAGTCTACGACGTACTATTGGTGGAAGCAACTCATGGCTGCCGACAAGGATCCTTCTTTTAAGTTGGGTCGACTACCTCTTATGACTAAGTAGATTAGGGACCATGATGATCCGGAAAGAAGGAACCATGGGATCTTAATCGGGTCTATCATCACTCCCCCACCACCCGCTTTAAGGGTAAGGTGGCAAATTTCTAATTTTAAGTATCTTTTGGAAACCTGAACTCAGATCATAAAGTCCTCACAAAATGAGGGTGAAATATTTGGGTAATGTCTTATTCAAAATCCAATATAGCTTCTGAAAATTTGCATCGGAACTTAAACATTAGAACTCTCATCGACAACCCGAAAAAGAGAAAGAGACTACAGAAAGGTTGTGGCATGAATTTTTTGAGCCCACACTTCAGCATGCAATGCCTAAAGTTAAGAATCCCTATTGAATGTCCAGGCATGAATGCAACATCGAAAAATTTCATTTGTAGCAGTACTATTAAATGACCTTTTCATACATGCATGCATTCAACAATTCTTTTGTAGGGATGCCTCGAGGCTTCTTTAAACTCAGTTAATGCATCTATAAGAAAAAAATGCATAATTTAAGAACTCCAATTTTTGCAAAAAAGACCTAATACATGTCAACTTGTCTCATTCTTTAACTACACTAATAGATTTAACACGTAAATAACAAAGCTTAAAGAAGCCACACATTAATAATAAAATAGAAAATTCAGTTTAGCAAATTATTAATTGTTTACCTAATATGTTCCATTTACTACATTAACAATTGATTGGATATTACTGCTATATAGCTCACATAATGTTATAGATTTCTACCATCAATATCATCAAATAAATAACTTGACTAATCTATTATACACCAACTATAGGATAATATTCTATGAATAATAATTTTTGCTAATAAGGATACGTACATTTACATGATATAGTACCAAACAATTAATATTAACAAACTCATTTTGATCTCCAAATAAATTTATATTTGAGCAAAATTCAACTTTTACTTATTTTGAATAAATAAATTAATAAGAATTCCATAATTAATTTTCAATTCTTTCAGTAATTATTGAAATTGTTATTTTCTTTAAAACAAGACAAATTAAAACAAAAAGTAAAATTAATAATCTATAGATAATTTAATATTATCTCACTTAATTTTCAGAAGTCCATTTTAAAATAAAAAAAATCTTATTACATTTTAATCAAATTATACTGACTCTAATGTTATTTAATTTTATCTTTCAAAATAATTAAATTAACTAATATAGAAAATAAAAAATATTAAAAAAATATAAAAAAGATTATGATAAATAGAAAGTCATTTTGTCACAATAACTTACAAGCAAAATTTCTTTATAGATATAATATTAAATAATGATAAATAGAAAGTCATATGTTTATGTTCTCTATTTCGTTCTGCATTGCCACATCCTTATAGTTTGTTTTTGTTTTATATAATTATAATATTAAATAATGATAAAAAACATCCACACGCAAGCAAGAGTTTGATAAGCTTTCACATATTACTAGTTAATTGTACCTGCTGTGTTAGTAGAGACAAAGACAACTTTTAATAATTGATAGGGACTTGAAAGCTCAAGTCCTACGTTTGTTATGGATAATGTTATGGATTAGGCAAGGAAGATGGGCCTCCTATCAAAAACTATTCATCTATTCTTAGGGGTTCCAATATTTGCCACGACCTGAAAATTCGACCCAAAAATTTCAAGTTAGGGTCAACCTGTTTGAGAAACGGGTCGGGTTTGGGTTTAGAATTCCGACATATTTGTTAAATCAGGTTGACCCAAAATTCGAAACTAACCCGTTTGACACAAGAACGTGAACTAACACCACGTCAAATTGCATTGGCTGTCGCCATCCATCCGCCATCGCGTCATGTCCACGTGTCAATCAGCCGTTTGCCGTCATGTATCGCGCCCAGTCATGTTGGCCCATGCAGACTGCAGCGTCTCTTGCCGTTTTGCGAGTCGCGAGAGCCTTGCTAGCTTACCTTTTTCGACTTCGACGGCTCCGCATCTCCACTCTTCGCCATGCCGCCTGAGCTGCTCCGGTCTGGCACCGCCTCATCTGTGCTGGCCTCGCCTGCTACTTCTTGTCATGCTACCTGACGGCTTGAGCTGGTGAGCCCGCATTGGTTGGCCTCGCGGCTCTTGCCTGAGTCCTGACCCTTCTAATTTGTGGGTCGGGTCGGGTCAACCCGGTAACCCACACGAGTCGGGTTCGGGTTGACAATCCTGATCCGTTTGCAAAAAAGGTCGGGTTAGTGTCGACCCATTTACAATCGGATCAAGTCGGGTTCGACCAAACCCGACCCATTGTCCCAATTGACACTCCTACCTATTCTTGTTGCCATGATGCATATATCACCAATTCTATCAAAAGAAATGTATTTCCTCCCTTCAAAAGAATAATGTTATGTTTAGCTTAATTTCTGTAATTCGGCTTCAATCACTTGGTCAACATTAGATCTTCAATGAAGCTTTGGAGCTAAAATGTGTCAGAATCAGTTGTTCTAAATCTCATTTTCAGCATTCCCAATAAACATTTCGGCTATTTATGATGGCTAAATAATCTGTAAACGCAATAGAAAGCATTCATTTGTTATATTGTAGATAGCATTGAATTTTTAGTTGTCTTTTCTGCAAGTTGTATTGCAACTAAATGCTTCAGTTAAATCCAGTATAGTATGCTGATATGGAAGAAGACCATCTTTATCTTGCTTTAAGCTGATCCTTATCTCTTTATCAATGATATTTCCTTGGCTTCCGCTTGCTAGTTGGTTTCTGTTATTTGCATTTCTTTGAGACCTTAGAATTGCAATTCAAGTTGATTTTGATATTTTTATTACTATTTGCTTTGAGAGATCCTTACATTTTCAATGTCGTTAACAGAGGGAAACTTAAGTAGTTTTATATGTAGCTATCAGGTTATTATGTGACTAAGGACAAGCCTTGAATATGACCCACTTATTCCATAGATACTATGTTGAAAATGACATGCCAAGAAAATTTGGATATGGCTTTGCAAGCTTGTGTGGCTTTCTTATCTGTTACAAGAGATAAGATAGATTGGTAGGAAGCCTTGACATCCATTGCTTCCTAGCTTTCTTGAGTGGATGAAAGTCCTAATAAATAATATTAATTGAAGAAAATGATAGTAGTAAGCATCTCCCTCCATTCTTTTAGCCTTTCCCTGTTGGCATAGATTATATTGAACATATTAGAATGTAGGATGGAATAAATTGGTCCCTAAAGTGGGGTTTCCCATGATGCACTCGCACTTTTTGATAGAGAGTATCTTATACATAGGACTCGGCATATATATGAGAAATGGCGATAAGCTAATGAACCGTTCAATAAATAATGATGATAATAAATAAATGATAGGTATATCATACATGTATGTCGTGAATTAAGTGAGATAGTGATACCTTCGTCCTTTATTACTAGATGTTTATGATGACCCGAGATGATTTATGAATAATTGAGGTAAGTGGAAGACAAACTATAGATATTATGATGATGTAAGGTGGTACACGCAAGGCCTTTGGAGTGAGTTGATGGTGCTAAGGTGTAGTTTTGTTGGGTTTGGAGAGGAGATCTAGGGTTCAAGAGTTGTGTAACTATTTTAGGGCTTTTAGATGAAGTGATTAAGCTCAAGTTGGGTCTAGAAGGGTTGGCCATAGGCTTATCATGTGGGAATGAATGTTTGTAGTATTGTGAAGGAAGAGAAGGGATTGTGGGAGGAACTAGGATGAAATTTTGGTTAAGTATTTATTGAAATTCAAGAGCTAAGATTTCAAGGGTTTTTGGGAATTAGGTGATATTGAGAGTTATGATAGTTGTTAGGAATTTTGGATCTTTCATGAAATTTATCATATACTAGTTTAAAAATTGTTCAAAGAAGTTGAACTTGTGGAGAAAGCTTTCAAATCATGCTTTTAAATTGCATTAACAACCTTTGAGCACATAAATCTTTGATAAGGATGATTCAACCAATCTTATCCCTTCTCCCCAACTTTTGAAATCTAATCACCTACCAACCAAATTTTGAAAACTTTATAATCTTTCCAAATAATTTATAACCACCTCCTTAATTAATTTCAACTATTTTTCAAACTATTACTTGAAATTTAAAATAAAATAATTAGAAAAAAAATCAATAAAATAAAGATTTATGTATCACTTAGATATTTCTTATGTTTTATTTGGGACAGTTTTCTTATTGTTTTCTAAAGCAGTTTTTTAGTATAAAATTTTTTTTGTACTAGAAAGTTACTTTATAAATCAGTAAGAAAGTTATCCCCAAAAGGCTATTCCAAATGAAGCTTAAGGTTTCGTTTGTGATAACTTTCTTATTGCTTCTTAAAGTAGCTTTCTATTATAAAAATTTTAACTTTTGTACTGAAACGTTGCTTTAAGAATCAACAAAAAAGTCATCCCAAGCGAAGCCTAAATCACATAAAACCCAATTTAGCTATTAGGTTTCTCTCATGGATGAACCAATTCAAATGGTGGGTGACATTATCTTTAAAGATTATGCTGACCACAATTCATATAGTATAGAATTTATTAGACTCATATGATATTTATGAAGAACATATGCCCTCCTATACTATCTTTCTCATAAGTTGAACTTGCTGATGTTATGTATAACCATCTGACAATGCCATAAACCACACAAGAAAAAAACATTTGATTTGTGAACTAAAAGACATAGATATAGCTAAAGCGACTGCTCATTTCTTTATTTTTCTCAAAGTTCTAATCACATGAAGCAGTTTCCCTTCAATGCACTGAATTGATCAAGTGTTGCTTACAAGTTTTAGATGACTGTGAATGAGTGATGGCTTGGATTCTTAGGAGGAGAATGAGAGGGAAAGCTTTGTGAGAAATTCTTTGCGTGTGGAAAAGGAATTAGATTTATGTGTGATAATTATTTCTTCTATATTTTTCCAACCATATTTATATGTATATTGTGAACAAGAATGACAAATTCTATAGATAGGTTTGGAAAAGGACATTAGTGAATTGTGATGTCTATAAGCTTTGTTTGTAAAGTTCTTAATTTGTAAAATTTATTAGATTAGTTTTGATTTATGCAAACAAAATTGTAATTAGAAGCATTTTATTGGGGTAATCACCTTATGATTAATGCTTTAGCCATAAATTTTATTTGGTCATAATTTTTTTATCGGTTTTAAAAAATTTTTATAGTAAAAAACTATTTTCTACAATAGCTTTAAAAAATTACTTTCTTTATAATTAGTTTTACAAAGTATTAAAAAAGTTGTCCCAAAGTAAGTAAAAGGTTTTGATTTGAACAACTTTTCGACTGTTTTTCTGATAAGAAAAATAGTTAGTAAAAAATAATGTGTTTAAAAGATAGTTTTTTTACTACTATACTGTTATCTTTAAAAAGCATTTTTTTGGAAAAATAAAAGTTATTGAAATTGTGGCTAAGAATAGTGGTTTTTTTTGAATGAGGTATCCCTTCGTTGTCACCCCTGAAAGAATAGTGTTTAAAATAAAAGAAAAAAAATTAGAAAGTTGAATTTTACTTTTAGGCCTATAAATTAAAGAGTATGACATTTATTTCTTATAATTTATTATGGAACCCTTAACATAAATGATGTTAGTTTATATTTTATTGATGAAATTGAATAGCTCCTTTTTTTAAGTTATCACATATTAGCCATTCTAGTTATACAAAGTAGCTTTCAATCATAAAATTTTTAGAAATTACAAAAAAAAAAAAGCCACAGAATAATGTTTGTAGTCTATAAAATAAATTAATGAGAAAATTGTATTAAATAGATTTTTAATGTGGATAAATTATTCTGTGCGAAGACTGGACGCAGTTTTACGTTCGGAGGCGAATCAGGTGCAGCTAGGTCAATGATACCAAGTGGTACAGAGCAGTACTGAGTCGCGATACATAGCAAAGAGGTGATGTGGCGCATTCTGGTTGGTCTTTGGATGGTGTTAGACATTTGCACATAATAATTTTATTCTTAGTGTGTATAATTGATATATTCTCAAAAAAATCATCTTGATCAAGCACGAATCTCAAGGCAAAATCGAACCGGAACTTCGAAAATTAAATTCAGGAGCATCTGAACTCCGATATCAGTGAAGTTATAGTCAAACCGAGCGTCTCGAAAATACGAACCCAACGACACCAATTTCAACTCGATCAGAGCCCAAATGAGCACAAATCAAGCACCCAAAGTGATGTTGGAAAGATCATACTACAATTTGAGTTACCAAACGATCTCTTATTTTAACAAGCTTATAGACGAATCGAAGGGCTCGACGAGACAAAACCAACGAGCCCAAGATCACTAAATTCCGACACCGTTAAGACCTTCAAATGTCTAACAAACGGTGCACAATCAAGGGATTCAATATCGACCGTCCATTCGACCACTCCCGATTTGCCATTTATCTCACATCTATTTACGAGCTATGCCACTCCAGAAAAATTATAAATAGACCCCTCATTTCTCATGAGAGGGGACCCAAGCAAGAAGAAGAAGAGAAGAATAAGAGAAGGGGAAGGAGAATCAGCTCATCCTGGACCACCGCCGGAGTACTTCAAGCCGTCCGAACACGTCGGGATTCTACCGGATAATCGGGAGAACGCCGAAATTCTGCACAACTTTGTAATTGAATTTCAATCCAAAAGAAATTCATTGTAAAAAATCTGACCGTCTTAACTTGTGGGACGAATCAGCTTCTTGTAACTCAAGCAACACTAGTGGATCTTTTCAACTGGGCGCAGCCCTGTGGTTTTCCCATTTTCAGGGTTTTCCACGTAAAAATCATGGTGTTCATTTTCCTTTCTTGTTTGTGTGCTGAATATTCATACAAAGCTCGAATAGAAATTTACTAACTCTACTGCCACGAATACTCCAGGACGTAACAGTTTGACGCTGTCTATGGGAAACACTATCCCACTACTTCAAGTATTGCTACGATGGTCAACAGGCGCAGCAGTCATATTATGGGAGCTTCTCGCTCTAACTCTCGTCAGTCTAGAAATTAGTCTATTAATCATAGACGTCCGATGTCTGCCTCTTTTCATCCTGGGGGGCAGAATGCTGCCAGAGAAGGGACCTCGGGACCTTCTTTAGAAGAGAGAATCCGAAAGATGGAAGAATCTCATAATGAGATCCTTCAACTCCTACGAGAAAATCGGCAACCAACACTGGCACAACGGGAGGAAGTTCTTCTCCCTCAGGATCCACCACGGGTTGAAGATGTTCAGTTCGAACATCTTCAAGCAGAGATTCATCTTCCTCCACCTAGAAGACATCCTCAGTCACGATAGGATAACGAACTCGTCGATACGGCATGTTCTACACATCCTTCACCCTCAACTCGGCAGCCTCGCATTCTTCCAAATCTCCTAAAAGACTCGGCCCAACCACACATTGCTGGACTCCCTCGCAATACTCTGCGTCAAGAACTACGAAGGTTGGTACGGGAAGTATTCCCCCAAAGGGATGTGAGGCAAACTCTCTAACAGAGGAACTTCCATGAGTCATCACCTCTAACTGAAGCCATACTTCAGCATCCCATTCCGGTCGGATTCAAAGTACCTAGCATCGAGTCTTACGACAGGACATCTGACCCTTATGAGCATATCGACCATTATAGAACCGTCATGCATATCCGGCGAGCCTCAGACGCACTCCTTTATCAGGTTTTTCATGCCACCCTTAAAGAACAGGCTCGAACATGATTCTATTCACTTCCATCCGGGACGATCCCCTCATTTGTCAAATTGGCCAAAGCTTTTGTCTAACAGTTTGTAGCCAATCGAATAATAGCTAAAGATTCTTCACATCTCTCAGGGATCCGTCAGAATGAAGGAGAATCGTTGAAGGAGTATTTTCAGCGATTTTCCACTAAAGCTCGACAAATTCCAGGAGTAGATCCTAAACTTTTGAGGGGGGCCTTTCTTGGAGGCCTTTGCCATGGCCCCTTCTATTCGACACTCATGCGCGACACTGTTCCTTCATACGCCGATTTAATTCATCGTATAGAAGTTCAAATTTCGGCAGACGAAGCCATAAACGCCCATAGAAAGCAGTTTGAGCAAACTAATGGGAAGCGCAAGGGTGCACCAGGGATGGATAATTCATCCTCACAATGAAAGAAGCAAGGGAAGAATAATCTACCTCCTAGACCTCCATTGCCACGACGAGAACCTCGACAGGAGAAATAGTACACTCCTCTCAATACGTCTCGAGCAAAGGGGTGCCTGACAGTTTGGACTAGGGTTTTGGGTGCTAGGGGCGGCGGCTAGGTGGGGAAAAGGGATTGGTTAGGGTGGTGGTGGGTGGGATGAAGCCAGCGGGTGGGGATTGGTGAACCGTGGCTTAGAGGAAGAACAAAGGATGAAGATTAGAACAGTAAAAGATAAACTAACTATGAACCCGGACTCTTCCAAGGTTGGTGGGTGATCTGAATCCCTCTCCAAGGGGTATCTCTTCAATCTCTCTCAAGCTCTCACAAGAACTCAAACACGAAAAAATTTTATCATTCATTCATTCATTCATCATGAAAAGAGAACATAAGGGTTAACCTCATATAAGGGATTCAAAATAAAAGACGACGTCGCCCTTTGGGCTTACACATGACCACCCTTAAGTAAGGGGTAAAAGGGAAAAACAACTAAAGCAAATACAAGCATAAATAAATATAAGACAAATATATATGACAACTTAAAAATACATCGGTGCAATCGTGGCCGTAGATCGACAGCAACACCTCTGATAAACTTTCCAAGCTCCAATATAACCATCAGTTTTTCTTTAATAAAAATGGCTCTTCGGATCTAGGTGTTGATTCTCAACTAGATTTCTTTAATAAAGACAATATTTAGTAAAAAAAGGAGATTATCCTCAATTATGAGGATATATTGGAGATATAAGAGAAAAAAAATAAAGAGATTATCCTCAATTATGAGGATATATTATATTAATATAGACAATATTTAGAACTTATAACTTTTCAATTTGATAAACTCTCTTTGATTACACTCATCAAGTTGGAGCACATATATCAAGAAATTTTAGTTTGCTGCAAACATTGGAGAAGAAAAAAAAGGCTTCAAAGCCTTGGTGAAAATATCTACTAATTGTTCTTGATTAGAGAAATGAGTGTCGATCTTCTTTGTAGAACCAAATCTCTGATGAAAAGACAATTTACTTCAATATGCTTTATTCTTTCTTGAAAAATAGGTTCATAGTAATGTCTCTTAGAATAATACAGTATCCTGAAGTAGATTCCTATCTCCAATGATCCTACATAATCAAGATTAGAATGAGATCCAATCTTTAGGTTGTTGTATGTATAATAAATCAATTATTCTTTAAGACTTCTTGATATATCTTAAAATTCTTAAGATAGTGATTCAATGTTTCTCTTATGAATTTCGCATTTGCTAGCTAACTATGCTGACAAAAAGATACATCAAGTTGAGTGATAGTAACATGGATAAGCTTGCTAACTAGCCATCAACAGCGAGAAGTATCTTCGAAGCTTCCATCTTCATTGGATGATTGTAAAGTAAAATTGCAAGAAATTAAAGTGCGGTAAAAATAAAAATAAATACATGAGATTTATAGTGGTTTAGTCAAAACTTGACTTACGTCCACTTTTCGGAGTCCTCCACTCCGAATATTGTGTTAAACAATTTAGTGTCTTTTCTTTTGCCCCTTAGACAGGGCGGAGAAACCCTCACAATAATCATTTTTACTCTCGATATGGTTGAGAACTTAAATCCTTGTCATACTCATGATGAGGCAGAGAACCTGAATCCATTTCACCCTCGTAGTAAAACGAAGAACCTGAATTGCTATATAGGAGTACTTTAGTCGGCATACACAAGCTACATACCATAAGATCATTATGAGCTAGTACCAAAACTAACATACAGGGCAGGTTCACTGGGGTATGCCAAATATGGTTAGTCAGCGTTAGTATAAACGCCACACTTACGTGGTTCACTCGACCAACAATTCCATCGACTGCTCATCTAACGGTATAGATAAAGAGAGATTATAGTGTCCGGACATTGAACGTGTCCAGAGACCAATAAAAATGAGCCACATCACTAGGCGTTTGGTACCGAGCATGGTACCGCTGTGCGGACACAATAAAAATTCGTAGATAAAAGGGGTAATGATGAGGTTGACCCCTACGGCTTACCATGCTTTGTGAGACAAACCTATCATAACACCTCACAATTATACACTGGGCTTAGATACAATACCACGAATACCACGACGTAGGCGTTCGATAGCCATATGTTGAACTTTAAGTTATCCAACCGCATCTATATACACTTGTCCATCAGCTTCGAATTAAATTTTGAACTATCTAATTTTCTTATAATAATATTAATCAACACTACATGTTGAGGTATTCTAAGCAAATCTTATTACATGCAGTTTTTTATATTTATCACTAAAAAATAAATACTTTACACAAATGTATATAAATATGATTTAAGCTTCATAGATTCAAATCCATAAATAAAAATATTGAAGATGTTAACTTCCTATCATAATCGGCTACATAAAATTATGCTTAAACTTTCGACATTTACTATTAACAACCTAGACAGTACAACTACATACAGACAACATAATGGGGACTATAAATTATTGTTTTTCATGACGTAATATATGCAGGTGAGTTTGGAGTTGGGTTTGTGTTGAACGATAACTAAAGTAAAACTCAAACTCATACTAGAGTTATGCCCGTCTTATTCATTTAAAAGCTTTCTGTCTTTTACCTTTAGGCAGTAACTTTTCATCAGTTTATTATAGACGTCCAAAATAAATTCATCCTCACTTGAATTTTATGAATGGTATATAATAACATGCTCAAGATCAAGTGGTGGCCTATAAACATTAGCAAACTTATCACATTCTCTTTCATGTTGTACATCTTGATTCACATTTGAAAAAAGTGAGCGCCAATTAGATGTTGATCTTGTTCTAAAAACTTTTCTTCTGCAAATTTATATCCAGAATCATTTAGGAAATCTCCCGTGTTATTCTCACCTATCCTTATAGCTTCATGTTGAGACGCGCAAAAAAAGGGGTAAATTTGACGACTTAAGCTGACTTAAGTAGCGGTCGGCGCCCACGACACGTCACTTAAATGATCAAACAACTTTCGATCATCAAACGAACTACGTTGTTGCAATCAAAGCATCAAATTCGCCTAAAAGGGAACACTTCACAGCCAAATCGGGTGAAAATGATCAAAATCGACGATCGAGACCTGAAATTGATGTGCAATGTTGCCCAAACTACATCCGATCACAAAATAGACTTCGTCGTTGCATCTGGAATGTAGGCAATACCCATAAGTGGCTATGATTTAGCCTAATGAAAGTCGCCCGAGGAAATCGACAAGCAAAACAAGGAAATCAACGCACAAAATGAGACGACAACACACAAATGAAAACCAAAATGAAAATTCTCCTCATATTTCTTTATTGTTTTAAAATAATATTATTATTATAAAAAACAATAAAAAAAACCAGCTCAATCAATTACCTCAAATGTTTTGTGCCGGCTTTGTTTGAATCCTCAAAATCTTGGCGTAAATCCCGGCAGCTCGCCTCTGCAATCGGTCCACTCGTTGTTAAAATGAGGATGAACCGAGCCTTCGTTCGTTTCTCTGCTACCACTCACACATCCCTCCGTTTCTGATTTTCCCCACACCTGTGATCGAATCACATCTAATCCTTCCTCCAACCATCCGTCATTCAGCCTTCCTCACACAACAATGGGCCACTCGAGCATGTCGAATATCTCTGATGTCTGATCCAGCTCCCAGCCGAACCAAGCAGCAAGCCGTCCGAACTCCCTATACACCCATTCGATGAAGTAGCTTCACTTCTCTGTAGCTCCCTTTCACGGCGCTTGCATTCGATTCGTGCGCAAGCCAAGAATTTGCGACCTCCGCGGCTGCTAATTGGATCTCTCTGATCTTGATTCAAGCCCCCAACTTCTATTTCCTCCCGTCGACGCAAACCACCGAACCGTCCACGATTCCCTATCACTTTGTGTAACCTTAACCTCTCGTCAAATCCCGATAAAAAACTTCTCCGATCCCCAGTTGATCAACCCGACGTCTATCTCCAATAGTAGTTGATTCCACTCCGATCCAAAGCTCTGATTTCAAACTACCCTATATGATCCCAGCCTTTGTCAACCAGCTGGACTTCCCACACAACCTCACGCAGGTATAATACTCTTCGAATTGAAAGTCCTTCAAAACCTTATTTACGGTGCTCGCGGCGTACCGGAAGATCACATATACACGCTCTTGGTAACGTGGTGGGAGGGAGCTTAGTGCAACGTTTGTGGCGAGGTATGTAGGCCCTATACACTCTCTTCGTAGTATGACATGGACAATCCTATGTACTTGTGTATATGCTGTCATACCTACGGGAAAAAAAACTGCATTTTCAAAGAGGTACCTCGAAGACCCATACAAGCTCTTCATAGCATGGTGGGATTGAAGAACTACAGCCGCAATGTCGCTCGACACTTACTATACACGCTCTTTGTAGCGTGGTGGGAAGGCCCTGCTCGCAATATTTACCCTAAATAGGGGGAGATGATGGGAGGCTACCAAATTTTCTAGTGAACAGTGGACCTGAACTTAAGCAAAACCACAAGGAATTGAACTTGCACAACAGGGTACTAGACAAGTACATAGGATTGTCGCTCGACACTTACTATATACACGCTCTTCGTAGCGTGGTGGTAAGGCCCAGCTTCCAATATTTCCCCTAAACGGTGAGGATGATGGGAGGCTGCCAAATTTTCCAGTGAACAGTGGGCCTGATTTTAAGCAAAACCACAAGAAATTGAACTTGCACAACAGGGAACTGGACCTAAATATTTAAATTGAAATAATAATTTGTGCAAGTTAAAGGTAAGTAAATATGCGAGAGTTTGTGCTAGGCAAATAACCCTAAGTATGAGCTGCTCGTAAGCATGGATTAGATGAAAAAGGTAACAATATGCTTATAATCAAATAACATAAAATTTCTAAAGAAAGTTAATAAATTATCATGTTAACTAAAATGCGAATATCAATAAGCAATTCCATGTAAATCTCAAATTGCCTTCAATGACAACAAGGACTTGTGATTTTTAACATGATTCGCCCACAAGCAATGAAGTTGAAGATAATGTGTAATTTTATTGCAAACGAGCACGTAAAGTCCTGGACACATGCTATAAATCATCTACTAACAATAATGGTTGACATGTAGCACTCATATCAGTCATGCAAGCATATCGATCCCCTACAAGCTGAGGAGTTTGCAAGCGATCAATATCATTTGATCCCAATAAGCATGCTAGCTTGTTTGCAAATAACAACTTTGACAGAGAGGCCTAGGCCTTAACGAATGCAATAGCATGCTCATGAGCAAAGCATGAAATTCATGCAACATATGAGATGCTCTCACAGTCAACGTCAATTGAATATCTAACAAATGCATAAGCTCCCTACAGGTGAGTTGCTCGAGATGAAGTGTGGTTATGATGCAATCGATGATAGAAGGGTTTCAATGCATACAACAAGACGATACACTTGTAATAAACACAAACACTTATGAGCCACTATGGGAGACCCTTCATGTGTACAATACATTAACATTATTTGCAAGTAAATATAGAAAGAGCCACAATGAAAGCAAGCACTTGTAGTCAATGACAATTGATATGTAAGGAATGTGGTAATTTTCCTGCCGACATATATATATATATATATATATATATATATATATATATATATATATATATATATATATTATATATATATATATATATATATATATATATATGTATATGTATATATATGTAGCATGTGGCGAACACGACAACAGATTCATGAGCAAAGTATGAAAGGCGCAGAACAAACAAAGCAACCTCCCTATAATTTTGACTGGCAAATAAGTGTATCATTCCCATATGAACACTGAAGAGTAATATGGAATGAATGTAGCGACTCACTAGGCAACATGCATGAAGAGGTTAGTGATGAATGCATGTCACAGGTAGTTACTAGCTGAGTTACAAATGAACTTATCATATCCACCTATGAGTGATGATGG
The DNA here is from genome assembly GCA_022539455.1 of Dendrobium nobile. Lineage (NCBI taxonomy): Eukaryota > Viridiplantae > Streptophyta > Magnoliopsida > Asparagales > Orchidaceae > Dendrobium > Dendrobium nobile. The sequence continues at coordinate 7,061,306 of CM039721.1, read as the reverse complement.
TGGATGTGCAACCGATGTGATAATCCCGCTATATATCTAAAGAAATTCCAATAAGTACAAACACCTACAATACATGATAGCTTGACTGTAGGAAGTTACAAATGACCCATAGGGCAATATTATGGCACCAGATTTGCAACACTCATACAAGTGGACAAAAAGCGTTTGTAGAAGCCAAAATGAAATCTCGCACACTCGACAATGATAGTCACTTGCACAAGTAACTACAATTGAATATTACAAGAACACCCCCAATGTATTGAAATGTGCACTGATGCATTCAAATCATGCGCATGCATGTTGCAAAACACAAAACATGTCACACAAGCTTATTATCCAACATGCAAAATACACCGCGTAGTAGCATCATGCTTCATCTGCATGCAAATGCTTGATGCGCTGCATAAAAAGACCGAGTCGATGTGTAAATATATTATGCAAACAAATAGACGATACATTAATACATCATACAAGCATGTCATATGCCAATGTATCAAGTCACTATGCAATATGCAAAACATCATGCAAATATGATTAAATAATATACAAATGCAAAATACATCATACATGCATACATGCAAATATGTTTCATATTTTCATTGCACTTTATACATATGACTAGTACATAAACACATCTTACAAAATGCATTCAAAACCATACACCTGCATCGGTACTGACGCGCGTGTTGTATGCATACACGTGATGTCTGAGGATGTTGCGCATGTCAAGAAATGAACATAAATTTGAGCTTGATCCTTTTACGTGAATAGATAAGAGTCGACATATCTCGAACCGTTAAACAAATATACGGTCATGGCGTCGTCCGGGATATTTATTTTATACGTTCATATTAGACCCTTAAAGTCTGTAACAAAAAAGATTCATTAATAAAATCATAAAGCCGACAATGGACTCGATCCTTTGTTGGCAATCATATATAGTTAACAATGTTCACCCGATAAAGTAAAATTGCCCATAAATACGTCGATGATGGTTGTGTTGGAAAAAAAATCTCAATAGGAGGGGAGCTCAAATATTTGAAAATGCCTCTCAAATTCCCACCAAAATTCAAAATGCAAAAGTTACCAAAATCTAAATATTTAAAATTGAAATAAAAATATAAAAACTCTTAAAGAAAAATACCCGTCCATCCTCCACAATAAATCTCCGAAGTGGACAAATTAAAAATCACTTTAGCTTACAAAAACTAAATGTATAGTCGAGAATATTACTAAGATTCATTCTCAAATCATCTCTTCCCAGCAATGACGTGACATGTGTCATCTAACTGGTGATTTTGCCGCCAAATGGCATCACAGGTCAACGTTTATGACCGGTACCCTATGGCCGGGTGATTTTTCCGTCAAATGACGCCATTAAATTACGTCCCTGGTCAGAGCCCGTATGTTCCCCAACGACGTTAAATCATTAATGAATGAATCATTAGGATATGATCGATAGGACATAAAGCCCTCTATTAGTTAAGGTGGATTCACATTTCTCTAGTTAAACAAATGTCCATCCAAAGTCTACAAGGTACTCTTGAAGGAAGCAACTCATGGTTGCCGACAAGGATCCTTCTGTCAAGTTGGGTCGACTACCTTCTCTAACTAAGTAGATTAGGGACCATGATGATCCGAGAAGACGGAACCATGTGATCTTAATCGGGTCTATCATCACTCCCCCACCACCTGCTTTAAGGGTAAGGTGGCGAATTTCTAATTTTAAGTATTAAATTTTCAAATACCAAATCTTGCTACTACTACATGCCAGATAGTACATATTTGTTTGACGACTAGCCTTAATCAAAAATTCTCTCTCGCTATCGGGAGGGGTAATTAACTATAGGGGCTTGCATCTATAGGAAACTTGAACTCATATCATAAAGTCCTCACAAAATGAGGGCGAAATCTTTGGGTAATGTCTTATTCAAAATCTATCTGGCTTCTGAAAATTTGCATCAGAACTTAATGGTTAAAACTCTCCTCGACAACCCGAAAAAGAGAGGCTATAGAGAGGCCAGGGCTCGAATTTTTGAAGCCCACACTTCAGCATGCAATGCCCAAAGTTAAGAATCCCTATTGGATATCTAGGCATGCATGTAACATCGAAAAATTTCATTTGTCTTCATCTTCAGCTCTAATAGACTTTCAAATGACCTTTTCATACATGCATGCATTCGTGTAATAGCCAACAATTCTTTTGTAGGGATGCCTCGAGGCTTCTTTAAACTCAGCTAATGCATCTAGAAGAAAAAAATAAGTAATTTAAGAACTCAAGTTTTTTGCAAAAAAGACCTAGTACAAGCAACTTGTTTCATTGTTCAACTACATTAATAGATTTAACACGTAAATAACAAAGCTTAAAGCAGCCACACATTTATAATAAAATATAAAATTCATTTTAGCAAATTATCTGTTACATTTACTATAATATCAGTTGATTGAATATTACTGCTATATAGCTCACATAATGTGACAAATTTCTATCAGCAATATCATCAAATAAATGACTTGACTAAACTATTATACAACAACTATAGGATCATATGCTATGAATAATAATTTTTGCTAATAACAAAGATACATTTACTTGATATATTACCAAACAATTAATATTCACAAACTCCTTTTGATCTCCACATAAATTTATATTTTAGCAAAATTCAACTTTTACTTATTTTGAATAATAAATTAATAAGAATTCCATAATCAATTTTCAATTCTTTTTGTAATTATTGAAATTGTTATTTTCCTTAAAACAAGACTGATACGTCATGCAAAAATTATCTTGATCGGGCACGAATCTCGAGGCAAAAATCAAGTTGGAAACTTCAAAAATTAAATCAGAGAGCACCTGAACTCCGATTTCAGCGAGCTTACAGTCAAACTGAGCGTCTCGGAAATACGAACCCAACGAAACAAAATTCAACTCAATTTAAGCCCAAATCGGGCATCCAAAGCGCTGTTGAAAAGTTTGTACTACAATTTGATTTGCCAAATGGTCACCGATTTTGACGAGCTTATAGTCGAATCGAGCGGCTCGACAAGATGAATCCAACGAGCCCAAGATCGCCAAATTCTGACATCATTAAGGTCTTCAAACGTCGGACGAACGGTGCACGATCAAAGGATTCAATATTAGCCGTTCATTCGACCACTCATTATTTGCCCTTGATCTCACACCTATTTTTGAGCTATGCCATTCCAGAAAAACTATAAATAGAGCCCTCATTTCTCATGAGAGTGGACTCAAGCAAGAAGAAGCAAAGAGAAAAGAAGAAGCAAAGAGAAGAGAAGAAGAAGAGAAGAAAGAGGAGAATCAGCTCCTCCTCGACCATCGTCGGAGTTCTTTCCGCCGCCTGAATATGCCATAATTCTGCCGGATATTCAGGAGACATCATAATTCTCCACAACTTTGTAACTGAATTTCAATTTAGAAGAAACTCTTTGTAATCTGATCGTCCTAACTTGTGGGACGAATCAGCCTCTGTACTTAAAAAAAAACACTAGTTGAATTACTTCAACTAGGCCTGGCCCCGTGGTTCTTTCCCTCTTTCGAGTTTTCCACATAAAAATCCTTATGTTTCTTTTCATGTTATGTTTGTGTGCTGGATATCCGTACAACGTTGAGACAGAAATTTTTTAACTTTATCGCCGCGTATATTCTAGCCCGCAACAGTTTGGCGCCGTCTGTGGGAAATACTATTCCACAACTTCAAGTATTGCTACAAAGTTCAACAGACGTAGCAGTTGCATCGTTGGAGCTTCTCGCTCCAACTCCCAGCAATCTAGAAATCAGTCTGTGAATCACAGACACCCGATGTCTACCTCTTTTCATATTGGGGGGTAAAATGCTGCCAGAGAAGGAATATTGGGACTTTCTTTAGAAGAAAGAATCCGAAAGATGGAAGAATCTCAGAATGAAATTCTTCAACTCCTGCGAGAGACTCGACAACCGACACTACCACAAAGGGAGGAAGTGCTTCTCCCTCGAGATCCACCATGGGTTGAAGATGTTCAATTCGAGCATCTTCAAGCAGAAATTCCTCTTTCTCCCCCAAGAAGGCAGATACATCAGAACAACGAACTCGCTGATACAACAAGTTCTACACATCCTTCGTCCTCAACTCGGCAGCCTTGCGTTCTTCCAGATCTCCCGGAAGACTCAACCCAACCACACATTGTTGAGCTCCCTCACAATGCTCTACGTCATGAACTACGTAGATTGGTACGGGAAGAGTTCCCCCGAGGAGATGTGAGGCAAACTCTCTGACAGTGGAACTTCCATGAGTCATCACCTCTAACTGAAGCCATTCTTCAGCACCCTATTCCGATTGGATTCAAAATACTAAACGTTGAGTCCTACGACGGGACGACCGACTCGTATAAGCATATCGACTACTATAGAACCATCATGCATATTCAACGAGCATCAGACGCACTCCTTTGCCAGGATTTTCCTGCCACCCTTAAAGGACAGGCTCGAATATGGTTCTATTCACTTCCGTCCAGAACGATCCCTTCATTTGTCGAATTAGCCAAACTATTCGTTGAACAGTTTGTGGCTAATTGAAGAATTGCTAATGATTCTTCCCATCTCTTCGGGATCCGCCAAAATGAGAGAGAATCATTGAAGGAGCATTTTCAACGGTTTTCCACCGAGGCTCAACAGATTCCAAGAGTAGACCCTGAATTACTCAGAGGGGTCTTTCTTGGAGGCCTTCGTCCCGGCCCCTTCTATTCAGCACTTATGCGCGACACTATTCATTCATATGTTGACCTGATCTATCGTGTGGAGGCACAAATTTCTGCAGATGAAGCTATAAATACTCACATGAAGCAGTTTGAGCAAATCAACAGGAAGCGCAAAGGTGCACCTGGGATGGACAATTTATTTTCACAACAGAAAAAACAAGGGAAGAATAATCTACCTCTTAAGCCTCCATTACCGTGATGGGAACCTCGACAGGAAAATGAGTACACCCCACTCAACACATCTCGAGCAAATGTATTGATGGCCGTTCGAGATCAATATACATTAAAATGGCCGAATCCTTTGAAGTCGAACACAGGAAATCTAGATCAGTATTATCACTTTCATCGTAATGGTGGTCACACTACTGAAGCCTGTAAGCAACTTAAAGATGAGATTGAAAGACTTATCCGACAGGGTTTCCTTCAACAATTTATTCAAGATTCACCTACCCGAGAGAAAGCTCGTCCCGCTGGGGGGCAAAGTCAACAACAAAGACAACCACTGAATAATATTCAGATGGTTGGAGAGATTGAATGATCACGCACTTCGTGCATTTGTATTAACAATACTACTTGTATTGTTGTCACTTTTATGTTGAGTAGGGTATCACTTTAATATCTCTAAAGTCTTATTCTAAGTCAAATGTTGTATTGTCACCGTACGTAGATCTTATGTGTTGAGTACGTTGTAACTTATATATCCCCAAGTCATACTAGGAAATTATTGTACTGTTTTATATAATACAGTAATATGTTGTTCGTATTGTTGTGATATTTTTTTCTTTTATAAAAGATAAAAAACTTATCAAATTCTTTTTCCATTATTCAAAAAATACACAATCTATATTGTATCTCAATCACTAGATGATCAATCTCAGAGGGATTTGGTCTTACATCTTTGGTGGATTCTCCCAACCTCTTCCACACAGGTTAATGTCATCGAGCAGGGCTCTGACATACAACCTCGGATAGGTCTTACATCCTTGGTGGATTCTCCCGACCTCTTCCACACAGGTTAACGTCATCGAGCAGAGCTCTGACATACAACCTCGGATAGGCCTTACATTCTTGGTGGATTCTCTCGACCTCTTCCACACAGGTTAACGTCATCGAGCAAGGCTCTGACATACAACCTCAGATAGGTCTTACATCCTTGGTGGATTCTCTCGATCTCTTCCACATAGGTTAACATCATCGAGCAGGGCTCTGACATATAACCTCGGATAGGTCTTACATCATTGGTGGATTCTCTCGACCTCTTCCATACAGGTTAACGTCGTCGAGCAAAGGCTCCGACACACAACCTCGGATAGGTCTCACATCCTTGGTGGGTTCTCTCGACCTCTTCTGTAGAGGTCAGCATCATCGAACAACACTCTGAGTGAATAATGTTCTTTATATAAAGACTCCAAGAAAGTAAGTGATTGATAAAATTAACACTCTAAAAATATGGGGGATAATATATCAAAAGCATGTGTTAAAGATGCAATCACAATTCAGTTTTCTCCAAAGAACGAGTTCTCAATTTCATATACAACATCACTGGAGTTACATTGCAAAAATTGCACATCAAGTTCATTTTTGCAAGAATCTAAAAGTGAAAAGGTACATTGGTATCATCCATACAAGTTACAATCATCAAGCAACAAGAAGCTTTAAAACGGTCAAAATTTGATCTTCATCAAGCCTCAACTCAGTTGATACTATAAGTGTGTTGCCAGACTACTAACATAGCATACAGCTTTGGCTCCTTGAATCAAAGATATCTGATGTCGGCAAATTTCCATATGGATGCTTATTATCTTTACAAAATGTCACTGTACACCTGCCATAATTGCACATTCGTCTGATATTTGCTGGCGACCCTTCACTTCATATCGGCCATCATTGGCTTCTCGCTCGATTGCTACTTGGAGCACACCCTCGAACTCTCTCCTTCAGCTCTACACTCGATCGTTGACTACTAATGGGCTTCAACTCGATCGTCCATCGCCGACAGACTTCCGCTCAAACAGCATCAAAATTCTCCCCGTTTACTCATCACTTATGGTTCTCTTCCAAGATACTATCACCACCAGATCTTCTCAAATCACCCTCACATACAAGCAACAATTGATCTCCTTCTATAACGGGTTGTCTATTTAGAAGATAGCCTCTCATCGTAACTTCTTCTACATAAAAGAGGGGCACTGAAGCTTGATAGGGGAATGCCGACTATCTCCGACAGTGGAATGCCTCAAATGCAAGAAGAAGAGTATAAGCGAAGAATAAGGAGGAAAAAAGTCTCCTTCTACACAAAAGAGGGGCACTGAAGCTTGATAGGGGAATGCCACCTATCTCCGACAGTGGAATGCCTCTAATGTAAGAAGAAGACTAGAGGAAGAAAAAAGGAGAAGAAATTCTAAATTCTATACATGGAGAGAGGCTCTAAATTTTAGTAGGGGATGCCGCCTTTCAATAAACAGGGAAATGCCTCAACTGTAAGAAAGTTAGAATTAGGGAAGAGAAAGAAAAGAAACAGATGCAAAAATCCTAACTTCTATACTAGAGGAGGGGCGTTGAGTCGAGTAGGGAAAGCTACCTACTCAAAAATAGCAGAAAGCCTCAACTGTCAGAAAGCTAGAGGGGGAAAGAAGAGGAGAAGAAATCTCCAACTTCTACGTGAGAAGAGGGGTGCTGAATTGAGTAGGGAAAGTTTCCTACTAAAAAACGAAGGAAAGGCTCAACTGTCAAAAAGCCAGAGAGGGAAAGAAGAGGAGAAGAAATCTCCAACTTCTGCGCGAGAAGAGGGGCGCTGAATAAGTAGGGAAAGTTTCCCCCTCTCTAAAACAACAGAAAGCCTCGACTGTTAGAAAGCCAGAGGGGGAAATAAAGAAGAAAAGAAGAGATCTCCAACCTCTGTGCGAGAAGAGGAGCACTAAATTGAGTAGGGAAAGTTTCCCACTAAAAAACAACGGAAAGCCTCGACTGTTAGAAAGCCAGAGGGGGAAAGAAAAAAAGAAGAAAATAAGATATCTCCAACCTCTGCGCGAGAAGAGGGGCGTTGAATTGAGTAGGAAAAGTTTTCCACTCAAAAAAAGCGGAAAGCCTCAACTGTCAGAAAGCCAGAGGGGAAAAGAAAGAAGAAAAGAAGAGATCTCAAACCTCTACACGAGAAGAGAGGCGCTAAATTGAGTAGGGAAAGTCTCCCACTCAAAAACAGCAGAAAGCCTCAACTATCAGAAAGCCAGAGGGAGGAAGAAAGAAGAAAAGAAGAGATCTCCAACTTTTGCGCAAGAAGAGGGGCGCTAGATTGAGTAGGGAAAGTTTCCCACTCAAAAACAGCAGAAAACCTCAACTGTTAGAGAGCCAGAGGGAGAAGAAGAGAATGTGCAATTTTTGTAAAGGCCTTAGGGGCCTATTTATAGTTTTTGTGGGAGAAGGGGGGAAGTTTCTATAATTCTACCGAATTTTTCATAATTTTTTGATTTTTTTTGGAATTTTTTGAGATTTTTTTTCGGATTTTATGGTCCCCACTCAAATAAAAAAAAAATTCAAAATGGCCTTAATCGCGCGGCTAACCGCCGCGGAACCACGCGGTCGCGACGTTCCCCAACGGTTCGGTCGCCTATGCATGTCCGGGCCCGATTTTTGGCCTGGACGGTCCGAATTCGACGTTTTTGTGGTCCTCGGACACGTTTTTGACATTCCGGACTCAATTTTGACACTTTCGAAGTTCAATGGGGCCTCTACAATCAAGTTTGAGCAAGCAATTAATTTTCATAACGCAATTTTTGGCGATTATGCCAATGAAAATTGTCGACGCATATATTTTCGGAGGGCAACTAATACGTCATGAAAAAATTATCTTGATCGGGCACGAATCTCGAGGATAAAATCAAGTTGGAAACTTCAAAAATTAAATACGGGAGCACCTGAACTTTGATTTCAGCAAGCTTACAGTCAAACTGAGCGTCTCGAAAATACGAACCCAACGACACCAAATTCAACTCAATCTAAGCCCAAATGAGCCCAAATCGGGCACCCGAAGCGCTGTTGGAAAGTTCATACCACAATTTGAGTTGCCAAACGGTCTCCGATTTTGACGAGCTTATAGTCGAATTGAGCGGCTCGACAAGACGAATCCAACGAGCCCAAGATCGTCAAATTCTGAAATCAATAAGGCCTTCAAATGTTGGATGATTGTTGCACGATCAAAGGATTCAATATCAGCCGTCCATTCGACCACTCCTTGTTTGCCCTTGATCTCACGCCTATTTACGAGCTATGCCACTCCAGAAATACTATAAATAGAACCCTCATTTCTCATGAGAGGGGACTCAAGTAAGAAGAAGCAAAGAGAAGAGAAGAAGCAAAGAGAAGAGAAGAAGAAGAGAAGGAGGAGAATCAGCTCCCCATCGACCACCACCAGAGTTCTTTCCGCCGCCTGAATACGCCAGAATTCTGTCGGATATTCGGGAGACGCTAGAATTCTGCATAACTTTGTAACTGAATTTCAATTCAGAAGAAATTCTTTGTAATCTGATCGTCCTAACATGTGGGACGAATCAGCCTCTGTACTTAAAACAAACACTAGTGGAATTACTTCAACTGGGTGTGGCCCCGTGGTTTTTTTCCCTCTTTTTGGTTTTCCACGTAAAAATCATGGTGTTTCTTTTTATGTTTTGTTTGTGTGCTGGATATCAGTACAACGCTGAGACGGAAATTTTTTAACTTTATCGCCGCGTATATTCTAGCCCGCAACAAAGACAAATTAAAACAAAAAGTAAAATTAATAATCTATAGATAATTTAATATTATCTCTCATAATTTTCAGAAGCCCATTTTAAAATAAAAAAATGCAATAAGTTAATATTACATTTTAATCAAATTATACTGACTCTAATGTTAACATTATCTTTCAGAATAATTAAATTAACTAATATAGAAAATACAAAATATTTAAAAAAGATTATGATAAATAGAAAGTCATATGTTCTGTCACAATAACTTACAAGCAAAATTTCATTAAAGATTTTTCAGTAAAAAAAAATGTACATTTAATCGGCGATTGGCTGTGACATGTTGTCACTAGTCCATGGCCGATTGTAACTAGTTAATTTTTTTTTTTCAAAACTATTAACTTCATTTCCTTTTTAATGTTAACTACTTTTGTCCCACTATTGTTAATCTTACTTTCCATCAGGCTAGTCTTCTCATTCTATAGAGTTTATGTTCTCTATTTCATTATAGATATAATATTAAATAATGATAAATAGAAAGTCATATGTTTATGTTCTCTATTTCGTTCTGCATTGCCACATCCTTATAGTTTGTTTTTGTTTTATATAAATATAATATTAAATAATGATAAAAAACATCCACACGCAAGCAAGAGTTTGATAAGCTTTCATATATTACTAGTTAATTGTACCTGCTGTGTTAGTAGGGACAAAGACAACTTTTAATAATTGATAGGGACTTGAAAGCTCAAGTCCTACGTTTGTTATGGATAATGTTATGGATTAGGCAAGGAAGATGGGCCTCCTATCAAAAACTATTCATCTATTCTAAGGGGTTCCAATATTTGCCACGACCTGAAAATTCGACCAAAAAATTTCAGGTTAGGATCAACCCGTTTGAGAAACGGGTCGGGTTTGGGTTTAGAATTCCGACATATTTGTTAAACCAGGTTGGGTTCAGGTTGACCTGAAAATACGAAACTAACCCGTTTGACACAAGAAAGTGAACTAACACCACGTCAAATTGCGTCGGCTCTCGCCATCCATCTGCCATCATGTCATGTCCACACTGTCAATGAGTCGTCCGCCATCATGTATCGCGTCCAGTCATGTTGGTCTGTGCAGACTGCAATGTCTCTTGCCGTCTCGCGAGTCGCGAGAGCCTTGCTAGCTTGCCTTTTTCAACTTCGGCGGCTCCTCGTTTCCCCTCTTCGCCATACCGTTTGAGCTGCTTCGGTCTGGCACTGCCTCACCCGTGCTGGCCTTGCCTGCTGCCTCTTGTCATGCTGCCTGACGGCCTGAGCTGGTGAGCCCGCACTAACTGGCCTCGTGGCCCTTGCCTGAGTCCTGACACCCTTCTGGTATGCGGGTTGGGTCGGGTCAACCTGGTAACCCACACGAGTCGGGTTTGGGTTGACAATCCTAACCCGTTTGCAAAAAAGGGTCAGGTTAGTGTCAACCCGTTTATAATCGGATCAAGTCGGGTTCGACCCGAATTCGACCCATTGAGCCAATTGACACTCCTACCTATTCTTGTTGCCATGATGCATATATCACCAATTCTATCAAAAGAAATGTATTTCCTCCCTTCAAAAGAAAAATGTTATGTTTAGCTTAATTTCTGTAATTCGGCTTCAATCACTTGGTCAACATTAGATCTTCAATGAAGCTTTGGAGCTAAAATGCGTCAGAATCAATTGTTCTAAATCTCATTTTCAGCATTCCCAATAAACATTTCGGCTATTTATGATGGCTAAATAATCTGTAAACACAATAGAAAGCATTCATTTGTTATATTGTAGATAGCATTGAATTTTCAGTTGTCTTTTCTGCAAGTTGTATTGCAACTAAATGCTTCAATTAAATCCAGTCTTGTATGCTGATATGGAAAAATGCCATGTTTATCTTGCTTTAAGCTGATCCTTATCTTTTTATCAATGATATTTCCTTCGCTTCTGTTATTTGCATTACTTTGAGAGCTTAGAATTGCAATTCAAGTTGATTTTTATTTTATTATTTATGATATTATTATTACTATTTTCTTTGAGAGATCCTGACATTTTTAGTGTCGTTAACAGGGGAAAACTTATGTAGTTTTATATACAGCTATCAGGTTATTATGTGACCAAGAGCAAGCCCTGAATATGACCCACTTATTCCATAAATTCTATGTTGAAACTGACATGCCAAGAAAATTTGGATATGGCTTTGCAAGCTTGTGTGGCTTTCTTATCTGTTACAAGAGATAGGATAGATTAGTAGGAAGCCTTGACATCCATTGCTTCCTGGCTTTCTTGAGTGGATGAAAGTCCTAAGAAATAATATTAATTGAAGAAAATGATAGTAGTAAGCATCTCCCTCCATTCTTTTAGCCTTTCCCTGTTGGCATAGATTCTATTGAACATATTAGAATGTAGGATGGAATAAATTGGTCCGTAAAGTGGGGTTTCCTATGATACACTCACACTTTTTGATAGAGAATATCTTATACATAGGACTCGGCGTATATCTGAGAAATGGCGATAAGCTAATGAACCGTTCAATAAATAATAATGATAATAAATAAATGATATGTATATCATAAATGTATGTCGTGAATTAAGTGAGATAGTGATACCTTCGTCCTTTATTACTAGATGTTTATGATGACCCGAGAAGGCTTATGAATAATTGAGGTAAGTGGAAGAAAGCCTATAGTTATTATGATGGAGGAAGGTGACACACACAAGGCCTTCAGAGTGAATTGATGGTGCGAAGGTGTAGTTTTGTCAGGTTTTGAGAGGAGATCTAGGGTTGAAGAGTTGTGAAATTATTTTAGGGTTTTTAGGTGAAGCGATTAAACTCAAGTCGGGACTAGAAAGGTTTTCCGCAAGCCTATGATGCAAAGACACAGACACGACAACATGGATATGACACGACATGGATACAAGACATGTCAATTATTGAAAATATAAGACACGTACAAGGGTTGGATATGATATTATAATTTTTATTTTTTAAAAATAGTGTATAAAAATTGAATAAGTATAATATTAAAAATATTTCAGAAATAATAAGTTATTTAACTAAAATTTGTGCTCAAAATGATTAATGTTAGGATGTTGAGAGTTGAATGTCGATTTCATATATCAGACATCGAGAGAGGAGACGACAATGCTGTTGATAGTAGGCATAGATGTGATGCAGTAAGTATCGGATGTCAATGTCAAGAGGACGTCTGTCATTGATGTTAAGAGGGCATTGGTCATCGATGTTAAGAAGATGTCAGATAAAGATGAGCTGTCAAGTTGTGGGTGTAGAAATTGCTAGTGTCCAGTATCAATGTCAAGAGAGTGTTAGACTTTGATGTGGTGATGATTTTGAAATGTCGATGTTGGGATGACTTCAAGCATTGTTGTAAAACCAAAGTTGCAACCCGCTAAAGTAAAATGAAAAGCGTGAATGATTGGTTTGATGTTGTGGATAAGAAATAAGAAATTTAGTTTTTATATTTTAAATAAATAAAAAATTTAAATGCAAGAAATTATATTTAAAAAATCCATAAAATATTTAAGACGTGTGTCGGACACATGTGTCTAATTTGTATTTAATATATATATTTTTAATCTGACACATTTTCGGCGTGTCCAACATGTATCGGAAGAGTATCAGATGCTTGTCGTGTCGGATATGTGTCGGAGGAGTGTTGGAAGTGTGTCGTATCGGACATTGCATGCCTCTTTGAGGAGAAGTGTCGGTGCATCATAGCTGCAAACTTGTAATATGGGAATTAATATTTGTAGTATTGGGGAGAAAGAGAAGGGATTGTGGGAGGAACTAGTATGAAATTTTGGTAAAGTATTTATTGGAATTCAAGTGCTAATATTTCCAAGGGTTTTCGGGAATTAGGTGATATAGAGAGCTATGATAGTTGTTAGGGATTATTGTAGGTTATGAAGGGAGCAGAGACGATTTATAAATTTAGGGTTTGATATAGAAGTATATAACAATTTGTTACCTAAGTAATCAACAAGATTCTTCCATGAAGCATAATTCGAGAGCTTCATTTCAAGTCAAAATCATCCTTTCATTCATCCAATAAAGATATATTTATAATCTAAATAATGCTTAAATCAAGCTAAAAATAAGCAAATTCAAATTCAAAATAGGAGAGAAGTTGGAGGTTGGCCACCCTTGTCTGGATCTTTCATGAAATTTGTCATATGGACTAGTTCAAAAATTGTTCAAAGAAGTTGAATTTGTGGAGAAAGCTTTCAAATCATGCTTTTGAATTGCATTAACAACCTTTGAGCACATAAATCTTTGATAAGGATGATTCAACCAATCTTATCCCTTCTCCCCAACTTTTGAAATCTAATCACCTACCAACCAAATTTTAAAAACTTAAAAATCTTTCCAAATAATTTATAACCACCTCCTTAATTAATTTCAACTATTTTTCAAACTACCACTTGAAATTTAAAATTAAAATAATTAGAAAAAATTCATATAAAATAAAGATCTATGTATCACTTGATACCTCTAAGATTTTGTTTGGGATAATTTTCTTATTGATTTCTAAAGCAACTTTTTAGTATAAAAAGTTTCTTGTACTAGAATGTTTTTGAAGTCAGTAAGAAAGTTATCCTTTGTTTGAGACAATTTTCTTATTGCTTCTTAAAGCAACTTTCTAGTATAAAAATTTTAATTTTTGTACTAAAAAGTTGCTTTAAGAAGCAACAAAAAGCCGTCCGAAACGAAGCCTAAATCACATAAAACCCAATTTAGCTATAAGGTTACTCTCATGGATGAACCAATTCAAATGTTGGGTGGCATGGTCTTTAAAGATTATGCTGACCACAATACAAATAGTTTAGAATTTATTAGACTCATATGATATTTATGAAGAAGATAAACTGTGCTGATGTTATGTATAACCAACTGATAATGGAACAAACCCCACAAGAAAAAAAAAAAAAAACATTTGGTTTGTGAACTAAAAGACATAGATATAGCTAAAGCGACTGCTTATTTCTTTATTTTTCTCAAAGTTCTAATCACATGAAGCAGTTTCCCTTCAATGCACTGAATTGATCAAGTGTTGCTTACAAGTTTTGGATGACTGTGAAGGAGTGATGGCTTGGATTCTTAGGAGGAGAATGAGAGGGAAAGTTTTGTGAGGAATTCTTTGCGTGTGGAAAAGGAATTAGATTTATGTGTGATAATTATTTCTTTTATATTTTTCCAACCATATTTATATGTATATTGTGACAAATTCTATAGATAGGGTTGGAAAAGAACATTAGTGAATTGTGATGTCTATAAGCTTTGTTTGTAAGGTTCTTAATTTGTAAAATTTATTAGATTAGTTTTGATTTATGCAAACAAATTTGTAATTAGAAGCATTTTATTGGGGCAATCACCTTATGATTAAGGTTTCAACCGTAATTTTTATTTGGTTATTGTTTTTTTTCTGCTTCAAAGAATTTTTATGCTAGAAAGTTACTTTCTACAATAGCTTTAAAAATTCTTTCTTTATAATAGTTTTATAAAACAATTAGGAAGTTGTCCCAAATGAAGTCAAAGGTTTTGGTTCGAATAGCATTTCGACTGTTTTTTGGCAAGAAAAATAGTTAGTAAAAAATAATGGGTTTACAAGATAGTTTTTTTACTACTACTTTACTATTATCTTTAAAAAGTGTTTTTTTTGGGAAAAAAAAGTTTTTGAAGTTGTGACTAAGAATAGATTTTTTTTTTAGAACGGGTTCCATCCGTTGTCACCCCTGAAAGAATAGTTATTTAAAAAAAAAAAGTTGAATTTTAATTTTTGTGCTATAAATTAAAGAGTATGACATTTATTTCTTATAATTTATTATGGAACCCTTAACACATCTCGTGGGATATGAACATAAATGATGTTAGTTTATATTTTATTGATGAAATTGAATAGCTCCTTTTTTAAATTTATCACATATTAGCCATTCTCGTTGTACAAAGTAGCTTTCAATCATAAAATTTTTAGAAATTACAAAAAAAAAAAAAGCCACATAGAATAATGTTTGTTGTCTGAAAAATAAATTAATGAAAAAATTGTATCAAATAGATCTTTAATGTGGAGAAATTATTCTGTGCGAGTTCGGAGGAGAATCAAGTGCAGTCACGTCAGTGATATCAGGTGGTACGGAGCAGTACCGAGCCGCGATACATAGCGAAAAAGTGATGTGGCGCATTCTGGTTGGTCTCTGGACGACGTTCGAATTTGCACAGAATAATTTTATTCTTAGTGTATATATATAATAATAATTTTTTTATTTTTTTATTATTTTTTCATGGGAACAATAGTGAATTTAATTTAAGAAGAGACAGTACAATATCATAATAATATATTTTCCACGAGAGAAAGCGTATTTCTATGGAAACTGTTGATGGAACCCTTCAATACGTTAGGGTAGCATTATTTATGGACATCCCTATCATCGTTTTGGTAGATTGAACGATACGAAATACTGAAGATTTGGCACATATTATTAACTCCATCTTTGGCTATCTTTGTGGAGTTCTCTCTTCTTTTAATTAATTAATTATTAATATCCTTTGTCTTTGTTACTGATAATGACATAAAATAAGACAAATATATAATATTTTATTTTATTTTTTTAGCTGAAATTTTTGAATATTTCGCTCATTAGTCCATTTATTTCAAAGTATTTGAAGAGAATTTTGAATTTTCTTTGCAAAATGGATAAGGCTGCGAAATGATGGTGATATGACTGTGCTATCAAATATTTTTAAAGATAAAACAAATTTTTATTTGCAAAATTCAACAAATGGCAGTATCACGTGATATTTATAAATTTGAAATAATTAAAACGTTTATATGACTATCATAATTTTCTAAGAACAAATATATTAATTTTAATTTATATAAATAAAATATTTAGGGTTAATATATTATATGTAATATAAAAATAATAATTAAGATGTATGACGAAAAATGTAGGAAACATTAAGCCCACGCATTTTGTATGGAGCCTAAACAAAATAAGTTGGGTGGATCAAATATTTTTTGCCCTTACATTTGAGGTTGGGCCCACTTAATCTCATACATATTATATGAGTCAAGAAATTTGTATAATATTTTTATAAATCTTACGCGTCGCAATGAACACACATAAATAAAATGACTCTCAGAATAATATTGAATATGAGTACTGTGGACGAGTCGAGCTGAGCTTGAGTCACTCCTAGTTCAAACTTGAACTTGATTAATTAATTGAGCTCAACATAGCTTAATTTCATAAGTTTGAGTTGGCTCAAAAGCTGGCTCGTTTATTAGAAAAAAGTGAATGATTATAGTTCATGTAATTAATATAATAAAATGATAAAAAAAATGATAAATTAGAAGAAAAAAAATATTATTTGATCACATGATATAAGAAAGTGAGATATAGATTTATAATTATTTATAGTCGTTTAATATTTAAACTCTTGAATTTTAATATATTTTAAGTGCATTTTAGATTAATGTTTTTAAATAAATCGCCTTGTGGGTAACAAGTCGAGTTGTGATTAGCTGAAGCTTAGCTCATTAGCACATCGAGCTTAACTCACAAGTCATTTATCAAGCTGAGCTCGAACCAGCTAACGAGTTGGCTTGACTCACTTACACCCCTATCTCAAAAAATCTTAGACAAACTAATAATGAGTTAAAAATCACAAATTTAAATATTGAGTCATGCTTGTTATATTATTATTGGAATATTTCAATTCATAAAATAACAAATTATTAAGAATAAAATATAAATATATTTTGAATGTAATTTACAATAAAGAGCTTAAGTATGCTAATTATCTTTAATTGTTGCTTGAAAGCAAAGATATGAGGATTAGACATAAAGAAGAATATCTTAATATTCTAATTTTTCATTAATGATCAGATTAGCTATAAAAAGAACAATTGATAAGCTACAAGATTGGGATTATCAATACATAATTAGATTAATATACTAAACGAAGATAATGGATACCGTAAATCTAAGCTAATGTAAGAAGGAATAATTCCAATTTGAAAAGGTTTCTCATCATTTAAGCATCAACTTATATTTTGCTTAAAGCAATGTCTTATCATGGTTGTTGTTGTTTTTTTTTTTTTTGAGTGATTATGTGCAATTAATAATTTGATTATTCTTTTTTAAGCTCATTTCAATAATAAACTAAATGAATGTACTCAAATAATAGACTGCAAATTTAGAATTAATTTAATTTATGTCGATAAGTGTGACACAACACAAGATTAATTAAGACCTTGGTCAATTAATAAAATATGAGAGTATGATACTATTTAACTCGACATGATTGGATTGTTTAAGGGGTTATTTTGCTATAACTATTATGAGTGTAAAATAAAAGAAATACAATTGTTTTGATTTTATTGGTTTGGTTTGATGTAAACTAAATTCAAAGTATTTATGTAAGTGATTTGAAATACAATATAATGTCTATATATATTTAAAATTCATCAAAATTAGATAAATTTCAAATGCAATGAAAACTTATAGCTTATGGTCTTATTTTCCTCACTTGCAATCTCCAACCATCAATGGTCACTTTAAGTATTTTCCTATCAACCACTACCTCTACCCTTCATCGTCATCATCGTTGATTCACCACCCACCAATAATCACCACTTGCTTTGCTGCCGCCTTTACTAACACCCACCATCGTTGCTCACTATTGCCACAGCCGCTTGCTGTTGTCAACAACTTCTTTTACTCCTAAACACCGTTTGCCACCTACCACCAACACTCACCACACATGACCGCTTGCTATATTATAATACATTTTAAGTGTATCATAACAAATGCATAAAATATTTTAATACATTTGACTAACATCCAACTTAAAAACACTTAACCATGCAAGCTAAACCATTTCAATCATAACACTTGTTACATATATGTCTACCACAAGATACAAATTTGAGGGCGCAACTTAGCTTATTAATGATCTTTGGAAATTGTAAAAAAAATTTATGTTAAAAGTGAAAGTAATTAATTACTTTAAATCATAAGAAATTTATTTTCTCCACATTAGATATCTATAATAAATTAATTCATGAATCACTAAGGCTTCGTTTGGGACGGCTTTTTTACTGCTTTCTAAAATTATACCATCAATCAATCTTCAGCTCCTTATGACTCGTTAGTGGACCACATGAATTTTGAGAATATCACAAGAAGTTATCATATCATATATCTTATATCAATCAGTAAATCATATTCACACATTATAGCAGATTGTTCGGAATGATCAAATCTATAACATATCAAAATTTCTGTAATAAAAGCTTATAAAATCATGATATGATGTATTTTTGACAGATTTAAAAAAGATGAATTTGTAGAACTCAAAATCATCGAAAACATAAGTAAGAAAATAGTTACCTAAACGAACTGAATAAAATCTATAACATAAACGGCAGGCAAATACAACCTAAAGACCTTACTCTCTTCTTCTCCTCGTTCAATTTATTCCTAGCTAAACCACTAAGTAAGGGAGGCAATTGGGTGAGGCATGGAGATATATATATATAAATATATTAGTGGCCTAGTACCATAGTGCTCTACTTCAAAATTTTCATATTTCTCAAATAAATTTATTTCTCCCTTTTGGGTTATTATTGACATTCATCGAAGTCCAATAGTTGATGTTAGTTGATGTCCTACTCCTTATACTTATCATATTTTTCTTTAATTTCAATCTAACCATAAGTTAATCTCCTAACATCCATAATTAACTAACATTCACTATATCCAACTTTTGATGTCCATTAACATCCACCTCTCCATATATTTTGACATTCAAATTCTAACATTTTTATTGTTCATCAAAATTTTATTATATATACCTATGAACATCCAACTTTTGATGTCCATCACCCCTTAGTTCTTTTCATCAATGCATATAAACCCACAACATTGAATGTCCACCAATCGATATTATATGATATCATGTCTAGGGTAAACTGATCGACATCCATCTTTTAGTGCTCCTTAAACATTCAATTCCTGACATTCGAAAATGTTTGACTCTTAACATTGGTCATTGCTCTTCACAAATGCCCATTGACTTGTAGCACAAAAAAAATTGCTAATATATGTTTCCCGCTAACATAAACCAATTGGTGTCAAGTGATGTTTAACTTTTTTATATAATAAATCCTATGGTTGAGTCAACTCTAAATATTATTGGTACTTTAAATCCTCCAAAATTAGCATACTATATGTCTACCACATTTGTTAGTCCTGCTTCCTTCATTTATCATACCTTCACCTCTTAATTTTATTTCTTGTGTATTTTCTTTATTGATGCTTCTGCTAAAAAGTTTACTTAGGCTTCGTTTGAGACGGATTTTTTATTGCTTTCTAAAAGGGAGTTTTTGTATAAAAATAAAAAAATTTGTACTAAAACTACTCCATTTTAAAAGC